>JAVIWB010004037.1:0-527617 GCA_031893035.1 Dermolepida albohirtum | reverse complement strand
ATCTGTGCGTTTCTGCCTATTGTCGTTTTGCCTGTTTCTCCGTTGAAGTAAGGTCTTTCTTACAGCAATACGGCCGTGACGCGCACACTAGCAAGTTTATTTGAAAACATGCATATTTCGGTATACAAGACTCATTGGGATGAGGGCATGTGAGTTTCGTAAGTTTTTTGCTTGCAATATTATCTCGAAAATAATCATCTTTATGGCGGTATGCATTATTCCAGGAATTACCGCAGTGAGTCATAAAATATAATGGTTATTTGTAAGTGCTCTAATAGATATATTTGCCTGCAGTTGATTATAAATCTCGTAAAGAACTTAATGTAAATATATTATTTATATTTAAACGCAATTATATTATTTTTAGAAGAGATTACTAAATTTCACTAGCTGTCCGAAATAATGTGGACGGTAGTGTAGTACAAAGTTCAATAGGACTGTACAAGCAAGGGAATGTAATTTCAAACAGCCGGCACAGTTAAAGGTTAAGGAGTGGGTTTCTTCATTAATTAGATGCTCCGTTACAATTTCTTTTTAGATATTTAGAATAAAACATTACTGCTTATATCCACGTTAATAATCAATTCGTAATTTTAGATTCAGATCCTCTAAAATCTTGAATAGATGATACACCTAAAATTTCAACAATTTGGCGGTTTTTAATATAATTACATTTCGGCTGATAGTTTAATGGAATTTCACTGGTTATCACAGTTCTCCGACGTCTCCGAGGCCTGTTTTCCGGAAAAAGTTTCGTGGTTTGTTTTTTACGTTTAAGTAATGCAAAGAACTTAAGACGCATATGATCGCAGGCGTAACAACTCATAATTTGCCAAAGACCTCTGTAGTTGGCGTCAAACTGTTGGGAAATGTAAAGGCATGGTTTATTATTATTATTAATAAGCAGCAGCATCGAATACAAGTGAATACTTAATCTTGAAAGCTTGGAAGGGCTATCACTATTTGCAATAACGATATTAAGAGCAGTATGAGCATTTATCCCGTCATAATTTGGCTACTTGTTAATTATGAACGATATAAGTGAGTCCGAGATAAAGTGCTGGTGGTAACATTACTACACATTGTATATTGATTATCTCACCTATGCTTTTCTACACCTAATTATTTGAAGTAGTTACATTAATGATTACTGTAGGGAAGATGAGCCAAACCAACAAAAGTTGTTCGCGCAAATGGTCGCCTGTTTTTTCGGAAAAACCAGTCATGTTGCAACCGTGCCTTTAGAGAGTTGTAGAACGGTTATTTCCGAATGATACACAACTATTTGTTTGCCAAAAGTTTTTGAAGAAATAAGGAAAACAAACCGAAAACGACAGATTATTCTCCGCCATGACAATGCGAGCTCTCACAGGTCGGTTCAAACAATCGAATATTTGACCGGGCAAAACGTTGAAATGATGAGCTATCCGCCGTACAACCCTAATCTAGCACCCTATGATTCCTTTTTGTTCCCACACGTGAAGAATAAACTTCCAAGTCAACGGTTTTCTACACCGGAAGAGGCAGTTGAGACGTTCAAAACTCATATTTTGGAGATACCGCCTTCACAGTGGCAGCAATCCTTTTCGGAATAGTTTAAACGAATGCAAAAGTGCATTGATTGTCAAGGAGAATATTTTGAAAAGCAATAAAACTATTTTAGATAATAAAAATTTTTTTTGTTTGCTATTCCCGAAATATAAACGACTACCCTCGTATTATATTTTATCCATTTATATCCATTTTGATCTAATACATTCTGCCATCTTCTGTGTTTTAGATATTTTTCCATCTACATAATTCTGTATAGATCAGAGTAAGTTGTAATCCGACGCTGCCAGATCTGATGGTGGGTGCTGTAGCACGTCTATAAAAGTTGTATCAGCTTTTGGCAAGTTATCGGTTTAGCGGTATCATGTTGGGAAACTACACCTTTACTATTAATCAATTCTGGCTGTTCCTGTTTCATGGAATCACTCAATTTGTTAAATTGGTATCCATATACTTAGAAATTAATTATAGAATAATCTAGTAGAAGCTCGAAAAGAAAGAACAATTCTCTTGAAATAACACCAAATAGTGATCGTTTGCGTTGAACACTGTTGTAAACAATCTTCTTTTTTATTACCATGATTCTGTTCAGAAATCAATTAATTTCTTCGCATTTTAGCAACAAATCTTTCTTTGAAAGCACGTGGTAACCAGATATCCAGTTTAGATGGGAAACCAAGTCGTTTCACGAACAGTCGACGTTGAGAAACTTCACCTCGTAGCAATTTCTCGTATTGTTATTTGGCGGTTTGATTCAATTTAATTTTGTCCTTATTAGGTTCGTCTGTCTTTTCATAACGAGGTGTATTTTTGACATCGCAATTACCAGAACGAAAATTTCCAAAATAGTTTTGTTAAGATATCTTCTGTATGCAGTTCACATAACTTTTTCTTGCTTCGACTGCTTTCTTCTCTTTTTGGTGATAAAAAAAGTCAAATATGCCGAAAATGCTCGTTTTTATTTTCTATTTTCAAAGCCGCGACAAAAAAAAACAATTAAAAGCTCTTCCTTTGTAAATACACTTTAAAATATGAGGTTTTATAATATATAATGGCAGTAGGCTTTAGTTGATGTTAGCTGATTAAAAAATGCAAGTATAAAACTCAAGAGAGAGAGAAAATATCTTAGAAACAACGAACAATCCAATAACAGAGGCCAACCATAAAAAATCTTGTTTTTTAACTTAGCTCCCTTTATGTTTTTTGACGTGCTGAATCCGAAAATGAACTTTAAAATACCACAGGACGTAAAGTTTCCTCGCACGTTTACTTTACGTTATTTATGCATTGTAAGCGTATAATAATACCTTGGTCCCTACACCTAATTAGTAGTAAATGCTCAAAGTGCACTTTTGAGTATCTGCGTGACTAATACAAAGAAAATCACGAAGACATGTACTTTCTAATCGACAAGTGCATTTTTTACACTCACATTTAAATTTTTTCCCTGACAATCTTTGAGTTGTCAGTGAGGAACAAGGCGAGCGTTTCCACCAAGATATAAAGGAGATTGAGAAACGATATCAGGGTCGTTGGAATGCATGATGGGAGATTACTGTAGACCCTCTACGAGTAACTCCAGAAGCATCATATAAAAGGAAAAGCTACACTCGAACTTTTACTGTGAAGAGGTTGAGGAAATACAAAACTTTAGATTAATAAGTAAAAAAACTGTTCATATTCAAACTTACACTACCATTAAAATAATCAAATGTTAAATTTTTCAACTATACTCTCATAATAAGTAACGTACCTTTAAATCTTAACTATATATTTTACTGCTATCCTACCCAACAAAAGATAAAGATTGTGAAAAATTGGTACGTGGTAGAAAAAAACTGATTGGAAATTTGGATTCAGCACACCAAAATACATAAGAAATAGGTTAAACTTTGAAAAAGTTTTTAAAAAATATTTATCGGTTGGCCTGTGTAATTATTGAAAACTATTATTAATTATATTACATTATAATTAGATATTTTTTAAACATATTTACTACTTTATTGTTTCAGAACAATAGTTTAGTTTAAGTGAAATCTCATTTTTTAAATTTGCAAAAGTTTCTTTCTTGTTCAAATATCTGCGATTGATAGTGTATAATCATTATATCATATAATCCACTGTCTATTGTGAATTTTTGTTTTATTAGGAAAGTTATATATTCACGCATAATAATTTTTTGGTTTATTAATACTTTTGAATACAAAGAATTTGCATGAAGTGTGTCTGGACTGCTTAAATTCGAGTTTTTATATGCGTCATTCGTTTACAATAAAAATAATCTGATGTGTTTAATATGAAAACGGTGCGGTAAATTCGAAACACATATTTTTCTAGTGGATTTATTTATTTATTAAGCGATCAAACGTACCGGGAATAATATTCACGAAAATCGTTAAAGACTAAAATGTCATTAACCTTTGGTTTAAACACGTAGTGCAGTTAAATTTGTTTTTGAAATAATTTCCAAATTTTAATTACTCATATCTAAAAATAACTGGCTTTTTTATTATTTTCTAAATAACTTTAGGTTTCAAAAGAGCAGGTAGAAAACAATCACAAACAGTCATGTCCTATTGTTATAAAAGATCTGAAACTGTGTGGAATAATTTACATGCATATGTTAAAACAACACGTTGATGGTAAACCGCATAAATATTATACAAAGATACTATTTATACTATACACTGTTGATAATGAAAAGTGATTTTGAAAGGATGTGCCACAAACACGTGTTAAAAAAATTATTTCCTTAAATAGCTTTATCAGAAATTGGTTTTGTTTATTTATTTCCTCAGACATTAAATCATTATTAAACTATAAATAGTTAAGAGAATGCGTGAATATTATTTTTATTTTATTTTGAAAATGTGAAAATATTTTTCGTAGTTCTTCCTAACTTCGTTTATATTTATTTCTTCATTTTGTTTGATTAAAACGTAAATAAACATTGTTTATTTCCATCTATTTCGACGGCTTACATAGCTGACATGTAAAAGAAATATTTTTTATTCTCATTTAGAGATACTTGATTTATGCAAATATACACTCCCGCTCATGGAAGTATGGACACTTGATTAAATTTTATATAACGATTATAACCATTATATTAATGCCAATAAATAGCGATAGTACTATTATACCTTATTCTTAATAAGGTTTATAATTCAAATAGGTATTGTATTTGTATATATTTTCCAAATAATATGATAGAAACAATTTTATCTAACAATAATTATAATTACCTGATATTGCACCTCAATAGCATTGTACGATAATTCCAACTATATACACTATCGCTCATAAGTGTTTGGTCACTCGCATTTAACCCGCAAATTGTAATAAAAATTAAAATTGAAGTACTAATATCTTTTTATTATTTACGTATATGAAAAATATATATTTTTACTTCTAAAATAAATTGTTGTATAATATATTTAATTAAATTTTAGACTCGTCTCTATGACCTCCTTTATTTTTAATCGCTGCGGCACACAATCGAGACATTCTTTCGTTTAATTTTCGTAATGTCTCAGGTTTTATTTTACCCCATGCCTCTTGTAGGTTCTTTCACATATTAACAGCAGACGTGGGGGCCGATTTTCTCACCTTTCGGTCAAGTTCTTCCCACAGCAACTCGATGGGATTTAAATCGGGACTCTGGGGAGGCCACGCCATAACTTTTATGGTTCCCTCTTGTTGGAAGATAAAATTCTGAATTTTAATTCCAAAGGGGATTGCGCTTTCCTCTAATATGCGAATATACTGTTCTCTCTTTGGTATATCTTCGATTTTCACGAGATCGCCCACATTTGATCCAGAAAAGAAAGCCCATATCATAGCTAAACCTCTACTGTGCTTAACAGTAAGGGCTAAGCATTCTTCCCGGGTACGCTCATCCACAGACCTCATGAAAACACGTCTTCGTAAACCGAAAATCTTGAATTTGTATTCATCGGACCACGCTACTTTTCTTCTATGGTCCAATTTTGATGATTGCGTGCCCACTTTAAACGTTTCTGCTTGTTTTGCTTGCGTAGAAGCGGCTCGCGCATTGTAACTCGACCATAAAGACAGGCTTCTTTTAATCGCCGTTTAACTGTGGAAACACTTATGGGTTTTCGACGAACAATATTCATTTCTGCTGTGATTTTTGGGTCTGTTTTTCGTCTATTTCTCTTGCTTGTTATCACCATTGCAAGAGGGTTGTTGCTCTTGGTCTTCTTTTTCGAATTCTACTCAATACACTTCCACATTCGCAGTATTTTTTGATGATATAACCCACGGTGGACTGATTTAATTTAAATTCTGTGGCAATTTCGCGGTTGCTTTTGCCAGTTTTATGGTATGCGATTATAAACGATTGTGTTTCTACACTCAATTCTTTCCGTTTAGGAATTTCTAACCTATTTAACTTTTTCGAAACACATGATGTTATCACTATGAGCACTTCACAAAAACTAACTGCAATTTTGCCAAAATACCCAAGTATAAATATTAGTATAGTTTACAATAACACCCTATCTTAAAATAAAATCAACAATCAATCGAAAATTTCCAAGAATTGAAAGACCTAATCCCTTAAGCGCAATGATTCTACCTGGAGTTTTATTAAGGTATTATCTTTCATTGTGAATAATAAGGTAATCGCATAATTATTTTTCGATAAGCTTTTATAAGTTTTAATGTTTACTATAAAACTATTTCTTACTACAGAAATAAATTTTATAATTACAACATTTCTATAGAAACTGTAATGAAACAAGGGTGACCAAATACTTATGAGCGGTAGTGTATAATCAAAATTAGTGATACGGTCATTAAGAAGGGACTAAAGTCTAGAAATTTACCTGAAAGGGGTCGGTTACCCTATTACTACCTCTTTATGCCCATCAGTAGATCACTGAACGTGCTTGTTTGAAATTGTTTATTTTGTAAGCGAATAGTGTAATTTCTGTTTACAAAATGCCACGGGGCAAGCCGCTTGATAGTGGAACACGATCGGCGATATTTACTTTGCATCGTGAGGGGTATTCAGTTCGCGGTATTGGCAAAAAATTAAAAGTGAAAATATCGACAGTGAATCTCACAATTCGTCGGTTGCAAGAAACTGGCAGTTTGGAAGACTGTAATCTGTCGGGGTCATCGAGAGGTACTTCCAAAGTTGACGATGAAAGAATTAAATTAATTAACAAAAGAAATAGAAAATTAACGACACCTGAAATAACAGCCGTATTTAATTCAGGGCCGTGCCAAAAAAATTTCTGTGAGTACAGTGAAACGACGATTAGTGGAAGCAAATTTATAGGGTCGCGTTGTCGGAGAAAAATGAAAATATTTTGAAAGTAATAACATGGCCGTCTCAGAGTCCGGACCTCAACCCCATTGAATTATTATGGGATGAACTCGATAGAAGAGTTAGAAAGGAATATCCAACATCGAAGGAAAAACTTTGGAATATTTTACAAAAAGAATGGAATAACTTTACACCAGATGTAAAAAGAAAATGAATAAAAAGAATGCCCCGAATAACAAAAGCTGTAATCGCCGCGAACGGTGGTTTCTTCAATGAAAAGAAAGTATATTTAATATAATATATACGTACATTTGGAATAGGTTTAATGAATTGTAATTCTAATTTTTATTATATAAAGAATCAATAAATATTAATTTTTGTTCAATTTCGTTGATATTTATTTTTTTTCTTGTCGTTGCTTGATATAGTTGCTGTCCATACTTTCGTGAGCGGTAGTGTATATATAGACACCCATTAAATACATTTTTTCAAACAAATACCGGAAATTGTCCATTTAAAAAGTCTTCGTAAAAATGTTTGTTATAAAACACATAGACAATGGCCATCTGTCTTTTTATTGCAGCTGTTAATTTTGTTAGTCGACCCAAGTGTGCTCTATTCTATATGAACTGGATCAAAATATCGAATAAAGAATTTGCCTTTGTGTTGAATTATTAAGGAGCCCTACGCTGAGTCAACTCTATCAAAAACACTATCAGACAAGTGGTATAAAACATTGAAAGTTAAGATTACTGAAATTAGCCATAAAGCGTTTTACAATGCGATTTTTCAAGTCTGTTATGGCATTCGTGTCTTTTTATAGCCTCTCGCCTTCGCATATACCTGTTGAAGTTTGCTTTGATTACTACTCTTCCAGTTTCTATGTAATCTTGGCTCTGTTCAACTTTAGCCTTAGAAACTACAAATTATTAAATTGATTGGGGTTCCTCGTTGGGAATCAGATTCATTTTCTCTGTAGCATTGACTCTCGTAGCTTTATATGTTTTTATCTACGCAGATGACTCTGGTTCAACTTTCTTCCTGATTCCTTACAACTCTAGAGTTTCTCATGTTGTTTTTCTACTTAGTAGAGTAAATACAAAAGTGTTGCACCTCATGGAAGCTCTAGGCACCTTATCTCGCATATTAGTTTGGGTTTAGCTCAGATTTTCGTACTCACATGCTTGCTGTGAGCCTGTGAGAAACATTGAAAGAAGGCCGAAAGGTTTTGGTTGACTCTCAACATCTTTAAAGTGAAAATGGTAATGCAAAATCGTTATTTAAGCTTTAGAGAGATACCTGTGGATGTGGAGATATGTCACGAATTCTCGAGGCCAGATTTGCGGAAGAAGAATTTTCAGATTTTGCACCAAATAATTGTGCCATCTCATACAACAATACTTATATGCGAATTTTTGCCAAAACAAATTTCATTGACTAAGCACTCTATTCACCAGATATGGCTTGCAAACATTTTTCTGCTCTCCAAACTTAAATTATCTCTTCGCAGGAGACCTTTTAAATCCATTGAAGTCTAGAGGAACTTAGTCTGATGGTGACGAAATATATTTGAATAATTAAAACAATTAAATTAGCAAGTATCGGTCGTAAATTGTGAAAAAATTATTAGCCGAATATGTAAAATACCAAACTGTTGTAATGTTATTGTCTTATACAGTAAACTAATATTGTATGATGTTTCTGAATATTTATTAAATAGAACACGTTCAAAATTTAGTCTAGATGGTTTCAAGTTTTCTTTAAATTGAATACTGAATGTTACATAAAATCATTCTAATATTTCAGCTACAATTATTTTAATCTTGAGATAAAATTAACAAAAAGTATATAAACTTTAAAAGAGATATAAAGAGGTATTTGTTTGATAAGGTACAAAACATGGAGATTTTACTACCGTTTCTATGTTATTTTAATTACGAAAAGTTTCTTATCTCGTAAAACTACTTACTACTTCTATCAAGGGTACAATTCTCAAACAATTGTCTTCGTTATGTCAGTTAGTTTAGAGGTAGTTTCAAGAACAATTTTCAAATGAACTTGTATGTAAGTATTTCATGAGAACATTATTATTATTTGTAGATAAACTTTCTTCCTGTATGTATTATAAACAAAAATGAAGCTTGATATTAAAATAATAATCAAATGTTTGATTTTTTTAAAAATTATTGGTTTTAAACGAAATTTTAGATGAGATATATCTCTTTACATAAGTGGTGGTTTTATTTATTCTACGTACAAATACATAGGTTGCTTCAAACATTTTACAGATACAGAAAAAATGAATTACTTTAACCAATTTTCTTTTATTATTTCACAAAATATTCGATTTAGGCATTTCTGCATTCGGTGGAACCCGTTCTCAAAGCATTGGGCCCGTTATTCTTGACCTAAGGTACGAAGTTTTCGTAGGCTTCTACAGTCGCTTACGGGGTATTACATTTCAATCTACGCAGTCTTTTATGTATGGGAATAAAGAGAAGTCACAAGGTGCCAGGTCGGGACTAAAAAACTGATGTTTGATATGCGTTTTCTGATGGTGCATTATCTTGACGCAGAATGATACGTCCCCTTGGTCGTTTGGAACACAGTAGACAAAAAAATCGTTGTATACCATCCAGTATTGACTGTGCGATGATTCTCTAGTGGAATAGTAGCAAGATGACCGGTGCGCCCGACAAAAGAAGTCTCCATTTTCTTGCCAGAGCTTCGTCCGCGTTACACTTTTGTCGGATTTTCCTCGTCTTTGAAAATCAATTGAGCCGATCGTCACTTGCTTTCTGGTTCGTAATAATAAATCCAACTTTCGTAACCTGTAACGATGTCGTACACTGATTTTCCTCACTTGGTTGAATTTTTAAGCATTTTTTGAACTTTCGTTAAATTGTGTTAACAGTTGTGTTGCAGTTAAACCTAGGTTTATAAGTTTGACACGCGATAGTGAAGAAGCCATTCGATAATAAGGCGAAAGTTGACTATCGTGATGTCCTCTCAGCATTCTCTTCGGAGAACCAATGAGCCAATTAACTTAATTAATTTGTGTGAGCGTTACAATGCGTTTGAGAGAGGGAGAGAGAGAGCGAAAATATTTGTGGGGAAAACAATTTTCGGATTTTACAGCGCGATAATCTACTGTCAATCGACTTTCATACGCGGATTCTTGGCAAAGAATTGATAAAGAATTCAATTTTTGATCAACTTTTTCCTATTCTACAAGCAAAAATTATCACTTCGTTGAACATGTGTTGAATCTGTTAAAGTCAGAAAACAAAATTCGTAGTAGGTACTGAAGATCGTGCCTAAAAACATCTATAAGAAGTGCTTCGATGACCGAATTATTCATTAACCTAGTACAGTCTAGACATTTATTAATATAAACCATAATGTTGTTAATTATAAGTATAATTTATTCTTTGCATTTTCTTTTACAGCAGATCTAATGGTTTGGTCCGATGACTGATCTAAACGTGGCAGTGATGCCAGGCGTGGCCGGTGAGAGGCGGCTACGCCAACTGGAAGCTCTGTTCCTTGGTGGCCCTGTTCAGGGCAAGGGACAGAGCTTCAGTATTGAAACTCTCGTTGATGTCCTCCTTGTACTCTACGATGAATGTTGTAATTCAAGCCTTAGACGTGAGAAAACCGTTTCAGACTTTATAGAATTTGGTAAGTTATAAATTACAGTTCCTCAATAAATACAAGAAACTTTAAAATATTTGAAGATATTTATTGCTTTTTCAAGACGTTATATTTTAAAAAATTTCTAAGCCCTACGATGAATTCAATTCCATTTTATAATTTTAATAATTTCTGATTTGATGGATTACGATGCTTATAAATGATAGGAAAAGTACATAAACTGAGTTTTTAACAAAGTTTGATATAATTTATTATATATGCTTAAATTTGTATTACCAAAGAATGATCACAGAATTATAATTGATAATTTTGATAAAACACTTGTTATACACTTATTATGTTCAGGCTCTCATGACTTGTAATACCCAATTCAGTATCTTGTAATAGTCTGTATAAGTCTCCAGTAGAGCGTGTTTTAGTTCTATTTTTGTTACTTAAGTTGATATAATTGCAATCCCATATGCTAGAATTTGCATTTGAAAATTTCAAAATAAAAAATCGAGCTATTATAGTAACCCTAAACATTCTGATTCTTATTTGTGCTAAAACATTAACTGCAAAAATTGAAAGCTGCCACGAAATATTATATAAGAAAAATATACCCTATATAAAATAAAAACAACAATTTTTTTGTGTGAAAAATATGTTCGAATTCAATAATTCAATAGAATCGCCGTCAAATATTATTTCTTCAATAAAAATAAAGATAGATAAAACGTATGAAATACGAATATTTCATGAAAATAATAATAAATTATAATAAAATCTTGATTTACGATCATTTTTGGTTTTAGTGTATCTGTGAACAAATACCCATTGTATCTTAACTTGTTTGGACAACTTTAAATTTGATCTATTCAATTTTATAGATTTTATGCAATAATTTTCACAAAGAAATAGAAATTAGTATGATTAATATGATCTCCACGAACATTTAAAAACGTTTGGCATTTTAATGGCATGGACCAGATTGTTATGTCGAATATTTCTTGGGGAATTATATCTCATTCTTCCCTGATAGCAATTCGTAATGTCTGAAGCGATCTTAATCGCATACGTCGTGCAGCAACACATTTCCTCACAACATCCCAAGAGGGTGTTCTATTGGATTGCCATCTGGGGAATTGGTTGTCCACTCCATTTTTTTCATACCATCTTCATCAATTCAGTTGTTCACAATGTTTGCTTGTATTATTGTCTATAAAAAAAGCATTCTACTGCTGCATACGAAAGAACAATGTGTCATAGAATATCATCTAGATATCTCTGGGCAGTGAAAACCCTATTTTCTGTGAAATAGGCATCGGTATATTCTCCAATATTTATTCTGGCCCATACCAGTACGTCACCACCTTTATATGGACAAATTACGGGTTTCTGTGTGCCGGATTTACATCAAATCAGAATAGGAATAATAATTTATGCCTTCATATCCCTCAACTTAACACCAATTACAGGAGGCTTTGGCAGACCATGACTGCGTTTTTGGTATGACTTAAGATCTTTGGCTCTTAGCATTCGTCTGAACAGGAAAGGGAAACCACGAAAAACTTTCCCGGACAGCAGACCATCGGATTCCAACCCGGGACCCCGGCGTAATAAGCCAGTGATTTATCACAGAACTATAGCCGGTTGAGAATACGTTTATTATCTCACTGCAACGTAAATTTGGATTCGTTACTGAATAAAATACACTCGCATTCGTTATTACCCAGTTGTTATGGTAATTTGCCCTTTTATCCTTTACAGTAAGAGTAATGCAAACTGATGGTCTTCGGGCATATAAGCCAGACGTATGCAAATGATTTCTTATTGTTTGTATTAATAGTAACTTCCCAGCTGGACTGCATTAAGAGTGTTATTTCAACGTGTCTATTGCGAGAATTATCAATAATCTCTTTGTGCTGTTGATGTTGGTCGGTTTTGTCCTTGGCTTCATTAAGCACCTTTGCAAAAAGCAATTACGAAGTCTAAAAATTAAGGTTTTGACTCACTCAAAATATTTTAGCAGCACTATTGTGTTCTTCCACTTTCCAACTTTTAAGCCTCGTGATATTCCGCCGCTCATTTCAGACAATAGTCAAATTTGTAAATATACACTGGTAATCGCAGGTGAACTTTTGGGTACTAATTGAGCAGCAGATTGAAGCCTGCTTGCTTTTATAGATTCCAACAAGGATTGCTTTAACGCATGCGTGAACATTAACGTTCGTGTTTTCGTTTTCTTGTTTAAAAAGATGGGAACTCGTTTATAGAAATATTCGTGGATGCTATATTAATTGGCATTGCTTTTTATTATCAATTATACAGGACATCTGTTAATTGTGTTAAGCATTGGACAATAAACTATAACCCAAATATATATGCAAAAATTATTTATTCCTTTGATTAATAAATGCCTGTTTATAAGGATGTAATCGCCAACTCTTCAAAATGAAAGTTTATTTGCGTATATACACAAGTATATGTACGTAATACCATTATTTTTAAATTTACTGTTCTAGGAATGCCAAGAAATATATTTAGAAAATACAAAACGACTAATTAGTGCTCATATTTAATATACATTTAATAAGATAGAAAGCAAGAACCGTTGAAGTAGGATCGTATTTTTAAATTTTATTGTTAGAAAATGTTATTACGTTTTTGCTTAAAGACAGATTTTTATCTTATTTCCATTAAAAAAAATATTACTAGCATTACCCTTGGCGGAAGTATATTGGCATGTAGAAGCCAGACATTTAATGAAAAAAACTTCTGCACTGTTACATTATATTTTGAGTAAACATGTTCAATTATTTTTATCAGTATTAATTTAGAATAATTATATTTGCAGCTGTAAATTAGCAACGGCTATAAAATTAAATAGATAGACAGATATACATATGATACTTATTAGTACAAATGCGTACATACATTGAATAAGTTAACATATATTTAAAAAATACACATACACTACCGTCCATAAGTTTAATCGCACTACAAAGAATTTTAAATCTAGAAGGAAATAAAATATTTAAGTTAATATATTGAAATTTTATCCAAACTAAAATCATTTTACATATTTGCACGTTATTTAACCGAAGTATTTTGTATAAACGCATGAACGCCTTATTTTCTATTTCAAGAAATAATATTCAGGTAAGAAATGTAATGAGGGTGTCATGGAGATTACCCCTTATTCGGAATTGTTTATTGTATGGTTTATTACGTGGACGTAATAGCCAGTCTTCACCTGATATTTGTGTGCTCGTAGGGGTATATTTTATGTCTATTACACAGTGAATACTCAGTATTCACGTTGTTAATGAAGTGTCAGCAAGTGCTATCGAGCGAGCGTATTTTTTTTTAATTGTGTTTAAAATATGGCAAGGAGAAAGCAACTAACTCTTGAACAAAGGGCAAGCATTATTGCTTTGCACGAAACAAAGCTTTCTAGTAGAGCAATCGCCCGAAAACTAAAAGTTTAAGGATAACTACTAAAAGAATATCCGAAATTAATATCCTTGCGCAATCGTCACCGGAAATAGCAGCACAATATAACGTACGCCACGAAGCCACGGTTAGCGTAACAACAACCAGACGCTGTTTAAAGCTGGATTTAGAGGTCTGCACAACATAAACAAAAAAGATTGGCCCGGGCGAGGACACACAGGTACTGGACTGTCGAAGAATGGAAACAAGTCTTATGGACAGATGAATCCAAATTTGAAATTTTTGGAAATAAACGCCGTACTTTTGTTCGTCGTCGTGTCAGGAAGAGAATGTTAGATGAATGTGTGGTTAAGACAGTGAAACATGGTGGTAGAAATATGATGGTTTGGGGTTGCTTTGGAGGTGGGCACATCGGAAAATTGGTGCAAATCAGAGAAAGAATGACAAAAGAAGTCTATTTGGGTATACTGCAAGAGCATGCTCTTCAGTCAGCGATGGAGCTAATGGGTCCGGGGTTTGTTTATCAGCAAGATAACGACTCCAAACACACATCAAAGTTTGTAAAAACGTTTTTCGCCGACCAAACTGAAAGAGGAATCCTTACATTTATGACATGGCCACCCCAAAGTCTAGACTGCAATCCGAATGATCTGTTATGGGACTGTTTGGATCGTGAAGTGCGTAAAATAGCTCCTACTAGTAAGGCAAATCTTTGGGGTAAGTTCCGGAATGCATGGAACTCTTTGATGAGGAATCTCTTGACCGACTAGATGAACGAATGCCATGTGTTTGTGAAGCCGTGATCGCAGCTAGGGGTGGTTACTTTGATGAAAATAAAATTTAAGCTAACTTATTATAATATTTCTTAGATTAATAATGTCAATTGCTTGAATTGTATGTTAATTTAGTATTTTATAAATAAATTTGCCATGAAAATAAACAGTCTCTTTAACATTATTGCGCAATTAAAATTATCTGTAGTGCGACTAAACTTATGGACGGCAGTGTATGTATATGTACCCAAAAATTCATGAATACAGTTTAACACAAAAGCGGTTTGATGTGGGTGGACGATTTGTAAAGGAAAACTAAAAGAAGACATTTCTATTTAAAACACTAAATCGCAATTACGTAATGTGCAGTCCAATCGCTGTCATTATTGATTATTGTTTTACAGTGTTTCATACTCTTAATAAGATTTTTTGCATATGTCCTTGTGGGAGTTTTACAAAGTTGAGATTTTAGCCGTAAACGCTATATTGTTTCTATGTCGATTTTAAACCTTCTTACTGCAGACGGGCCGATTTATTGGCCCGGTTAGATATACTTTTCTATTCAGCCGAAACTTATATAAAAAATTAGTTTAGGGAAGCTTATGTTAAAAACTAGATTTTATAAATTTTAAATAATGCCGTATTTTAAAATAAACAGTAAATATAGAAAATTTAGTTAGCAGTAAAAGGGTTAGTTTTCCTGCGTTCACAGAAATCGATGATCAATGCGTTTTAAGTGAGCAGCGGGTTATATTTTTAGACTTAGCGTTTATGGCTTGTAAGCGTCGACTAATTATTTTTATTGACATGCAGTCAAATTGTTAGCGCCACTTGCGAATATAAAGTTTTTCGTTTTATAGTAAAACAAAATAAAATATTTAACGAAAAATGTTTATTGTAAGTTTACAAACATGCAAACATTTTGAAGAAATTATTATTTCGTAATAATACCACCTTTTGCTTTTATCATTGCTCGTATCCTCGTCATACACACAACTTGGATATTGGCCTTCAATTCTTAAATTGTGGTTTTTCTTTTTGAATAGACTACCGACTTCAATACGCTCCAAATAAGTTTTAATAATCTGAACCGGGAGAATTTTCCGGCCATGGAAGCATCGGCAAATTCATCGATTCCTAAACATTTGGCTCAGATTTTGCCTTATGCCAAAGGGCCTACCATGCATGGTGTGTAAGGACTTTCATTAGGTTTTGGTCCGTCTAAATATGAGCAGAATATACTCAACGACATGTTTGTATTGTCTGCTTCGTCTTCGCAGTAATACAGGCACCATCACTTTTCCGCTCGTACAGCACATTTCTGGGCTTTCTCCTTCAAATTTCATTGCTTTACAGTGCGGCCAAACTTTGTCCATTTTGTCGATTTAAACAAATTTATAGATATTGTATTGAATATCCGGTTCGTGTGAAAAAGCAATTCGGTGATATAAAGCTCGATCATTAAGATATTGCAACTGTATACGTCTTCACTGTTAATCTAATTGTTCTTGGCGTTGTTGAGACGATTGTGTTGCTCTTCTTCTCGATTCAACTCGTAGGACTTCAAGTCTTCCTTCCCGCTGATCTGCCGATATTTCTGCTCGTTTTTGAAAACTTCTGACTCTAACACGTTCATTTTCGTCTAAACATTCTTGATCAGTGCGGTTTGATCTGCTTTGACTTTTTGTGACTGTGCGTCGAGAACAGCGGCCTATATTCGAACGTTGGCGAGGCATTGCAGATGATTAACGAATGTGGTACTATGACTAAGGCCCTTGCATTATGACCTAAGGAAAGGAAGCTCGATCATTCAAATATTGCAACTGTATACGTCTTCGCTGTTAATCTATTTGTTCTTGGCGTTGTTTTGACGATTGTGCTGCTCTTCTTTTCGATTCAATTGGTACTATGGCCCGCGAAAATATAGGCGACGATCAACTGGAAAGAAACAGAAGAAATTAATTCGATTTTCGAAAATACGCGTGTATTCGAATGCAATGTTTTAAAATTTCATTTTACTATAAAAACGCGCGTATTCGAATGCAACGTTGTGTCAAAATTTCAAGTCATTCGACCTACTTTTCGAGTTTTGCGAACACAAACATACACAGACTGATTTCGATTTAATTCAATATAAATATTAATATAAATACAATCGTATATAAACATAAAAAATAAATATTTCGTTGTTTACTTCTCATATATTGGGTCTGGGAAAAAGTTCGTGGCGTTTTTTCAGTAAAATTCAACTGGTCCCCGCATGGCGCGTGGACGATTTCATTTAAACCGAATATGCTCCATTATTATCGACAATGTTTCGCCATTTTTTTGGTAGATCCATGATCCCATCGGTGAAAAACTTCTGTGGTTTCTGGTCGAAAAACTGAATCAAGTAGTTTTCACAGGCTTCTTTTGAAACCAACTTAATTCCATTGAGAGAGTTCTGCAGAGATCGAAACAGATGATAGTCAGAGGGTGCTATATCCGGACTGTAAGGTGGGTGCATCAAAACTTCCCAACCAAACTCTCTCAATTTTTGACGGGTCATCAAAGAAGTGTGTGGTCGGGCGTTGTCATGATGGAAGACAACACCTTTCCTATTAATCAATTCGGGCCGTTTTCTTTCAATCGCCTGGCGTAATCTCTCTAGTTGTGCACAGTAGAGTTGAGAATCAATCGTCTGACCAGTTGGAAGTAGCTCGTAGTGGACGATTCACCTCCAGTCCCACCATACACACAGCATCACTTTTTTTGGCGTCAATGTTGGCTTAGCGAACGCTTGTGACGGCTCACCATCCTTTATCCACGATCTTTTACGCTTCCGATTATCGTACGTAATCCATTTTTCATCTCCGGTTATTAAACGTTTCAGAAACGGCTCGATTTCATTCCGTTTCAGCAGCGCATCGCAGATGTTAATTCGGTCCATCATGTTTTTCACGCTCAACTCATGAGGAACCCATACGTCAAGCTTTTTTTGTAACCAGCTTTGTGTAAATGGTTCAAAACTGTTTTGTGGTCAATGCCTAGCTCCATGCCAACATCGACACTGCTGATATGCTTATCTTGTTGGACTTTTTCAGGAATTTCATCAGATTTTTCAGTGATTGGACGACCGGAGCGTGACTCATCTTTCACATTGAAATTTCCAGAACGAAAGCGAGCGAACCATTTCCGCGCAACAGATTTCGATAAAGTACCTTCACCGTACACAGCACAAATTTTATCACAAGCCTGTGCAGCGTTCTTCCCCTTATCATAATAATATTGCAGAATATAGCGAAATTTCTCGTTATTCTTCTCCATTTTCAAGTGCGAATAACTTTCCAACCACTGCACCGATTACAATGTTTCTACGCTCAAACTAACGTTCGGAAGGTCAGCTAAAAAACGAGCCCTCGGTGGTGTCGCTGTGACTTGTTGTTCTTTAGTTATCGGCAACCAATGCCATCTATCGGGAAAAACGCCACGAACTTTTTCCCAGACCCAATATATTCAGTACCGGATGTTGTGGGTAAAATTTAAATTATTTCCTTTCCAGAAAATACATTTTTATTCGTCAAAATAATATTAAAGAATATTACACATTCCTGGCGGTGACTAAAGGAGCATAAATGCTATTGAAAATTTCTAAAACTATTAAATTTATGCAAAATAAAAGAATTTGCTCAAACACATCTCTGTCAACGTCTAACAACGGCATAAATTCCATTTTTAACGGCGCCTCATTCACTGCTTCATTGAGAATTTTTTTCCTTTAAGAAGATGTCTAAATATTTAAAGAAATGATAACTTGTTGGAGATAAATCTGGTGCATACGTCGCTTAAGTCATTATGTTCTAAAATTGTTTACGGTATCTGTGATTTGCACTGTTGTATAAGATAAATAGTTCGTTACCTATTAATGAAAGCTGGATGCCGTATTTTTAATTTATCGATTGTTTATCTAATGTATTGACGAAGCTTACTGACTGCTACTTTTCTATTAGTATTTTCCCACAAAACTGCTATACAGTATTTCTGTGATTCAAGTGAAGGCTTGAAGTACGTCTGTGAGCTTTGTGTAACAACCAACTATTCGGATGTTCTCCTACGATGTCGTTTAGTATCAATTTTTAATTATTTAACATTAATCGACTTAGAAATCTTTCATCATTGTTTCTTATTAAATGCAGAAAGTGCACATCTGAGAAACATTATGGTATAGCTACGAGGGTAGTCGTAAGGGGTAGTAGTAGTTAATGACGGCATCCAATACCATTTTATTTGGTCAACAAACTGCGATGTTCGTCTTGGCAGTTCATGCGACCATGTTTAAATTCTGCCACCCAATATTTTATATATATATATATTTACATATTAATCTCTCATCATTGTTGTAAACAAAGGAGCAGACTCTCCATTTTAGAGTAGTTCATGCGACCATCTAACTCCGCTTTGATATTGGTTGAACTGAGACCTTTCAAGCGAAAGTATTGTCATATCACATAACAATTACCAATTTTTGCCATGTTTATAAATTCACTGAAAGCGTTCATAATTGATGGTTATTGAACAAATACTAAACAACGTAGCGTTGTCAAACTTTAAATTTAAGCTTTATAGGGATGTTACTTTCTACTATAGTCATTTTTTTCAAATAACAACTGCCATCTATACGTCAGGTACTTCTGGGATTACCCTCGTACTAATATAACTTTTTTACCTCATCAATCGATTAAGATTTCGGACTTACTCCGCAATTTATTGTCAAAAAACATATCTTCAACATGGAGCACTAGTCTTATTAGTATTACACTTCTCACGCGCTTGGGTAAACTATCGAAGAATTTTGTCAGAAATTCTTGTGGAATGTTATTCCATTCTTCCAAAAGAATATTAAAAAGTTGATTGGCATTAGTTGGCAATCGTTCTGCTTTGCACGATCTAAATAATCCCGTGTTCGATAATATTTAAATCTTTACTTTGTGGTGGCCAGACTAAAGTTTGTGCAACCCCTTGATGCTCAATTTTTATTTAATTAATTTTTAATAATCCTAGCGGTATGCATCGGATCGTTGTCGCATTGGAAAATGTAATTATTTCCAATTAATTGTGTTTCAGTCGGTATAACATGTTGCTGCAGAATCTCTAAAAATTTCGCTGACGTTATTTTTCCAATTTCAATTAGTGGGCCAACTTCTTGAGCAGATATGCAACTTCATACTTGCACAGACCCACCCAATGTTTTATTGTGGACTGTGTACATGATGGGTCATACGCTTCTCCAATCTTTCTGCAACCATACTGTTTGCTTTTGGGTCTGACAATTTCGACTCGTCGGTCCAACGTACGCGTCGCCACTCGTCCAATGTCCAATGGAAATGAATTATTACTTCTTCACAGTAATGGCTTCCTTCTTACAACACGACCTCTAACTTTGTATTTAATTAGATGGCGACGAACGGTAGAAGAATGCACAGAAACTTCTGTCGATTTACAAAAATCGTCTGTTAATTCTTTAAATGTTTTTGTTTTATTTCGCAAGGATGTCAATCGCAAATACTGGTCCTTTTGCTTTTCTTGGCCCTTCTGTCTTTTTTTTTATTAGCCACCAAGCCGGTTGCTTCGTCCTTTTTGATAATTTTAAAAATCGAAAACTTGATTAACTAAATTACTGAAGGTTGATATATAACCCCTTTCTACATTAATTTCCGTGTTCTGTATACGTATTTCGTTCTGTATTCGTATTTCGAACGCACACAGTGTGCGTTTTGGCTTTCAACGATACAGATCGTGTGCGGAATTAGTTTTCGTACGGGTATTTTTGCCGTAGTTCTCCAGGTGCGACACTGTTTAATTATTTGCTGATGATGACGACTTAGTTGTCGAAATACGTTTACAGAATTACGAAAATTAATGTGGAAATGAGTTATATGTCAACCTTCAGTGATTAACCTTCGAAATTCAATAATATGCTAACCCACTTAGCGCACAAACTGTCCTTAACGAAAACAATATCGATAAGGGACAGATTATCCGAATAGAATTAACTAAGAATGTTTGCTCAGAAACTGCTTTCTCTTTTATTTAACAACACATTTTCAATTCTTAGAACTCTATTATGTGAGTAAAAGTTGAATAATATTAAATATGGAAAGAATTGTATTTTTTGCAAGCGGTCACTTATTTATGTACACTACTGTATATTGGATTAGAAGTATTACTTCCATGCTTAAATTAGTATTGCATTCAATGTAAATCTCACTGATACCCATTTTGTGTCATTCAAAATTTAAACACATTAATAAACAAATACTTGAATGAAGTAGTTGTTAATCCTTCGCAGTACAAAGATTAACTGATTCATTTTCATTACAAATTTATTTCTTACCACAACTATCTTACAGTGGCAGATTAGAGACACCTCATTTATTTTTTAATATTTTCACCATTTATAATTTATCTAAGGATAATAAAAAAATATTTTTTCCTAAGGTAATAAATGCTTGAATAACTATACGCATATCATTACTCAAAATATTTCCTGATTTTTTTTCATTATTAAGTGAAGGACATTTATAGAGCAAATTATATTTAAAATCCCTTAGATTCTCTGCTGTTAGTTCTATTTCCTTTATTCATTGAAAAAACAGGTTGTAATTGCAAATAATGGATTAATTAAAAATCCAACATAAAAGCAGGCCATTACAAAGAAAAACTTTGTTGAATTGAATAGAACACAAAAAATTAATATTTTTTTTTATTAACTGAACTCATTAGCAAATTGAGGTAATTCTATTTTTTTGTCTCTTTCTGTCTACACCTACAGACGTATACAGTACTCAGAAGTAAATTTAGAAGAAATGATTAAAAAAGCACTAGTGGAAAAGTGAACACATATTTACTATTTACATATACATAGCTAATTACATATCTGGCAGTAGGATTACATTATATCTAAACTTGTCATTCGTCTGTGTGACCTTTGTTTTTCATAACGGCAGTACACAAGCGCGGAATCTATGCAATTAGATTTGTCAAGGTATCTGGTTTAATCTGGACCCATGCTTCTTGCCGCTCCATCCACAAATCAGCCTCCGATGTTAATACTGCTTTCCGGACCTCCTGATCAAGTTCCTCCTACAATAACTATGTTGTTTAGATCAGGGTTTTGGGGATGCCACTCCAGAACTTTGATGGATCTGTCTGCTTCCAAGTATTGCAAATAGTCTTTGCATTGTTTAGATGTATGTTTCGGGTCATTATCTAGTTGAAATCCAAAATTCGGACCCAAAAGTCTGATCCTGAAGGAATACCATTAATCTCTAAAATGTTTTGATATTGTTCGTTCTTTAATATTTACTCGATATTTGCACCACCCACGACTGTACCATCAATTTCCGAAAATAAAAACTGACTTTCGTGGTCAAAGATTCCAGTCGTCAAAAAGAGTAGTCGATGCCTTCAAAAACGCAATTTTGACTGTACCAACAAACGAGTAGAACAATTGCTTCCACAGTTGATTCGAGTGCAAGCAAAAATGCATTAATTTGCGTGGAGAATAGTTCGAAAAACAATGAAGTCTTTAAAGACTGTCTACTGTTTTATTCCAGTTTTATATGCAAAACATAAAAGACAATCCACGTACAACTAAACGCTTCGAAATCCAGTAATACCATATATTAACTAAGAAGGAAACGAAATAATTACTAATAAAGGACAGATTACCCGAGTAGGATTAACTAAGAATATTTTCACAGAAACTGCTTTATCTTTCATTTAAGAACATTTTCAATTACTGGTTTTTTTTATTTTGAGAGTAAAAGTAGAATAATATTAAATATGTAAGCAATACTGTTAAAGAATTGAATTTTTTGCAAATAGTCACTTACTTATGAACACTACTGTGTATTAAAATAAATTTCTTCGCTGTTTTTATTTGCTTGCCTGACTGACTAAATGTTGAATGCACTCAAAGTTACGATTAACAGTGTATTTATTGGGCTATATTTTTTCAGTGATCCCTCTTTTATTCGTCAAGCGATAATTCTTATCAACAAAAATTCTTAACGTTGACATTTGCTGTCTTCCATGAATATATTGATGTAGATATACATTGATGTATATCGCGTTGACGTTTTAAATTAGATATCCTTCTAATAAAAATAATCTAATTAAAAATTTAAATATTTTTTGTTTAAAAGAATGAACGATTCATAAAAATAACTATAAATATTAGTCTAAATAAATAACCGCATATACATTGTAAATTATGTCAGAATTAACTTAATTAAAGGAGAAATTTTAACTGTAGTAGTAGCAGCAACGATATAATTTCTTGTCAGTGTCTGGTTCGTCCGGAAATAGATTGCACACAGGTGTTGATGGATTATAGGTTAATATGTGGAAGCGGCTGGAAGTTCATCTGGCACGACTTTATGTGGGGAGAAGCTCAACACATTTGTAGATGTTTTTTGATTTTCCTATGATATGTATGGAAGATCCGCAAAATGTAGCGTACAGCAATAAGAAACTAGAACGACGTATATTATTTTTAAGAACTTTGTATTTAATATAAAAAACAAATAATATTTCAATGTATACAGAAATTAAAATTTACACTTTCATAAAAACAAAATGAAATATAATAATGCCAATGCTACTGTAATAAGAAAAAGTAAGGTAAATACACTGCATACCACCACAAAATTTAACATACAGAAAATATTTTTCTAATTTAGTATCTTGTATTGCCTTCTTTAGCTACTATAACGGCCTGTAGTCATTGTGACATTGATTGCACAAGCTTTCGTGTCACTCTTTCTGGAATGCTTTCCCAAACTTTAATAATTTCGTTTTTCAATTCTGTTTTGTTGCTAGGTTTTACCTTTCTCATTCGTGTCTTTACTTCCGTCCACAGATGCTCAATGGGATGTAAAGCGTGTTTCAAATTTCGTTTTTTTTTTAATGAATAAATAAAACACATAATTTGCATTCACTTTCAAAAACTTAATTGAAGTATCAGTTATGACATGTCTCTCTGTCTCACCAATGACACGAATAATTTCATCTTTCAAAGCAAGAGTTGATTGTGGATTGTCTCTATAAACTTGACTTTTCACATAACCCCAAAGAAAATAGTCTAACGGTGTCAAATCACATGATCTTGGTGGCCAATTAACATCACAGTTTCTTGAGATTACACGTTCAGGAAATTTTTCTCTCAATAAATCAATCGATTCGTGTGCAAGGTGAGGTGTAGCGCCATCCTGTTGAAACCACATATATTCTAGATCAATATTCATTAATTCAGGTCACAAAAATTCGGTTATCATCCGACGATATCGATCACCATTGACAGTTACGCCTTCACCAGCAGCATTTCAAAGAAGTAAGGTCCGATTACACCACCTGACCATAATGCACACCAAACAGTAACTCGTTTAGGATGCATAGGTTTCTCATGAATAATTCGTGGATTTTCTTCACCCCAGATACGGCAATTTTGTTTATTAACACAGCCACCAAGTTCAAAATGTGCCTCACCGGAAAACATTATTTTTTGAGAAAAATCAGTTGGTTGTTCATTGATGAAATTGACAAATGAACGACGTTTTAAATGATCTAATGGCTTTAGTTCCTCTGTTATTTGAACCGTATATACCTTCAGAGCTAAATGCTTGTGTTCAAGTTGTTGTGAACGTAGTCTAATGGACATTTCAGGTTCTTCAGCAACGCTTTCACGAACTAAATCAATATTTTCTTGTGAACGATCACTACGACTGTATTTTTCACTTTTTAGATCTTCCACGGAACCGGTCTCTTGAAATTTTTTAATAATTCGACCAATAGTGCTTTCAGATGGACGACTATGTAAACCATAAAATTCACCTAATTTTCTAAAAACTCTTTTCACAGAATGCTGATTTTCATAAAATAATTCAACAATTTGAACGCGTTGTTGTACCGTTTACGAAGCCATTTTTATAAATGTCATACATCACACTTTTTAAATGCCCACATACCCAGACAAATTCACTGCGCCATCTATATTTTATTTGTTCTTAAAAAAACGGCGCAATTTGAAACACCCTTTATATCTGGTGATTGAGGTGGAGTGTGTAGTAATTTTGGCACATTGTACAATAACTATCGTTTGACTACATGTGAGGTATTCTTTGGGTCATTGCATTGTTGAAAGTAATAGACCTGTGGCATACCAAGTTTTATTGCAGAATTTTTCAAATATTTCTTGAGAATCTCAAGGTATTTCACTTTATCTATGGTCCCGTCAATAAATGCAAGATTTCCTGTACAACCCCGAAAGAGGACGGAACTACCTCCATGTTTGATGGTATGTGTAATGTGTTTCACATGTAATTTTGTTCGAGGTTTTCTCCATACTATCTGTCTGCCATCTGAGCCAAAAAAAATGTATTTTAGACTCGTCCGAGACCGTTATGTTATCTCAAGATCCTACGGGATAATTTATATATTTTTGTGCAAATTCTATACGTTTTTTGCGGTTTCGTTTAGAAGTCCAAGGTTTATGTCGACTAATTCGGCCATGATAACCACTTCTATGTAGTACTCGACCTACAGTATCACTTGATATGCTGTGCTTAATACTTGCTTCTACTTCTTCTCGTAATCTAGGGACACTTAGTTTAGGATTAGCTTTAATGTTTCTTATAATAAATCGTTCATCCTGGGCACTTAATGTACAGTTTTTCCACGACTCGATATATTTTGTAATGTTCCTTCATATTTATATTAGTTTATAACTTTTTGAATTGCGGATTATAAGCTTTCGAGTCGGCTTGTCAATTTGCCATCGTTTGTGCTCCATAGGTACTGTTATCAAAACGAAATTCACCTAAACACTACTTCAATATTTTATAATATTTCACAAAACAAGCTAAATGACATGCAATGGGTATTCCCCTATCTGAGGTGTGTAAGAGTATATTTATATACTAGGGAAAGTACCTGTATGCTCAATTTTGCGGTGGTATGCAGTGTATTTACCTTACTTTTCTTTATTACAGTAGCATTGGCATTATTATATTTCATTTGGTCTTGTTAAAATTATAAATTTTAATCTCTGTATACATGGAAATATTATTTGTTATTAAATAAAAATTTCTTAAAAATAATATACATTGTTCTATTTTCTTATTACTGTACGCTCAATTTTGCGAGCAACCTTGCACCTTGTATGTGTATTGATAAATGGTTTTCACCTGTATTTTCAATGTAAACAAAACAGTTTACATGTGTATATATTATTTTGGAATAGATATAAAGCATCAGTAGTTATCTTTTTTACCGCTAAGAGATAAACACTATCTAGTGATTTTATATCATATTTAGAAACTACATTGCAAATGTACGTCTAGTCTATCCTACAGGTGAAGTAATATAAAATATCTGTATAAGTGTTTAATCTATGGATACAGGATTTAATGAAAATCAAGGTAGCTATTTAAGCTTTATTAATTTTAATTATATCGTATCAGGGTGCATGTATACAACTGTCTGAAAGTTTACTAACACCTAATACACTGACGAGAAAGTCTATATATTAGGCGTACAAACTATCATTATTCTCGTAATATATAGTCAAGTTGGTAAAATGTTTTAAACGAATAAATAAGTTGAGAGAATATGCTGAACATGTGCACCTATAAAAATATTTATGGGTCGTAATAAGTGCTAATTATAGGGTTGTTCGCTGTTAATGTGTATTTGAGGTGTGCGCATAAGTCTTTACCTGAACTTTAAGACTATAAAGTTAACGTTAATTACATTACATGTTTAGTGCTGCCGTTATTTACGTATAAATGACAGTGTGTTAATATTGTGTGAATTGTGTACTTTGTCTACTGCAAAATGATGAAACGAAAACTTAGACTTGGAAAGGTGAGAAAAAATGTATGTGATGGATGAAAATATTTTGAAATACTATCATAACTCATAACTAAAGTAGGTAATATTATAGAGAAGTCAGTGACGCACGCTGCAAATGCAAAGATAAGTTGCGATCATAAACAATACGAGGATAGTCTGAAAAGTTTTAAACTTGAACACTAGACCCTAGTGTCGATCGTAGCACCACAAGCCCGTATTGTTTACCTTTACAAGAAAAAAACTTACAATCCTTTGTTACTCCTTAATTCGGAGAGTAGGAGAAAGTTCCGGTATAAAAGTTCTTAAGAGGCGCCACAGCATTTAATTTTTAGAAGTATCGCTGCTAATGCTGTATCATATGGATCCTCCAATACGTGCCAATGGCAAGATATAGAAAAAATGCGATAAAATAAAATGCTAAAGGTGAAATTGGAAGAAAGCTCGGAATCAATTTTTAACAGTCAACTCATTTATTAACATGAATATAGGTATAAACACTCCAGGCATATTTAAGATTCAAGGAATAGTGAAATAATTACTCTTAAGTACCCCAGAATTAAATGATCAATCCTGGTATACGAGAACTCAGAATTTCTAATAAAATTTACCAGCAAATAATTAATATATAAAGAACAATTCCGATACCTAAGATATCAAATTTATATGTATGAATCCTACCAAATTATTTGTATTGAAAGAATGATCCTGATATATCAAGATCTCAAAGTTTTTGTATAACTGCCAGCAAATAATTAATATTGAAAGAATGATTTTGGTACGTGGGTTGTCTTTTTTGTTTTGCATATAAAACTGGAATAAAACAGTAGATAGCTTTTAAAAACTTCATTGTTTTTCGAAGTATTCCCCACGAAGATTAATGCACTTTTGTATCCGCTCGAACCACTCTGGAAGCAGTTGTTCCATTCGTTTGTTGGTACAGTCTACTGCTCCTTCTGACGATTGGAACCTTTGATCACACAGTCAGTTCTTGATTCTCGGAAAGGTAAAGAAATCGTTGGGACTTGGGTCCGGACTGTACGGAGGATTGTCCAATAATTCGACGTTTTCTTGCGTTAAAAATTAAATTGTCTTGCGTGCTATGTGCGAATTTGCATCGTCTTGGTGGAAGACGATTCGTCGTTCGGGGTTGGTTTTTCGAAGCTCAGCGTTGACTTGCGGCAAACAAATGATTGTTTACTAATCGGCAGTAACAGTTCATTGATCTTGTAGAGAAATTGTTGCTACATAACCTGCTTTCGAGACAAATGTCGCGATCATATTTCAGGAGACACTTCGAGAATGGATGACTTTTGTCGGCTTTTCTTCACCTTTGAACACCCAAACAGACGATTGGCGTATATTTTCTGAATTGTATGAGTAAATACACGATTCATTACCACTGACAATGTTGTACACGTTTTTAGAGTTTTCGGCGTTGAAGTGATCTAGAGTTTTTTGACACCAATTCACCCTAACTGCTTTCTGTTCTTCAGTCAACAGATGCGGTATCCAACGGGGAACTAATTTTTTTACACACAATTCTTCATGCAAAACTTTTGAATTGAGGTTTTTGAAATCCTCAATAATACTTCAATCTGGCGATATGTCACATGTCGATCTTCGTTGATCTTGCGCATAGCATCGACGTTTTCTTGAGTGACTGCTGTTTTTGGTGAATCTGCTCTTGGATCGCCGCTAAGACTAATCTGTCCATGCTTAAATTCTCCATACTAACGAGAAATTGTTAACTGATGTGGTGCTTCATTGCCGAAAACAGAAACTAACTCGGCGAGGCATTCTTGTTGAGACAATTGTCTCCGAAAATTATAAAAAATTATTCCGCGGAAATGTTCTCGGTTTAATACCATTTTTAAACTAATTTGTCAACTGTGGCAGTTCGTTGTAGCTACTACACTACACATATCGTACTGAAATTTTGTATTTAGGTTAACTAAAGGTGGAGGTTAATTTTTAGTACTAACATTTGATTA
The DNA here is from genome assembly GCA_031893035.1 of Dermolepida albohirtum. NCBI lineage: Eukaryota > Metazoa > Arthropoda > Insecta > Coleoptera > Scarabaeidae > Dermolepida > Dermolepida albohirtum. Next base: position 499,025 of record JAVIWB010004037.1, on the reverse strand, counting down.
GTGGCGCCCTCTATATCCCACTATGCAAAACTTAAAAAACGTCCCTCGTATAGCGATTAATAACATTTTAATAGTATTGGAAAGAAACTATAATTACTTATGAAAATGTGATAAGAAATTTTACACAAACCGCGAAAGGAAAGTGATAGAGGTCTAGATATTACTAGGTTTAGAAACTAACCAAAGGTATTTTTAAACGTAATGGAATATTACAGAATTTACGCAATATGTGAAAATTGTTATAGCGTCTACAATGAGGCAAAAAAAATATATTATAGAAGAGAATACGTATCCAACAGTGCAACGATCGACTCACGCGAGATTGTCACTTGACACCTTGTAAAGTTTTACGCAAATAAAGATGGGGACTACTATGAACGAGGAATCATGAATGATTACAATTGATTGATCTTTTTCTTTTGTATTAATAAATTTAAAAACATTACAATAAATACGTCTTTTCGGATAACCCAATTATTCGAGATCTAAGTTAAACCAAAAATGCTGCAGAAACTCTAGGATCTAGGTTCTTTATTTAGAAAAACTTAAATAATAAACAATAATTATCCTAGAATCCGGTGCTTCCCTGTGGCACTATACCGGATCTAGGATCTAGACTGCAAGAATATTTATTCGTCGTTTAGAATGCCGTATAAATAAGTAAAAAACCTCTTGGCAAACATTAAAACATTATTATTGGTTAGACACAGTTTCCAATCTTTGTCTTGTCGTAGGGATGCTACCAGTGCGAAGGTTCTTGTTAACTTGAATAATAATGGTGTGGATGCCCCTTCTGTACTGTCTCAGGTATGTCTATTGGTTCCTTCTCATTCCACTCGGTCTTTTGATTCCTTCCCTAAGGACTAATGTTCTATTGAAAGCTCCGCTTACTCATATGTGCAGGAATGCGAATAGGTTATTCCCAGATCCTTTTCATAGGTAATAATTTCGGTGGTTTAAGAGTGTGGTACAACTTTGGTTTCATATAAGTTCTTTTTTTTTGCCTATAAATATATTCTTACATACACTACAGGCCATAAGTGAGGGATCAGTAGATGAAATTTAAAAAAGGCATGCACGCTTAGTGAAACAAAACGTATAGTTCTACAAAACTATATCTACGAGATAAATGAACAGTTTTCCTTATAAAATAAAATAATTTCAACATATTCTGTAGAATTTCTTATCATATTCGACTTTCGTCGAAGTATCCACCTCTGCGCTTGATGATTTCTTTACAAATATTAGGCAACCGCGATACAAGTTTCAGGGGCGTATCTTTGTCTTGCTGTTTCTGCGATTGTGGACAGCTAGGTAATTCGATATGGTGGAGATCTGACCAGTATTTATCAGCGATTCACATAGTTTTCACAAAGTTGGGAAGTGTGTTTGGGATCTTGTTGTAGGTAACCTTCACCAATTAATCTTAATGGAATTGTGTTCCTCCATACCCCTTCCTTCAATGCGGTACAAATCTCCGACACCATCAAAGGGAAAGGATCCCCAAACAAGCACATAACTTCCCCGTGTTTAACAGTTGGCACTAGGTTTGTCTACTTGTCTTCGAACGAAAACTCGTCGATTACTACCAAACACTTGGAACGTTGACTCATCTGTCCATAACACCTGTTTCCACATTTCCATGTCCCAGTGTTGATGGTCCTGGGCCCATTGTAACCGTTTTTTACGATTTCGTGGATTCAATAATGGTTTTCGAGCTGCAATACGCCCATTAGTCCCGCGTTTGTCAAACGTCGTTTTACAGTAGTCAGTGACACCGGCTTTCGACCGCCTTCATTCAGCTCTGTAAGCTGTGAGGCGCCTATTTCGTTTTGATAGTATTTTTAGGCGCAAATCCTCTTGTCTGGTAGGTTATTTTATTGGTTGTAATGATCCACTTTGTGAATATCCCTGTTCCTTGCATAGTAAATTTAACCTTTGGGCTAATTTTTTCACCATGTAGCGTTATTATAGAACTACGAGTTTCTGCATGTTCCTTTGTTTTCGGCATTTTTATAAGTTACTTTTATATAAGTTCTTTTTTAAATTGCTAAATAGTTTACTATGCCTAATACCAATATATTCTTATATATGTATATTATTATTATTGTATAAAACTTTTACATTTTTTCATATATTTATTATTAATAATCCGAATAATCCTTCTATTACATACTTTTCAATTATTCTCACCAAAACAGCACACACAAGTGTTTTGTTATTTATGATAAGTTATCATATTATAGTGTATATTATTATTATTGTATATTTAATTTTCATATATATTTAAGTCCTTTATATTGTTTGTTTTCCTTTAAATGGCTTCTCTGTTGGACAATAAAGATATTATTATTATTATTATTATTATTATTATTATTATTATTATTAAATTATTATTATTATTATTAAAAAACATTTGTAAAATCTATATATGATGATTTGTTAGTGAAGGCATAATTGAAATTAAAATTTATTTTTATATCCATCTCAGTTAGATTTCACAGAATACTTCTTTAATATTTTTACAGCATTTTTTAGCAATCTTGCAGTATAATTGGTTCCATCCTCTTGTTTGTTTGCGTCGTCACTATTTTTTATCCTGCGTTTAAATTTTCCATTACTAACATATACATAATAAAAATGGTAAAGAATTTCGTGTTCCCATTAAATGACAATGACACGCTGCGAAGTGCGTATATTTCCTTTAAAAACAATTTCGTGAAAAAATACTACGCACAGTGCATTAATTATTATTATTAGAACGTTCCTTACTGTTATTTGTTTGCAAATTTATTGATTGCAGAATTGAAAGTTGTTACTCATCGTAAACGATTGTGTACATCCCGTAATTAACATTCGATTTCTCTACGTGAATAAATAATCGTTCAATATACTTTTGTTTATTCTTTATTAAATATTGTTAACAATGAGATATTTTAATATGTAATTATTCAGTACAATACACTATTAAATGCCATTTAATAATGGCATAAAAGTTATGTGACATTATACTGCATGGTATTTTCTGTGAATCTATTTTTAATCGGGCGATAGTTTTCAAACGAACAGATTAAGGTATCTCTTGCGTTGTTATAAGTAAAGATAATTGATGAGGATTACATACATACGTAATAATGTTGGTGATGAAATTCGATTAAAATATTGTAGATAACTATCATCGAATTTCAGTTTCAAACAAAAACGGTTGAAAAGGCACGCAATGTTATAATTATTTGCACATGAATACTTTTTTTTTGTTTGTATTAAAAAAGAAAGTGCTTTATTTAGATCAATGTACTCATATATTCAACTATGTCTTTATATTGTTTGTGCTCTCGACAGCAACGATTAAGTACTTGTTCTTAAAATATTTCATAGAATTTTGAGATCAAAATTCTCTGCCCTTATTATGTAATACATGTAAAACCCAACGCGTGTTTTCAAAAGAAAGTGCGCACTGTACTAGGGTGGACATTATTAACATACATATGTAGCTCACAAAGATGATTCTCGAATTTTAAGAAAGATTAAATCAGTTTAGATCAGCGTTCCTCAACATTTTTACATAGCGGCCCAATATATTTGTTGGTATTGGTACCGCAACCTAAATACACAGTCTGTCGCAGAGAAAACCTTTTTTAAAATAGTAATTCTTAGTGGCACCATCTATTAAAAAAACATGCGTCGATAAGGTAGATCTGTCAGCAATGTTATGTTAAATTATCATGACATTTGCATCATTAGAAGCAGAGAAATTGCGTATAAAGTAACAGTGTGTATTTGGTATTGGTCGAAAAATAAATTTTAAACAAAGAGCAAATATCAAGTTCTGTTTTAAACTCGGTAAATCGTTTACTGAAAGGTTTAATTTGATGAAACAAGTGTATGTAAATGCATGTTTATCACGTACGATTGTGCATGAGTGATATAAACGATTTAAAGACGGTCGTACGAACATAAATGACGACTAACATCTTGGTGCAAAAAATCTGTGGTTACGGAAAGTAACAACTTATGCGTGAATTTATTAGAAATGAGCCGAAATCCTCATTGGGATACGTGGGAATGGAATTAAATATTTCCAAAGATTCAATTCATCGCTTTTTGACACAGCATTTGGGGCTGAGAAAGATTTGAGCAAGGTTTGTACCAGACAAGCTAACTGATGATCAAAAATTGCTCCGAATTTAACATTGTACAGACTTAATTAAAGACTCAAAAAAACTTCAGTTATTTTATTGTAACTGGCGATGAGACGTGGTGTTTTCAATACGATCCAGAGACCAAGCGTCAAAGCTCTGAATGGAAGCATCTAAGCGACGAAAGACTGAAAAAAAGCCGTTTGGAAAAGTCAAAAGTGAAGACGATGATGATTTCTTTTTATGATTCTAAAGGCATAGAGCACAAAGAGTTTGTACCAATTAGTCAAACATTCAATGCTGTGTTATGAAGCGTCTTTCGGCGCGTATTCGTCGTGTGCGCTCTCAATATCGTGAAAATGGTAACTGGCGTTTCTTATATAATAATGCACCATCTCTGATTTTCTAACTACAAATGGCATTTTAACCATTAACCATTCACCGGATTTGGACCCCTGTGATTTCTGCCTATTCTCAAAACTACATTTGCCGATGCAAAACATTATATTCAAGCCGAAGGCGATTACTTTGAATAAAAGAAATGAGTTTTACCAAAATAGTGAGCTTTTGTTCTTATTTTAAAAAAGTTCGGTCTTCTCTGCGACAGGCTGTGTACATATTTCGCGATCTAAGAAAATGTTTATATACAAGGGTGAATCAAATAAAATACCTTAAAAGTGCAATAAATTTTTTTTCCAAAAAACATTTTCCAAATTTGTATTTTTTAGTTTACAAAGACAAACCTAATATAATTTAAAAGCACATGTAGTAAATTATAAGTGAAAAAGCAACTAAATTATTTTGAGTAATGGAGAAAATAGAAGTTATTGATGGAAGGCAGTTTAAATCTTCTACAATTATATTTATAAGACCTTGCTCTTGAGACAACTTATTTATTTTATCATGTTTTTATTTGATCTTATAATGCTTTTATTATAGTACAACATTCTTTGAATGTTCAATACTTTTAATTGATGATTTACATTTATAATATCTTGTTTGGATTTAGGTTGGAAAATTTACTAGATTAAACAAACAATGGTAAATTTATGGCGCTTAGATATTCATTTACGTATTTTGTTCTGCGATAAAGGCATTGTTATAATAATGTATTTTTATCTTACGTGTCAATGGACAATACTAGATGGTCCTCTAATGCTGTGGTTTTCAAAGTATGGGTCGCTTTAAATAGTTGAAAATCATGAGATGTTTCTTGAAATAAAACAAAAACACTTTAGTGAAGGATTTATTTACGTTTTGGAAATAAATAAAAATATATTAAACACAAAATGTATATCCAGAAACATAAACATTAACAACTTTAAAATTTTTTTTATTAAATTGGCGACTAAATCTATAATAAATAATTTAAAAATAATACCTTATAATGATATAAGCCTAGGTATGTACGTAGGTCGCTTTATAAATTTAGCGGCTGATACAGAAACAGTCAATTATTTTAACCAATTTTTTTTATTGTTTTCCAAAATGATTGCCTTTATGGTCTATGCATTTCTGTATTCGGTGGAATCAGTTCTTAAAACATTGGGCTCATTGCTCTTCAATTATTTTAGGTACGAAGTTTTCGTAGGTTTCCACGCATTATGTTTTTTATGTATGGGAAAAAAAAGAAGTTACAAGATGCCAGGTCGGGATAGTAGGCGGATGGGTCGTCAATTCCGTTCGCGAAGCGGCTGAAAACTGATGTTTGAGATGCGTTGTGTGATGGTGCATTGTCATGATGCAGAATGATTCGTCCTCTTGATCGTTTCTCGCCCCCTTTTTGGAACGCAAGCGAATGGTTATATACCATTCAGCAATGACTGTTTGACGATCCTTCAGCGGTGCGTTGGAAAAAAGCCACCATTTTCTTCTCAAAGCTTCATTCGCGTATAACTTTCGTGGGTTTCTCCTTATCTTTGAAGGCTCATGGAGCCGAATGTCGCTTGCTTTCTTTTTGAGCTTCTGTTAAATTGTGTGGTATTGATCGAGCTCAAAGCTTTTTGATGGCAAAATAATCATGCAGGATAGCTCTGATTTTGGTCATACCTATGTCCAAAGACTATATCTCTATTTGTGCAGTGGTTGTCTGTCTTTATCATGTTGTACATAGTGTCGATATTTTCTGCAGTGACTGCAGTTGCAGACCGTACTTTACGATGCTCGTCTTGGAGCGAAACACTTCCACGCTGGAATACGTTGTATCACCGTTCAAGAGTCGCCAAGGATGGTGTTTCATCGCCAAACAACCGCTCGATTTTATACCAACACTCTTGTGGAGTGGGACCGTTTTTAAAGTTGTAGAAAATCATGGCTCGAAAACTTTCGCGCGTTAATTCAATTTTTCACTAAACTCATTTTATTTAAAAAATTAATTAATCTGTAAATGCTATTCGGACTAAGAAATCTCAGAGAATACAACAAAAATATTTCCGACAGTGCCACCTCACAAGGGAAGTAGCTGAACCACAAAATTTTTAAAGCAACCTACGTATTTGGAAAACTAAGACATTCTCAGTAATAGAAAGAAACACCAACGTATTAATTAATACAGGTATAATACTTTACGTGTGTAAAGTGTGTGCTAGTGCTTCAAATGCAATTTCTTATATTATTGAAGGTGGCAACTTAGTTATCTAAACACATACTTACGATTAATTTCTACATTGTAGTAAAGTGTTTATTTTATTATTTTATTTTATAACTTTCAAAAATACAAAAAACAAATTCGAAAGTAAAAAATATGTGCCTCTTTTTCACAAACTAGTAATTTTCATTAACCTTTCGTATCATATTTTATATTCCCATTTCTAGGAGAGTAAATTCTTGATTTTGTTCGGTTTTATCACGTATTTTACACATACTAAAAATAAAATTGAATAAACTTTTATCCCAAAAATATAACTAAGTCATTAAAATAGAATATAAACCTACTTACTTCCTGGTATTATTGTTCATAAAGAATCTAAATCGGGACTTTCTGAAGCAGTTTTTCTATATGCGATAGTCACTTAAGCTCAATTGTTTTGAAATGTATCCAAGTAGGATCATGAAGTCTCTCGTAACAGACGTATTGTGCCCTTTTATCTTATTCTAGCATTCCCCTTCTAAGCATTATCTTTTTCTACATTTCGCCATCTTCTGTTTTCTGTATCTAGCTCGTCACTTGCAGCACTTAGATTCGTCCATCCGTCTTCAATTTAGCCTTACTCTTCTATCTTTTAGTTTACTCTCCAAGATCTTCTTACCACTTTTTGGAATTACATACATACATTCCATATGGTCCACACAAATTATTCATTTTCTTTTAACCTCCCTTGATGTACGTAGTTCTCTATACGTTCTCCTTAATTTGTGGTTTGGTAAAATTTTTCATTTTCTATTTTCATTTTTCGATCCGTATATTCTTATCATTTTTCTGCCATTTTGGTTTTTGTACACCATGATTCAGATGCATAGGCCATAACTAGTTTGATAAGTGTTTTGTATATATTTACTTAATCTTTTAGTAATATCGTTTTTGACTTAAGTTAGACGCAGTTAGTAGTTTTTGTGAAATAGTAGTAATAGTCTAGATTGAAAGTAACAGTCTAGATTGGAGCTCGTAGAAGATATTCATCTAAAACATAAAAGCAAATTATGTAGGCAGTGGAGAGCTGCAAATGGCATTGTATCAGTGAATTGATCAACACAGTCTACAGATGGGAATCCAATAGAAAATATTTGGATTTACGAAGCTAAAATTTCGCGGGCAACGACGATATGACGCTCGTTACCTACGAATTATGCGGGAAATTTGGTCGCAAGTATGTAAAATCGCTGTGAGACTATTCTTAAAAATAATGGAGACTACACGCCATATTAACATATAAAATGTACTTTATAACGGTATATCTATTTTTCTATTAGCCATTTTTGCAGAAATATTAACCTGCGCTTTTTATCATATAGACACTACTTTCTCACCTAACTAATTTTTATTAATAATTATGGAGTTGAAATTTTTAAAACGTCTAATTCTCTCATAAATTTTTAATTTACTATAGATTATTTCACTCTCTAATAACCACGTGCGTTGTCTGTGTAGACATAATGTATTTGATTTTCATGTACTTGTTGCAAACGTAACATAAAATTTTACCTTCATTGAGGTATGGTCATTAATCAATTTAGACCGAACTTATAGGAAGTGATTAAAGGATAACGCATGTTATTTCACTAGTAAGAATTAGAACATTTGTATGGAGATCATGTTTTTCAATTTCACTGACCAATAAGCTTCGTCTTCTTATTATATTTAAAACTATAGAATACCAGGTTGTTCAATAAGTTTTGTCCTTCGATAAAAGATGGTGCTGTTAGGTTCGTCGTTTTATTTTTCTAAAAATTGTACTATTTTTTTATGAACACGTGAAGTTTTCTCATTTTATATTTTCTCGTTCATAATTTACAAGTGTTCAAAGTTAACGTGTCACAGTCTTTTTGTCAATGGAAAAAATTGAATATCGCGCAGTGATAAAATTCTTATTTTTGGAAGGTGTAGCACCAAAACAAATTCATGAAAGATTGTTAAAAGTGTATAAGGACTCTTTATCTTCAATTAGAATAGTAAAAAGATGGCTTACTGAATTTAAACGTGGTTGTACAAGTCTTGTAGGCGATTCACGTGAAGAATGTCCAAAAAGTGCACCAACATCAGAAATCGGATGGAAGGATATGGGTTTGGAACATCGTTGATTCACCGAGAGAGATTTAGTAGAAGCTCTAGGCATCTCATTAGGCAGTGTGAGCAATATTTTGGCGGAAGTTTTAGGTTTCAGAAAGCTGCGTACAAAACGGGTGCCGCATTTTTTAATAATGGAACAAAAACACATTCGAATGCTACATTTTCAACATTTGTAGCGTTTTAAAAGAACAAAAACGATAATCTGCGTCGTTTCATCACTGGATGAGACTTGGGTATGCCACCATTATTTTCAATCAAAACAAAGTGGTATGAACCCGTTACTTCGGCTTCGAAGCGAGTTAGGGTCAAGAAACCGGCCAAGAAGGTTTTAGCATCAGCTTTTTGGGTTTCAAAAGGAATTTTGTACGTGGATTACTTTGTAACATTTTGGACCAGCTGGTTATAAAATTTCGCGAGAAAAGACCTGGCTTAAAGAAGAAAAAATCATTTTTCATCAAGACAACGCTACTTCTCAAACAGCATAAAAAAACCATCGCAAAAACCAGTGAATTAAAATAAGAATTCTTGCAACATCCAACCTATTCGCCAGATTTAGCTCCCTTTGACTTCTGGCTCTACTCACATCTTAAAAAATTGATGCGTGGAAAACCGTTTTCATCGAATGAAGACGTAATAGCAGCCGTGAAAGTGTACTTCGACAGTCTTCCGGATTCTCATTTCAGGAATGGAATCCATAAATTAAAAGATGTATTGAAGTTTAGGGAGGTTATATTAAATAATAAAATGTATTTCAAACCACTAAACCGTGTTTTTCTTATCGAACGACAAAACTTATTGAACAACCTAGTATAACATTGAGCAAATAATTCATCAAAAAGCGCAAATGCTAACGTATTCGTTTGTGTATGGGCATATGTAAACGATAAAGTTGCAATTTTTTAATATAATGTAAGCTGATTGTTTGCGATTAGAAAAAAACGTACATTTTTTCCTTATCGTTTATTTACAATTTCTTGGATACTTAATTCTTACAAATATTGCATGTATGTCATATATCATACATGTATCTTATCTAGTCATGCAATTATTATTGTAATATTTACCAGGGTCCTTACTTAAATAAACAAGATTTTATGAATGTAGTTAAGAGAACTTTTTGCAGGCATTAGGCGATCTCCTTCTCCATTGTAAAGGGTGTTTCAAATTGTGCGTTTTTTTTAAAGAATAAATAAGTATGTGGGCATTTAAAAAGTGTGATGGATGATATTTATAAAAATGGCTTCGTACACGGTACAATAACGCGTTCAAATTGTTGAATTATTTTATGAAAATCAGCGTTCTGTGAAAAGAGTTTTTAAAAAATTACGTGAATTTTATGGTTTACATAATCGTCCATCTGAAACCACTATTGGTCGAATTATTAAAAAATTTCAAGAGACCGGTTCCGTGGAAGATTGAAAAAGTGAAAAATACAGTCGTAGTGATCGTTCACAAGAAAATATTGGTTTGGTTCGTGAAAGCGTTGCTGAAGATCCTGAAATGTCCATTAGACGACGTTCACAACAACTTGGATTTAGTGAATCAACAACATGGCGTATTTCACACAAGGATTTAGCTCTGAAGGCATATAAGGTTCAAATAACACAGGAACTGAAGCCATTAGATCATTTAAAACGTCGTTCATTTGTCAATTTTTTCAATGAACAACCAGCTGATTTTTCTCAAAAAATGTTTTCCGATGAGGCACATTTTGAACTTGGTGGCTATGTTAATAAACAAAATTGCCGTATCTGGGGTCAGAAAAATCCACGAATTATTCATGAGAAACCTATGCATCCTAAACGAATTACTGTTTGGTGTGCATTATGGTCAGGTGGTGTAATTAGACCTTAATTCTTTGAAAATGCTCCTGGTGAAGCTGCAACGGTCAATGGTGATCGATATCGTCGGATGATAACCGAATTTTTGTGGCCTGAATTAATGAATATTGATCTAGAGGATATGTGGTTTCAACAGGATGACGCTACACCTCACTTTGCACACGAATCAATTGATTTATTGAGAGGAAAATTTCCTGGACGTGTAATCTCAAGAAACGGTGATATTAATTGGCCACCAAGATCATGTGATTTGACATCGTTAGACTATTTTCTTTGGGGTTATGTCCACAATCAATTCCTGCTTTGAAAGATGAAATTATTCGTGTCATTGGTGAGATAGAACCTCAATTATGTCAAAATGTCATTGAAAATTTTAACAAAAGAGTGGACATCTGTGGAGCTGCAAAAGGAGGCCATTTGGCAGATATTATGTTTCGCATATAAATGTCATAACTGATACTTCGATTACCAATAAAACGTTTTTGAAAGTAAATGCAAATTATGTGTTTTATTTATTCTTCAAAAAAAACCACGAAATTTGAAACACCTTTATATATTTCTGTAGATACTGCTTCATTTAATATTCGTCTTAATCGAGTGTTTTATTTAAACCTACAGTATATAATAATGTCTTTTTGGTGAACATAAAAAGTTAAAAGTTTATTCCTAAATTATTTAGAGAAACAAAAAAATTGCAATGAAAATAAAACGTCATTTAATGTACTAAATAAATATTTTCACTTAATTTTAATTAATACTTGGTAGATCCATCCCGGGGTTTGTTGATAGCCTCAATTCTTCTTGACATTGAGTGGACAAAATTTTTTAAATAGTCCAGGTTTAAATTGTGGTACCATACTTCTCTTAAAAGATGAGTTAATTGATTTCTATTTGGAAAACATCACAAAATAGTATATCAACAGCTAGCTGTAGAATGCCCCCACAGCAGAATTTTGAGCTAGTACCACGCAGATCTTTATATAATGCGAACGTATAATTATTAAGTATGACGGACGTGCGTAAAGGAAAAACGAGACCATTATTTGACGCAATGCGAAAGTTTATTGATGAATTTCCCGATTTATATTATAAGGGTGCTAGGATATACTGTAAAGTTTGCGATAAACAGTGATGTGCTGAGACAAACGGGACTGTAAAAATCATATAAAGAGTGTACAACACCAAAATAAGAAAAATAACGTGCCACCAAAAACGCAATTTATGTTTGATTTACTGTTCATGATAATCGCCTGTGATTTGAGACTACATCTACTTGATAAGCAACCGTCTCAGGACTTCTGGAATGAATAGAATTACAACTGGAAGTTACCATCTCGGAGAACGTTACAGAGCCATATGTCAAGTGTGCGTAACGACATGGAAAACATGATCAAAACTGTAGAAAAAGGATAAAATAGCTGTGGTTATCTGTCGACGAAACAACAGATCGAGAAAGTATTTTATTTTGAATATTATAGTGCATGTTCTAGATCCTGATAAAGCGACATTTCCCATTGTATTAGCTAGCAAAAGATTAGAAAAGTGCACTGGCGAAGCAATTATGAAGGTAGTGCTGGATAGGCTAAAAAATGTCAATTTTCATCTAGCCAACTAACTGTTGATGTTTGTGAGCAATATGTAGTGTAGAGAGACAAGTGTGAGGGACTTATACATGTGACGTGTCAAGTTCATGCTTTACGCCTTGTAGCACAAAGTATTCGACAATGTTATCCAGTGACGGACGCGTTAATTTCATACACCAAAATCTCCCGAACGAAATCGAGAATTCCCATAGATGGTGTCCCGGTATTTCTGAGGCATCAGAGCCAATTCGCACACATTGGGGAACATAGTTGAAAGCGGTTTTCTATTACTGCGAGAATTTCCAACAAATAAAATCCGTAACTCTACGATTCAGGCCTAACGAAGCTGCAGCAATTAAGGAACGCCCAAAAACATTTGAAAATACTTCTGTTGAAACCGATTTAAAACAAATTTACAACAATCATTTGTCGAGTTATCGTTAGTGGAGTCGATGCTAATTGTAACGATGGACACTCACTGCTATGTGTTATAAGTGCCATAAAAAAATATGTGTGTAGTAGAAAACTTAGTGTTATAAACAAGATTTCAATTTTACCAAATTAAGACAAATTTGTGATGGTGCGTGTATAGATCCGCTATCTATTTCTAAAGATTATTTTAATTATGCGTTTATTGCATCTGTAGATGGCGGACGATCATTTTCTAAATATAAAAACATCTTTTCAGTACGGCGTACTTTGCTGTCCGAAGCAAATGTGGAAACTTACATCGTGCTGCAGACATTTTGTCAGTCTTATCTATTTTGCCTTCCGCAACAATACCTGTGAATAATGTAAATGCGTTATTCATAAAACAAAATATAAGTGATATAAATAACGCATGCATCGCAAGATTACCCGTTTGTTCCTACACTTGCCTTGTTACGAACCTAGCCCACGGGAAAAATGTTTCTAGTAATAATACTAATTAAATAAAGGATTGGAAAACATAAATTAATTGCTCCTACAATCAATATTACCTGATTTATCGTAATACGTCTGGTATTGGAATTATTTTTCTTTTTTTTCTTAATCTACGTTATAATGTTCTTTACCTACAATAATTAGTTTACTACTGGCGTTAAATGCAGTCAATACCAGTTTTCATTTAATAAATATTTTAAATTTTTATGTACTGCCTTCAACTTAAAAAGTTATTTTGTTCTTAGGACTCACAAAACTACAAATTCTCAATGTTTAGTAAAGGTCGAAAATAATCGTTCAAATATTCGATGTAAAGCGTCTATAAATACATACTTTAAACAAAAATAATGGATAGATCAAAATAAATAGGAGAATATACTAACATATTACTATGTATTTTAAATTGAATTTTAAATTGAATTTAAGATATCGTAAAAATTATAATCAGGCTAGATGCGTATATTTATAATCGTATATATTTCAACAATATTCGATGTATATAGGGTGTGATATGAAACTTAAGTTACACTTTACGCCTTTCTTTACAGTGTATTTTATTTGGTAAAGAGTTTTCTTTATAAAATTTTGCATTGATATGTATTAAGAAATACAATTATTATTATAAAAATTATATATTCAATGAATTTAAAAATTGGCGTAATTATATATACCGGGTGTACCGGAAAGTCATTCAAGTTTTTTTCGTAAAGAAACTACATAATTTTCAAGAAAATGGACGAATTTATTTATTCAAAGTATTGGCCATTTGATTCTACACATCTTCGAAAACGGACGACTTTTGTCATGAAGATGGTCGCGACATTTGTCTCGAAAGCAGGTCATGTAACAATTCCTCTGCAAGATAAAGAATTGTTACTGCCGATTGCCGAATCATTTTCCACCAAGACAATGTAAGTTCGCACACAGCATGCAAGACAATTGAATTTTTAACGCAACAAAACGTCGAATTGTTGAACCTTCCTCCGTACAGTCCGGGCCTAAGCCCAACGATTTCTTTACCTTTCCGAAAATCAAGAACGGACTGTGTGATCATAGGTTCCTATACTAACTAACAAACGAGTGGAACAATTGCTTCCAGAGTTGGTTCAAGCGGATACAAAAGTGCATTAATTTTCGTGGAGAATACTTGGAAAAACAATGAAGTCTTTAAAAGCTGTCTACTGTTTTATTTCAGATTTATATGCAAAATTTAAAAGACAGCTCACGTAAAACAAAATAATAAATTTTTCATACCTTGAATAAACTTTATTGGATAATATATTTCCATTATTATTTATGACTTCGTGCCAGGGTGATGGCAATTTGTATATCCCATTTTATAAAATGCCTTATCCTTAGAGGCGAAAAATTGAACCAGTGCTTGTCTGATATACGTTACTGTATTTTGTAAGAATTCTAACAAGGAGGAAATGCTTCAGAGACGTGTAGAAATTTATTGAAAGCGTTTAATGAAGGTACAGTTTCTGATAGATGTAGAAGAGCCACGCTCTGAGTGACCATCTCTGAAACCATCTCTATAAACGGACAGAACTTTCCGGTAGACCTAATATTTTCTTTACTCATTTCAATTGTGTGAAAATTAAAACTTTAATTTTTAGCTGCCTCTTAATTGTCGAAAATTAGCGTTTTTGAAGTTTCTTTACACGCACAAAAATTTGGTTGTATTGCTATATAGTTTTTCTTTTCTGATAAGGTCTCATATTTTCTTTATTGAATGTTGTTGATAACATTTTATGTTTAAATATATGAAAAAGAATAATAATTTTCATTATTACTAAGTATTTATACTTAGTTTATCAACAATTTTTAACAGGTCTTTATTAAACATATGAATTTAATTTAATTTTCAATGAATGTTTTGTTTAAAAATTAGTTTCATTTGTATAAATGTTATGCAAAGCTGGGTGCTAGGCCTAATTGATTAAAAGAACTCTTGTCAAACTCACAATTTTAAATGAAATAAGCTTTTAGATAAGAGTCTCAAATTAAAAATATTGTGCTGTGAGGAGTATATGACTTATTGACGTACGAGGGTCACAGCAATATGTATTATGTTCGTGATACTGAAATATCTTCAAGTATTTAAAAGTTGAATAAATTTCTAATTATTTGTATATTATGATTTTTATTAATACTTCTTTTTCTTTTCAGTTAAACCTGTTGCAGCGTGTATTAAATCTTTAAGATTAACAAGAGATGATTTTGAAATTATTAAAGTGATAGGAAGGGGAGCGTTTGGGGAAGTATGTGTTGTGAAGATGAGAGGATCAGACAAGGTAATCAAGGTTATCTTACTTTAGTTACTTAACTTTTTAATAATTTACATATGTATCTTTCATTATTTTTCATTATTGAACTACAACTGAAAAATATAATTATTTAATTCTTTTATTGTTTATAATGTAGCAGGTGTACCGGAAAGTTATTACCGGTTTTTTTTCATTAAAAAATTACATAATTTTCAAGAAAATGGAAAAATTTATTCAAGGTAAGCAAAACCATTCATCGAGCCATTTTCTAACTTCTTCTGAATTGGCGAAGTGCTGCTCTGCAAGCGCGTGTCCCATTGATGCGCTTCTTTGACCGGTTTTGCTGTATGAGACGTTATCGTGCTGTAAAATCACTTTATCACGTCTTCGAACCCATTCTGAATGTTTTTCTAGCAATGTAAGGCTCAAATTGATAATTTGTTGTCAGTAGCGATCAGTATCAGTTTCACCAGGTTTTAATAATTCGTATTACACCACGCCACTCTGGCCCCACCAAGCACAGCGTTGTCTCGTGTCCAAAACGACTTGACCATGGAGTCGATGAGCCGGCTTCGCCAGGTGACAACTATAATTTTTTGCGTTTAGAGTTTTCAAAATAAATCAATTTTTCATCACCCATCACTATTCGATGTAGAAATGACCCGAACATACTTTTGAAGCAGCATTCACAGACGATTTTACGATTTTCCATTTGCCTGTCATTCAATTGATGTGGCACCCATTTTCCCATCTTTTAGATTTTTTCCTGTTGCTCGTAATCGCTCGCTAATCGTTTCTTGAGCCACATTTAACACTTCTGCCAATTGTTCTTGAGTTTGGGTTGGGTCGTCATCCAATAACTCCTGCTGTTTCGCATCTTCAAACTTTTTTCGGTCTACCAAAACGTTCTTTGACTTTGCTATCTGCTTCTGGGTTTCCGGGCTGGAACCGCGTCACTAGTATATCTGCCGACGTTTCGTACCCATTTGTATGGGACATCTTCAGGGCTGAACTACTGCACCACTGTTTCAGTGTTCGTTTTATCTAGTTTTCTTTTTTGCCTATTTTTATTTTGGAGTTTAACTAATTTTTTTTGGACCACTTGATTTGGATCGCAATCCTATCTGATTCTGCGCTCGTAAAACTTCTGATCCGAAGCAATTGGCAATCAGAGGGTGACAGATGTGGCGAATATGATGGATGCGGTAGCACATCCCATTATCGAGTTATCAAACTTGAATGAGGCCGCTTATGTTTCATAGAATCACTCAATTTATCCAATTGATAGCAGTACACTTCTGAATTCATTTTGGAATTCTCTGGTAGAAGTTCAAAAAGAAAGCATTTTTCTCGAAATCTCACCAAGCAGAGATCACTTTTTTTGTATTCACTGATCGTTTGCATTTAACATTGTTGTAAACAATTCATTTTTCATTTTATTCACATTTTTCCAGCAAATAACAAATGTTAATGCGACGGAGCAAATTTCTTTCTTTGAGAGTGAACCCAGTTTTGATACGAAAGCAAATCGCTTCATATGATTATAAGCGGTCAACGTCAAAAAATTTAATCTCGTAGCAATTTTGCCTATTATTTTTCACAGGCCTGATTCAATCAATATCTTTATTTAATCCTCATCAGCTTAAACTGGCCTTCCAGAACGAGGCATTCTTGACTTCGAAATTATCAAAACAAAGTTTTGCAAACCAGTTTTGGCACTAGCGTTTTGTTAAAACGTTTTTCTCATACACTTTGGACAAATTTTTTCCTGCTTCGACTGCAATCTTACCTTTTCGGTAATACAAAAGCGAAATATGTCGGAAATGCATGTTTTTATTTTGAAAATGGGAAATATTTTAAAATCACGGCAAAAAAACAAACTCAGAAAATCAAAATACTTTTTTTTATAAATAAACATTGAAAAGTGAGATGCGAAAATATAGAGTGACTTTGGAATAAAATTCGCTTATCACAAATACATCTAATAATTCTCACGAGAAAAAATTAAATTACTTCCCGAGCAACTCGATACATATATAATGTTTATTTTCTGTATATATTAGACCAGCAACGTATAAATCTAAAATACTACTTGACCCCATTGGACTCTGGTGGGCTATAAATCGAATCTGATTTATGCTGTACTGCCTTTCTGACCTCAAGGGAGCCGGTCTTGCAGTTGTATCAAATATTAAAGTAAAATATTTTACAACCTCGGATATATCAAATATTTGAAGCAGGCATCTTATTTGCAAATGATTTTTTTCATCTCCCTAGTGGAAATAATTTCTACATCGCGTAGTGTAATAGTTTTTTCTAATAATTTTCAAATAATAAATATGAACAAAATAAATAAAAACATAGTATGGCATAATTTTAAGAATGTACGTACAGTCAGATGCAAAATTAATGACCTCCCTACGCCTGTTAGTTATATAACCAACACCGGCGATCCGACGTAAAGAACGATATACGCTAACGCATATATTTGACATAGAGATGACGAAAACGACAGCATACTAGTAAGGAAATGTACGCGTGCAGTTTATTTAACAAGGGGAGGTTATGGACTTGATACACTTTTTTTAGGGTGACTCTATGTAATAAATATACGCTCCGTACAACTGTATTTTGTCAACGCCTCGGAGAAAAAAATTAATAGTTTGCGTACAAGACATAAGTTGTATATACAAACATTCTGATATACATATACATAGGTGGGTAATTGCGCATAAACCGTGTTGCCACCGAACGGTTTGTTTTTATATTCGCGACCGATTCTAGGCATCAATTTTTTAATTTTTTTTTTCATTACAATCATTTTCTGTTTTATTAAAAACTGAAGAAATCAGAACATAAAACTAGATACGAAATAGAGACCTATAAAAGATATTGTGTTTCTATCTCTTTCCAGTATTTAGTATCATACTTACCATAGAAACATATAAAACAAAGAGTTTGTTTGCATCGGGTGCACCGAATAAAACTTATTTCTTCATAATAGCATAATTAATTCGCTAAAAAGTTGCATTTCAAAATTCACTATATTTTTATTAATATATGTTTTTCTTAATATACGCACAACGGAAGTAGTACAGAGGAAATATTTCAGGTGTTTGCGATGAAGATATTGAACAAATGGGAGATGTTAAAGCGAGCTGAAACGGCATGTTTTCAGGAAGAAAGAGACGTACTCGTTTACGGCGACCGAAGGTGGATAACACATCTGCATTATGCTTTTCAGGTTTGTATTATTCCACCTGTCGCATATATCATACGCCTGCATTCGCTGAATGCAAGCTTATCGTGCATTGTTGTGTATTTTAGGACGATTCGAATTTATACTTGGTAATGGACTACTATTGCGGCGGTGATCTATTAACGTTACTGAGTAAATTCGAGGACAGGCTTCCGGAAGATATGGCCAAGTTTTATATTGCGGAAATGGTACTGGCTATCGATTCTATACACAATTTAGGATACGTACATAGGTATATAAACGTTTTCTCAAAAAATTATCCATTCGAGTTCATTGATATATGATGTATGTATAGTCCGTTTTAAAGTATAGTGCGGAATCATAAGTAAATAATAAGGCGTCTATTGTCGCGATAGTAAACATAAATTTTAAGTATCCGTAAATTAACTGGGCCGGCTTAAGGATGTTATGAAAATAAAATAATTAATGTAAATGTATAAATTTTGTTTCGTTATCATGTTATTACTTAGTAATACAGAGGAAACATTTCAAAGTAATAACACAACAATAACAAAAGATTTTAATCTTAATGTTAAAGTGTTATAGTTAAATAAAGCATTCAATTCAGTTTTTTTCAAGAGTTAAGGTAATTGGGTGTTATTAAATTAAAAAGTTTATAATGTTCAGACCTTGGGAAAATAGTACTGCAGTTACTTCAAGAGATGTTCCACCAGTAGATGTGTATAAAGACAACATTTATCCATGAATGCAAAGCAAATTGTGTTAAATGTCTGCAATCAGCGAATGATGGTGTTTTTGAAAGAAAAAAGAAAGATATGATATCTTTTAATTTTTCTAAGTTAATGACAGTTTAGAATGCTTGATGAAGATGATGAACTTAGTAAATTTACATTAGTTATAGTCAAAATTATTTACGGGTTACATTAATGACTGTGGTTATCGAATATTCAAAGAGAAACCCGCGAAAATGAGACGCGGACGAAGCTCTAGCAAGAAAATGATGACGCACGGGACATCTTGCTACTACTCTGTTAGAAGATCGTCGCACAGTCAATGCCGAATGGTATACAACCATCTGTTTGCACCATCACTAAACACATCTCAAACATCAAAGTTTTTAGCCCTACCTGGCACCCTATGACTTCTTTCTATTCTCATACATAATGGACAAAATGCGTGAATTAAAATTTAATACCCCGGAAGCGACTGTGGAAGCCTACAAAAACTTCGTATCTGAGGTGATTGAAGAACAACTGTTCAACAGTGACCAAGAATCATGCTTCGTCGCCAAACAATCGTTTATTCCATTTTTCACAAAACTCACTTTATTTGAAAAATAACTAAAAAACAGCATATGCTAAGCAATTAATAAACGCTAATCGGGCTAAAAAGTCTCAGAGAATACGACAAAAATATTTCCGACAGCGTTACCTTACGGGAAGTAGCTGCATCGCTAGGCTTTTAAAGCAACCTACGTATAGACAACAAAGAAGAAGTATTTATTACCTAAATGAAATGCAGTTGGACGCGCATGATATAGTCAAAATGGGCTTTATAATTCACATCTGTGCCATTTAGGTGTTATCGCATCTAAAAAAAGATACTGACAATACTGCATTCTGGATCTACATATGGTTGGATTGAAGGAACTACGTTCTTGTCTGCAAAAAACATAAAAATTGTTCCCTAGATTACCCTGAAGATATGTCATCAGCATCAATATCCGAAAATTATATTGGTCTGTTTTGATCTTTATATATATATATATATATATATATATATATATATATATATATAAAGTCGTTACTAAAAATTAAGTGTTTTAGTAGCCCAATGGTCGAAACACTCAATACGAAAGAATACAATTTATTATTACAATATATACGTTCATATTATAGTGTATGTTTACTTTATTATTTAACAGAAAAAATTGATGAGACGGGCCTGTAGCGTATTTCTCTTTATTGCATACCACCGGCCGTAGTACTACTGTCGTGCGCTCTATATCTTGAAACGCATTATACACGTGGTGTTCAAATCAAACTAGAACTAACGCGTGTGCCCGATATTAAACTGTGTGTACTAAAGTGAAACCGATATTTATTTTTGGATATAATTATCTATAAATGTGTTGTTTTCGTTGTGTTTCACTAGTGTGTAATATTATTAATTTAGAAAAATTGCTTTAATTCAATAATTTTTCATATAATAGTTTGTCATACCTGCTAGTGTGTACACCATATAATTAATTAAAAACAATATTTAATGCGCTTCAAATTTAAGAAAGAAATACTTTTGTCACGATATATGAAACATTAAAGCTAAATTTGAGTAAAAGTAGTTTGAATTTTATACTTTGTTATACAATATAAATAGTAAAGAAATCGTCATGTAAATCAAAACAAAACCTAATTTCTTTTTAATAAAAGTTAATGTTTTGAGAGAGAATCTTTGTTGGCCAAAATTGCCTTACATTTCCAAAATTTATACTTCACCGGATGAGGACCTTGTAGAAGAATTCGTCATGTTTTAATCACTTATTTACAAAAGATTTTATTTCCAAATTTTTCTGTTGTGAGATTCGGACTACATGAGACTAATTTAAAAATTATTATCAAATTTTGTTTAACCTATACGAGTACTGTGTATATGGTATTTGGTGTTGTCGAAATTTTCACATAGTCAAAACTTGCTTCTATGAATACTGCATAGCTTTTTCTAAAGTGTTTTTACGCATACTTTGATCTGCAATTCATTATATTCTGTCTATAATTTGGACTGCATGCAATGAGAAAAAAATATGTAGCAAGATAAAGATGGAATTTGTTTTAATGTTGCTTCAGTATACCAAGACCCAACTTCACAAGCTCATATTTATTACAAATTTATAAAATAGAAGACTTTAATGCTTACTATTGTACAGCAAAACGTATTTTATTCTGAATTTACTTCATTTTCTCAAAACGTTCTCCAATATAGTTGCTACACTCTGATCGTGCATTCAAAGAAATTAGTTTCTAATACATTTTTTCCATATTTCTGGACATATGTCATTTATCTCTTTTGGAAGTTTAGCTTCCTTGGTAGAAGTAAACACACTATTCGCAATTTTCAAAAGCTTGGTCCTATAAGGTGCATGTTTTGCTAGTTTAAGTAGTTTACAGGTCCAACGGTAGTATGTGATTGCGTGTTACCAACATATAGTATGACAGTCCATCCTAGTATAACATTCAGAATTGCTTAGGTTACAAATATCCACAGCTATATTTGCATAGTAATACTGAAGCAATTCACGAATAACTTTTATAGACGAAAATTATTATTTTCTGCTATTACATCGTTAATTAAATTCACAGAAATCGATTAAAAATTTCTGCGCTGGAGAAGGACTCGAACCTCTACCTGCCGTTTTCTAGACGGCTGCTCTAAAAATTTCTGCGCTGGAAATTATTTAATCGATTTCTGTGAATTTAATTAACGATGGAATAGCAGAAAATAATAATTTTCATTTATTCCCATCGTAAAAGAACTAAATTGTATGTTTATATATAATTATTAATATCAACTTCTATAAACTCTTAATTTTTTGGGTCGTATAAATATTTTTGCCTTCCTCTTTTACGTTATAAACTGATGAGAAGATAAAGTATGGGAAAGTGACTTAAAGGAACTGCTAATTGAGCGTGTTGTCTTGGTAGAGTACCCAGTGATCAAATAGCATCCGTGCATTCTAATAAATATGCAAAATTTAACGTCGATCACTTTAACACCAAATACTAGGATTAATTGTATTAAAGTAATATCATAAATGATTTTGAAAAGTTCTACTAATTCACTTTCACATTTTGTTACAACAGAACGTCCCTGAAAGGGAACGTATTTTCTTTTTTCATATGCATATGAATTCCATTGACGTTTGACTATTACATAACGTGCATAAAAATCTATTAAATGTTTGTGCTAACGTATTGGGACAATTAAAGAAGAAAGTTATAAAAAATACCTCTCGAAAGTGCTCGTTATTAAATTTTGGGTTTTACATGACGGCGAGTGTTGTTTCAAAACGTCGCAATATTCAGAACTGATCCGCAATATTTTTTCAATCTCTCCTTTTTGTCACACTCTATCATGTATTTGATTACGACACCTAACCGGGTTCATAGAACTACCGACGAAGCCAACTACCTGGTGAGTTCTGGATTGAGCAAAACGATCATCGTCTCATGGCTTATTTCAGAAGTTAATTATTTTTCATTAATAACTTTGTAGTAGGCAATTAGGTTGAGTTTTACATAACGGACAGATATTCTGTACTTTGCGATATACATAAATGCTTTAATTACTATTCGAGTGAGAGACATTGTCTAATCTCTCACTACTGTACATAGAAATCTGTTTATTTTGCATCCAAAGTTTTTCACATTAGATTCAGTTTTATAATTATGCAAATAAAAATTACACGTACAGAATAGTATACCTATTTTATAGATCGTTTGTATGCATATGTAGAAGTAGTTGGAAATATATTGATTCCTCAAATAAGTTAATAGATAACGAATGAATAAATTACAAGCAACACTACAAAATTAGTGTTCAACAATATGTTGCCTATGAGGATAATTCTAAATGAATTTGTATCAGTACGACTCACCTGGTGTTCTGCTCGTCCTTGTAATCTTGGTGTTTGGCGGCTGAAAACCAAATACTGTAAAAACAAGGATACAGCAAATCTTTCCACCATTGCAAGTATTGAATGTTGTGAAGTCTAAGCATTCATTTAGGTCATTGTGGAATGGATACTCCTATTTTAAAGTAGCTGACATCAGTACACTGTTACAATGATATGATTATTCTTTAGTAATCTGAGGCAACATGTAAACTATTTTTGCTAGATGTTTAAATAGATTTTTGCGTTCTTTGTTTTGTATTCAGATAAATACTCTTATGTCCAATACGTGGAAGCTGTATAATACCTGAGTTATCAATAATGTTAAGCAAACGTCCGGGTCATAGTAACGGACAGCCTAGCTGGGAGGGCTGAATAGGTGCAATTATAAATAAAATAAATAATATATGTGATTCTAACGTAGGAAAACGATTTAGAAATTTATTTACATTCGTCGTAATCAATAATCCACTTTTGCCAGACATCTTCGCATCATTGACATGATGCAAGTTATTCGGACATATTCCCGGATGATTGTTCAATCTTAGTTATGAAAGAATGCTAGCCAAGCAATTTTATATCACCATTTGTGCATTACAAGAGTCAGTTTTGAAGCATCTGCTGTTTTTATTTATTATTTTAATTAATATTTGTATTGCTGTGTTGTATAATTATCTATTTCTTTCTTTTTTCTTTTAGCACACATAGAGTATTTATGTAATCTTCTGTAACTAGTTCGATTAATAATTTTGGGTAGTAAATAACTATTGACACAGATAATGTATTCTTGCCCCTAACAATATTGAAATTTGTTAATATTTGATTAAGGAAAACACAATATTCTTTCTGCTTCTGGGCTGGAACCGCGTCACTGGTATAACTGCCGACGTTTCGTACCCACTCGTATGGGACCACTTCAGGGCTCAACTACTGCTACTGTCTGTCGCACTGAAACGGTTTCAGTGTGAATCAACAGACTAGCAATATACAGTTGATTGATCTTTTTCTTATATTTGTAAATGACACATGTAGAACAGAAAAAATAAGTGGTGACTTTTCTAACAACCAACAAAAATATAACACCCTTACACTTTGACAAAGTACATTAGAGTAATCTAAAGAAGATACTGTTGTGGCGAAACATTTACTACGTGCAACATATAATAAATAAATAAAAAAGTGAAAATTTTAACAATTTTTGTTTATTACTAATAGATAGGAATGTTTATTTTTTTGCAGAGACATAAAGCCTGACAATGTTTTATTGGATGCTAATGGGCATATCAGATTAGCCGATTTCGGAAGCTGTTTAAAATTAAATGAAGATGGAATGGTACAATCGAATGTAGCTGTTGGTAC
This sequence comes from Dermolepida albohirtum, assembly GCA_031893035.1. Taxonomy (NCBI): domain Eukaryota; kingdom Metazoa; phylum Arthropoda; class Insecta; order Coleoptera; family Scarabaeidae; genus Dermolepida; species Dermolepida albohirtum. The sequence continues at coordinate 474,297 of JAVIWB010004037.1, read as the reverse complement.
GCCTGATTATATTTCTCCAGAAATTTTGCGAGTAAGTTGAAGTAATTGTTAAAAGTCGTAATGTGTTTATACTAACATCTCTCGTAGTTTTACTTGTCACGATCTAATAAGTTTAAAACATAGAAAATGAAACTGAAAAAAATGATATTATTTAGTATTGTTATACCAAAAAAAAGAAAAAAATTAACAAGACGTGTAATTATACGTTTAAACTTTGTTTTTGTAGGCAATGGAAGATGGTCAAGGAAGGTACGGTCCAGAATGCGACTGGTGGTCTTTAGGTATAATTTTAAAATTATGTCAAATAGCCTTTAGAATTGTAATTTATTTTAATTTAGGTGTATGTATGTATGAAATGTTATTTGGTGAAACACCATTCTACGCGGAAAGTCTTGTGGAAACGTACGGTAAAATCATGAACCACAAGAACTGTTTCGACTTTCCCACCGATGTAGAAGTAACGGATCACGCGAAAGATTTGATACGTCAATTAATATGTAGCCAAGATTTTAGGTTAGGTCAAAATGGAATACAAGACTTTAAGGTACACTTATAATTTATTCCGTCTTTCTAATGTGAATGGAAAGGCAGAAATTAAAAACGTAATTAATATTTTCAGAAACATCCGTGGTTCGAAGGCGTCGATTGGGACGGTATTAGAGATAGTAACGCTCCGTATATACCAGAAGTCTCGAGTCCAACGGATACATCAAACTTCGATGTAGATGATGCTGACATCAGGACTTCAGAGGCTGTACCTCCTACTGCCAATTCAGCCTTTACCGGACTTCATTTACCTTTTATTGGGTTCACTTTTACTCAAGGAAGGTATGATATATTTCATAAATTTTTATTGATTTAGCTCAGTTAAAAACACAGAAAATTTCTCTTTGCAATTGTGCATAATTTACGAAGGTGTATTAATACCTAATTAGCCATGAAAATTTCTAATAGGCGAAGTTGAATATAGTTGCTATGGTTGTAAAAGATGATATTTTATAAATAAGTTGTGAAATTTACATACCCATAAGTTGAACGATGATAAAACAGTGATTTTTTTTAAAAAGAGTGTCTAACAAAAAGCTAGATTTAAAAAAAATAATTTTGGTTAGTTACTGAGTATTTAGTTCGTAAAGGGTTATCGGGCAAGCAAATATTGTAATGTAGAAACCTTACAACTTAGATGACCAGTATTCTTCATATTCCACTGTTAAAAATTCGGTGGCGCAATTTAAGAAAAGAAACTCAAATGGCGAAAATGAGTACAACTTTAGAAGACCAATTTCACTGACCTCTCCGTAAAACATTAATTCGGTCCATGATACGTTTTTAGAAGATCAACGAATTGAGATCAAGCATATTACAGAAGTATTGTACAATTCAAAAATTGAGAACTTAGTTGTTACTTTTTTATATCACTTTAAAATTAACTCCTTTTTTACTACGCGTGTGTTGGATAAAATTCTATAAAACTAAGTTATATAAAATGATTTTAGCTCCAAATGTAAATTCAGTATAATTATAAGAAACTATAATTAATTACAATTGCACAAAGATTGTTCCTTATTTTGTTTAATTCAATTAATTTTTGATCCTTCTATACATACAGTACCTGACGATTGAATTAGAGTTTTCTCTCGATTTTAATATTTCTTCAAATTTATCAGCAATAATACAAAAACACTAGTACAAAATGTTTATTTATTCTTCATAGAAGATATTAAATTAATATTTTGTTAATGGTTGCGTTAATGATTGCACTATTTCTATCCGGCATACTGGAAATGCAAGTTTTGATCATTTCTTACAGTTTTTCGTTCTTTTGTCAATGTCTGTATGACTGCATATTATCTTTTAGAACTGTTATTGTTGGGTATGTAAACTTTTTGAACATGCTTTTTACATTTTCGATTGGATTTAGAACGGGTGAGTTTCTGAGCCAGGGCAATGTAATGCAAATATTATGCTCTTGAAACAGATTTTTTTATCGATTTCACTCTATGTCACGATGCTCCGTCGTACATGAAAGTGTATGGTGGTATAATAACTTGTTTGCGACGTGTTTCGAGTTATCTACTCTCTTCAGGTAAACTATGGTATTATTAACGGATTTATTGTCGGTATGGGTTGTTGTACCGTTTTTTGATACAGCAACGGATTAAAAAACAGTGCGTATTTGTTTTGCCAAGTGGATAACTACGTTGCCACGATGCATGTATGAGTTAAACCAGTTAAGTGTTTGTTCATACATACGTCGTGATAACGTAGTTATCTATTTAGCAAAACGAATATGCACTTACGCTCTTTCGTTCGTTTAGACGAGAGAGATAGGTAGTGTTATTTCATTCATTTTGGTGCCATTCGCAGTTATGGATGACTAGAAAATGATAGTGTTTTAATTTTGTCTGTACACCATCACTATAACGTGTCTTGAGTCTTCATATAACGAAATTAACACTCCCCGTCAGTGTTTCAAGTCGGGATCCATCACCTGTTGCAAAGAGAATGAAATTTGTAAAAATGAAATTTATTATAATTATATTTCAAGAAATGATTTATTTACAAAATTTGTATGCATCTACGTTCTTCCAATCTTCCAGTGTAAAATTTCTGTGCATCTAGACTTCCCAACTGGTCTGTGACATTTGGTACCGGCAGCATACGTTCGTGATCACATCATGCGCTCAAATATGTTTATATTATGCACTTTTAATTTATTTGGCAGCTCCCTAGCAGCAGGTTTTTGATTTTCGAGTGCTGTTTTTATAATTAGACCGTCGTCTCTCTCGATGGTTTTATGGATACCATGGCAATGACTGCGACTGCTTGATGTTGATAGAACATTTTCTCGAATTAACGCGACTACTCTGTAGACTGTATGCCGACAAAATGTTTTCATTATTGCAATTTATCCTTTCGAATACATGTTTTTAAAAGAGTCTATTTTAATTTTTGCGAATGCTACTAATATCTTTCATTTTTCTCATTCTGAATAAATTACAATACTTCATTCACCAAAAAATTAAACCAATAAAATTCACAATATGTTATTATTAATATACACTTTAATATACTCTTTAACACGAGCACGTCAAAATTTCAACTAAAATTTGATATTATTTGTAGTGCTTTCGTACATTTCATTATTTGTGTTTAGGCCCTAAAAACAGGTACCTGACCCAAAACCTGATAGTGGAATTTTCCTGATAGTATAGTGGTTCGTTTTTCTAGGAATATATACTCTTTGAACAACTACATCCGTTTGAAATTTGAAATATATTTAAATACAAATATGCAAGGGTGGCTGTAATTCATTTGCCAGGTACTGTACAACGTTTGCTTCTCCACATTTTTAATTATCTGTCTTATTTTTACTTTTGTCTACGGTAGCACCCTTATATATATATATATATATATATATATATATATATATATATATATATATATATACATATATATATATATATACATATATATATATATATATATATATATATATATATATATATATATATATATACATATACATATACATACATACATACATACATACATACATACATACATATATTAAGTATATATATTTTACACATTTTAAATATTAATCCCATCGTTGTGTCCGCAGTAGCTATTTTATGTTCCATGTAACAAATCCAATGCTTTTGTTCTAATTGGAAGCACTCTTCAGTGTCTCTTGATATTAACGTATTTTGAATTTGATGCTTTTACACGTGTATGTTATTAGAGTTAAGACTATGAAAAGAGTGCGGAAAGTCTAGTGATTAAAAAAAGTTGAAGAATAACTGTCGTGTCTTCAGAAACAATTTCATAATGAGGGCAGACGTGTGGTAATTAATTCTTAATTATATATTTAATGATTTTCAAGCTTGTGAATACTTTCAAAGTAGTGCAACTTCCTCTTTAAAATAAACCACGCAAATATTTTATTTGACTTGAAATTAATAAAAGTTTGATAAAAACAAGAAGTTGTGCCATATTAATTTAATCTATTTAAAAAATCGTTAAAAAATATATTTCTTGTTCAAACGGACAAGCATTTATTTGTCTCTATGGAGATTTGTTTTTCTTCTCTTGGATCGTGTGTAATGTAATGTGCCCTTTTTTCGATATTTTGGCGTTTTTCGTCACTTTTCCAAATATTTCGATCGATATAGTGGCTATTTCATGTCGGATGGCGGCTTTCAAAATTTCGAAATTTGAAAGCCTCCGTGATTTGCCGATATAAATAACTCCACGTGAAATAATCTGGAAGTAGCAAATTAGGTAAACGTATGGTGTCTAGTCAAAATCACTATTATTCGAAGTGAGACTTCCAGTAAACAATGACAGTTAATTGATCGTGACTTGGGCGATGTGACTGTGGCGCCGTCTTGTTGAAACCAGTATTGTTCTCTTCATGTCATTGTTACGAATAATGGGCATCAAAATATTCCTTATAGCAGTCCAATAGAGCTCATCATTGATGCTATTTTTCACACCCCCGTTATCTTTGACGGTAACTTCGATAAGTTTGATAACTCTATCCGCATAAATTCTGCTCCATACTGTTACTTCCTTATCGCGGGGAGGCATCTCGTGAATTAATTGAGAGTTTTCGGTATTCCGTTTAGCATAAAACGGGCGATATTTTCATTGGATCGTGGAACTGTTAAGGTTACCACTACTCACGAATTTTTCGAACAAATGTTTTATAGTCGAAGGCACACTTTTGATACATTTTTTTTACGAAATGCACGTTGATTTTTCACAATTGGGAAATTGTTTTGAATGTACAACTGAACAATTTCAATTCGTTTAAGAGAAATGCACTGTATCTTGGAAAAAATCTCTTCGATTGATGCACATTATTATTAGTCGAATCTGAAAAAAAATGGCAAAGTTATATTGTTATTTGATGGATAAGTTTAATATTGTGGATCTGTACATTAAAAGCAAAGAACTGACAATTATTGAATCATCTTTTAGAAGTTAAATTTTTATTGCTTTGTATGTAGATTATTTTTATAGTTTCCGAAAATAATATTTTAATCATATATATATATATAATAATTACAATTATTATAATTACGTAAAGAATAACAAGAAAATCGTTATGTACGTTATCTAATCCAAAAAAACAAAACTTCTCTCGCAACACATTAACATGGCTTTCTTACCGGAAGATCTTCCATCATCAATTTGATAGAAATTACACAGTTGTGTCCAAAACCTTAGATAGTCGTCGTCAGGTTGACGTTGTTTAGGCGGATTTTGCCAAGGCATTTGACAGTACTGGTCATTCGTTAAACTCTTGCACAAGCTGGACAATTTTGTTTTTTCGCATGGCTTACTCAATCTTTTCTTTTCTTATCTTATAACTTAGTTATGCTAGTTACACTGGATTTCGGCCGATACAATTTACATCCATTTCGGGTGTACCGCAAGGCTCTAATTCGGGTCCCTTGCTTTTTAATATATTTGTGGATAATTTTCTGAGATTACTTGAAAATATTCTTGCGCATGCAGATGACTTGAAGATATTTATGGATATAAACTCCAAGGCCGACTGTGTTATACTGCAAAATATAATGAAAATTATACATAATCGGGCTATCGCTACTTGGGTTGCTTAAATGTTAATAAATGTGCTAGGTCATATAAATAGTCATGTTAGGGATTTGGGAGTTTTACTTGAGTGTTTTCTAATTCACGGACCATATCGCTGCAGCTTGTAGACATTCTGCGGATTCGTTGGGTTTCCTTATTTGTTCTTGTAGACAATTTATTAACCTCCTCGCTTGTCGATTTCTTTCGCTTTTGTGGAAAGTAAATTGGAGTATGGCGCTTTTATATGGTATCCTTATTATCTATACCAACATTTGCTTTTGGAAAGGATGCAAGCGGTTTCCGAAGTACTTGGGATACAAAGATGATAGTTACTATCCTCCCATTGGCAGAGATTACAATTCCCTGCTTGAGAGACTTTCCATCTAGTCATTGTTCGACCGTGCGAAGTTTCTTATTAATTTAATAATGAAATAGCTGCAATAGTATGCAAACATCGAACACATTCTTTTTGTCCAGAGCTAGGACACCTTGAAAAAGGCACCGCTAACACATATGGTCTCTAATACCATGAATCTCTTTCCAGATCTGTTGATCAGTGACATTGTTTGCGGTATGGCTTTTTCTTTATCTTTTTCCCGTTTTTGCATTGCTTAGTACTATTAGTGCGTATGTTATGTTATGTATACATGTTACATATACTTTAACAAGTATATGTAGAGAGCAACTGTTCATATTTATGTTAACATATATTAATGTTAAGTATTTATCTTGTAATTTGAGTTTCAACTCTGTCGGGTAATAAAGAACTATTGTTATTATTATCTATTCAATTACACTATTAATATACACTAATTATCGCACGGAATTTTTGTATTCATTCGATTCATACGTTTTTAATTAATTTATTATTAAAAACTTTATTCGGAAATTAATATTGTCGCTCTTTTGTGAACTCTAGCCTTACCTCAGACTTGGGCATGATTATGCCCCCCAACATGAATACGTTAGACAAACAGAATAAACGGAATAACGGAGATATCAGATCGCTGGCGTTCAGGGGCGAAAAGGAAGTGGAAAAGAGGATGTCACCGGACGGAACGAGGAAATTACAGGACGAGATCAACATTTTAACGAAGAGAAATTGTGAATTGGAATCGCAACTACGAAGTTTAGAGACAACGACGAGTCATTCAAAGGAGCTTCATACGGACTCTTTAGATGGCACGGAAGGGAGTAAGTATGCTTTTGAAACCATTGTATACATAAAATTATTCAGATTTGCGATGCAAATTATAATGGCGATTTAGTAATTTCAAATTGAATTAAGTGCTTTAATTAAAACGAGAAGTGTTAATTTTGAAGATGTAAATGTTAAAAGAATGTACGTGACAGATATTAAGCAAAAAAAAAATTCGTTATCCCTTTTTTCAGATATAACAACTCGAATTAAATTTTAATTTGTTGATAGATATTTATGTTTTACACATTTACGTTTAAGAACAATTTATTTGTTTACCTATGTTTAACATTACCGATTATACGTTTTAAAAATACTTACATAAGTCGTTACATATTTTCTAAAAAAATAGAGAATTAAATTAAAAAAATTATTTTTTTATGAAAATAAATTTCCCGCGTATAAATGAAAAAAATATAGATGATGATGATAGAAACAACTAATTGTGAGTTGCCTAGTAAAGTTCAATCGTAATAAAGTTTCTCTACTTATGTGTCAAATTTGACTCCAACTTCTTCATAATTTTGTGCTTTATGAAGTGTTCCGCAATAAAAAAATTAATTTTGAGAAATTAAAACATTGCAGTGTCATCGATTTTTTATAATAATGATAAAAATCCACCCCTTTACTTTTCCTCACACCTTAACTCCAATTATAAGGGAGGTATTGACAGGCCATGAGTTATTACATTCGTACTCGTGGTGCGACTTCAGATTTTTAACTGTCAGCATTCGCTTAAACAATAAAGGGAAACGAAAAAACTTCTTAGACAGCGGGCCGTCGAACTCTTATCTCGAGATTATCGCCATGATAAGTCACTAACTTATCCCTGAGCTATCAGCTGGCCATTCGACATTTGAATTTTTGACAAAGGAACAGAATTCTCTTAAAAATATTCACGAACATTAGACTGCAGTGTATGGGGATAAGGCTCCATCATATTGTAAAGTGGAATACTGCTCAAAATATTTTCGGCGGGGTCGTGAATCCATTAAAAATGGTCCAAGAAAAGTCTGATCGTAACCAAACAGTAGTTCATCATCGTTGGAAAGCTTTTGCCTTTGCTAAAGCAGTAAATTAGCCGTTTCCAATACATGTACTTTAACTTGACGTGTCTCAGTGTCCTGGATAATTTGATTTCGACAACACTCAGATCTCTTTGTCAATGACCAAATTCATTAAGAAGTGGTATATGTGAACACAACTCCAGACCAATTTTTACCAATATCCTTACTGGAAGTTTAATTTATCATGTTGCTCTTGTAAACAACTTCATTCTCGCAATAACGGTTTGGTACCTTTTGCTGTTTGTTAGAGTTTAAGTAGTCATTTCCAAATTTTATATTTCTCTAACGATTTTTCCACATTTACGAATATATTTTACATCAATTGACATATTTTTAGTTTTTTTACCTTAAGCGAGCGCCGAAATTTTTTTTTAGCTTTTTATATAGGTAGCTTTTACAAGAAAAAACCAACTAGCAACCTGTATTAGACATGTTTATCGTCTTATCTTTAACAAGTAATATACTTTTTTCTTATTATATAAACTTTGCTTACAAGAGGTAAAACAACTTAATCATTGTACTATAATATATAATCGTCAGTAGAAACATACTAATAAACACAACACAGCATAAAGTGGACGCATAATAAATTTATATTCTTATTTATTGGTGGGCAAAGTATACATTTGTAATTACGAGGCCAGGTCAGTAATTAGTAAGCCTTACCCAAGAGGGTAACACTAATCAAAATCTTCTTTGTTTTTAAAGTTAACAGTCTTTCGAAACATGACTGTTAAAATTTGTGATCGTAAGTACACCTGTTATTTGAATAGCAAGTGAACTGGCTTTAGCTGGAAGAAATGGACTACTAACCAATGTTTAATAACTTATTTTTATAGAACAAAGCAAACCATGAGCTGAAGTCTGTTTATGGGGACCGATCGTCATCAATTGTAACCATAAAATGATGGGATATCTGAGTTTAAATGTGGTCCAACCAGTATTTGATAAACAACGCAATGAAGTGCCAAAAAGCCGTTGAATAAAATTACGCGAGTAGTAGACGCTCTATACATTTCATATGGACCGGTGATTTCGATTTTGCTCCACAAACACAAACGAGAACCCATTTCAGTTAGTGAAGCTAACACATGATCTGAAAATCTTTTACGCCGAATAGTAACGGTGAAAGCAAGCAATAAATCGAAACAATAGGCTGATACAAGTGCTCTCTAGGAAGATAAAGAATATACACTCGGCCGAAAAAGTTATGGCAACTGTCTTTTCGCATTGCAGTGGAATTTTTCTTATCAATTATCTTCAAAAAGTAAAAACGATAGCAGGTGAATACTATGCATCGCTTTTAGATCAACTGCATGATGCAATATCACGCAAAAACCCTGACTTGAAGAAGTGTGTGCTTTTTCTTCAGGATAGTGTACGTATTCACACTTCGAACGTTTCAATGGCAAAAATTCATAAACAACATTTCGAACCGCTTCCGTATCAAACTTATTCGCCAACTTTGGTCTCATAAAACTTTTTCCTTTTTCCCAATCTGAAAACTTGGTTCGATAGCAAGAGATTTAGGTCGAATGAGGAAATAATCATTGAAACTATCGCATACTTTGAAGAGTTTGATACAACTTACTTTTCTGAAGGAATGACAAAAATCGAATATCGATCGACAAAATGTAATGAATTACAAGGAGAATACATCGATAAATAAAATAATTTTTTGCCAAAACGCTTGTTTTTTTTTATATAAGCTCACTATGTACTGATCTGCTCTTGTACCAGAATTTGTGTAAGCGAATTTATTTCACTCCACCAAAACGAGTAGCTTGCTCGAACTATTGCTTAATACAATAACAATTCTTTTGTATAAATAAGAATACAACAATTTCTTATTATAATTCTTTAGTGTATTAAATTCAATGTAAAGTAAATATATATAACAAGGTTTACAAAAGTAAATTCTAATAATACTATCTTCAAGAAGAAATGCATTATGCATAATGGAAAATCATAATGTGAGATTTCATATCTTACGTATGCGCTACATGACGGTAATCAGACATCTTTGATTTAGATAAAGAAGTAATTTGGTTAAAGTATCACTAAAAAAGACATTTTTAAAGAAGTATCAAAATATTTTTAACGTAATTGTTGATACGCTATCCATAGAATTGTAAGCACATACATTATCCAACTATTGAGTGACATATACTGTCATTAAATAATTTAAATTTTCAGTGAAATTTAAAGAGATGGAGAAAACGATAAGAATTCTCAAACAGGAAAAAGAAGAAGCACAAAAAGACAAAGCAGACCTTCAGGAAAAGCTGAAACTTCAAGATAAAGAACTGAAAGATGCGCTGGCGCAGAGAAAATTGGCGATGGCCGAATACACTGAAGTTTCAGATAAACTTTCTGAGCTGAGGCAACAGAAACAGAAATTATCCAGACAGGTAATAATTTACTTTAAATATTTTTATTGAATAGAAAGAACTGATTATATTATATACATTTTATATTAATTTTACATTAACAAATACATTCCGACTATACAATGCATTTATATCCCGTGTATAATTAGATCTGAAAACTACATTAATAATACGAGGCGTGTTTTTTAAGTAAGGGCTGTTGTGTTGTGTACACTGATAGGCGGTGCGCGCGCCGCAACGACTGCTTGCGTCGCGTCCCGGCATTCTTTGGGAACAACCGCACAACTTGCAGCTGTGTAGGTAACCTGTACGGTCTCTTCTGTGTCTTTAAAATGTTCATAATTATCGAATCGCTCGCTAGCACCATAAATGCGGTAGCCTATAGCCAAACCCGGCGAAAGCTACGCAGAACGATTCAAAACAAAAGACGCGGCATGCTGACAGGGAATTTTGCCACTCCATGACAATGCCAGACCTCATACCGCAGCTCAGATTCGAGCTTTATTGGACTCTTTTGGCTGGAAAATTTTGGACCACCACCCCTGCAGCTTTGACCTTGCGCCGAGCGAGTTTCTTCTTTTCCACTATCTCAAATATCATCTCGGCGGCAATCACTACAACGATAACGAAGACGTGAAAACGGCCGTGGCCTCTTGGTTATCGGGGCAAGCAAAATCTAGTTGAAAGGTTTGATAAGCGTTTAAACAAACTTGGCATCTATGTTGAAAAATAGAGAAATGTTTGTAGAATCTGAAAATAAATTTGGTTTTTAAAAATTTTCTTTCGTCTCAAACGGCCATTACTTAAAAAACACGCCTCGTACATTAAAGGAAAATACACATAAATAAACTAAATTAATATATATACCTTAAAGTATTAAGACCTTCCTTCTGAGAATTATCATAATACATTTACATTTGGAAATACCAATTAGGTAACTTCTTTATTTGAATGAAATTAAAAACAAAAATATTCTTGCCAAAAAATTTGATTAGGAACCACATAGACGCACGAAATCTTTTATCCAAACTTAATATTCTCCTTCCACGTATTGTTTCGAGAAATCTAGCACTTTCTCTTCCTACGACAGAACGAATATTTTACATAGGACATCAATGCTTCACTGTACACGTAACGAAGATCTATTATTTGACAAATTATTTGTTAATTAAATTGTTGTAATTTAACTTAATACTATCTATTGTTATTACTATTACTACGCAGTGTCATATGAAAATTATATTGTTGGTCAACCATTTGTATTCCAATAAGTCAACGACCCCAAGCATTTAATTAGTAAATAATTAACAATTAATTAGTAAAATTGTAATTGATGTATCTGGACTCTAGTTGATATATGAATGCTTCTATTTACTATAAATTTCAAAACACAGGTCAGAGACAAGGAGGAAGAGCTGGAAACTGCAATGCAAAAAGTGGACGCTTTAAGACATGATATAAGAAAAGCCGAAAAATTAAGACGAGAATTAGAATCGAGAATAGAAGATGCGTTAGCGGAAGCGACGAAAGAACGAAAACTCAGAGAAAGATCTGAGGAATATTGCAGACAGATGCAAGCGGAATCCGACAGGCTGAGGGTTAGAAACGAACTCGGACCTAGAGACCAACAAGATGCACTTAGGCTCAAAGCTGAACTGGAAAAATTGGAGGTAATTATATTTGAGAATGCTTAGTTAGACCCCGTATTTAGAAATATTGTTCCCTGATTGAAGTCGCGATAAGCTTTGCAAGCTTGAGCATTTGTCAATTATATTATTAGTTAATAAGTAATATCGACTTATTAATTTATAAGGTCCAGTACAATGAAAGCCTCACACAACAGCAAGCTCGATTTAACATGGAATTATCATCATTGCGAGAGCAACTACAAGAGACCGAAAATCACAGAGATTTATTAGAAAGAGAAGTGAGTAATTTCCTTGTTTGCCTTTATGTTTACTACATGTTTGCTTTATGTTTTGTTTTGTTTTTTTTTCTTCAATAAAGGTGCATATGTTAAAAGACAAACAGGAGAAAACTAGGTTAGAAGCCATGGCGGACACCGAACAAGCGCTGGAAATGAATCATAGACACGAACGCGAAAAACAATTGTTACGGGATGAAAATATTAAACTCGCGTCTGATGTAGAATTTGTGAGTTTTGTTTGGTTTTTGTTTACGTCTTCTTTAAATTGCAATGAGCAGTGCTTTTATATTTTCATATTTACCCTTTTGCACTAACACTATGGTGAACTCTCTATAATACATATGAATAAAATAGTATTTAATGCTTTTTAAATAATTTAAATTTCCTATTTTGTAAAAGCTTACGACTTCGTTGGATCGTCTGCAAAACGAACGGGGTGCTCTGGAAGCTGAATATAGTCAGTTGCAGGGCAAGCAGGAGACTTTAAGTCAGTGGGAGTCCCAGCTCTCGGAAATAATCCAATGGGTTAGTGATGAAAAAGATGCGCGATCGTACCTGCAGGCGCTTGCGACAAAAATGACTGAAGAATTAGAGTATCTTAAACATGCAGGTATGTATTTACATTTTTCTGATGACTAACTAAGTGAATCATCCAAGAAGGTAACAAAAAATCCTTGCCACAGTAATATTTGTATCTGAACTACATATTTCGATGAAGCTGTCATTTTCAGTAGAAAACAAACGGTTTTGAACTTGAGCTCACAATAAAGCTACAAAAGAAAAACCCGCGAAACACTATTCGATGTCCATTCGAATACCATCAGTGATTGTGTGAACACGGTTTTATGTCCCGGGCTGGACTCGAATACCATCAGTGATTGTGTGAACACAGGTTTTATTACCTTTTTTGATTATGCCAAATTAACGGTATATATTTTATATATTTTTGAGAAAATAGTTAAAAGAATGATAGAATGTTAAAAGGAATCATTCTATTATTAATAACACGCTATCTACTACATATGTTTCACCGATATCACGTATCGTCAGGCAGATTTGTGTTATTAATGAACGATTCCTTGGTAGCGTCTATCATATCATTTCGATACAGAAAAATAATGGATAACAAGCGCCTCTCTCTGTCGTCCACTATACTGAACGACAACGCGAGAAACGCGTCTATCTCGCTTGTCGATAAATACGTTATTATAGGGTGTTATTAATAATAGAATGATACCTTTTAACATTCTTTTAATTGGCAAATAGCCGGTACGCAATGCGTCTGTCTTATACGCTCTAATAACGTAGTTATCGGCAAGTGAGATAGACGCGTTTCTCGCTTTGTCGTTCAGTATAGTGGACGACAGAGGGAGGCGCTTGTTATCCAAAAGAATGATAGTTTGAAAAAAAGCATGAAATATATAAATAATAAAAATCTGTGTTAAATTATAAATGTAAATAACGAACTTGCATTGATATTCTTCGTAGAAAATTGTTTAGTTAAGTAATATACAAGATAGAATTGTTATTCAAGATTGAAAAACTTTTATACATTTTCACTTTGAATTAACTTATAATTAGCTAAGAAACAATATAAGCTTATATATTAAAGCTTTATATATTAAACGTGCAAAATTTTAATTTTATGACACGTTAGAAGACTTGAGTTCACCGTTCTCCGTGGTCTAAGGGTGAAAACATATACCCCGTTATCATGGATCCGATTTTGAGCCTCGCGCCGAGATCAGGAATTTTTTCAAAAATTTCTACGTTGTATACATAATGTGAAAAGCGGTTAAAATTAGAATTTTTCAGTTTCACATCCTGTTTATATGAAATGTATGCGAGTTAAGAGTTACTTTTATTAATAATTGTTTATTATCTTATTTTTGATATTTTTTATTATCTCAAGGTGTTTCTAATGCTGTTGGTGCTGGCGATAAGAACTGGCGAAATCGAAGATCGCAGAAACTCGACAAAATGGAACTACTAAATCTGCAGAGTTCATTGCAATCAGAAATTCAAGCGAAACAAGCAATTAGTGAGGACCTCAGTAAAACTAGAGCTGAGTTACTGGCAGCCCAAAAGTAAGTGTATTATATAACTTTCAATTTAATTATTTGATTCGATTAGTTACTGTTTTCTGTCTCTTTATGTAAATATGGAAAAATGTCTTAACACTGAATATTATTTAAAATTTAGAAAAAGATCAGAAAAAATGTCTGGTGTATTGGAATCAAGCAAAATTTTTAAAAGATTGTCCTGATTATATGGAAAGATTTGAATATCCTTTTGCTTCACGTTTAAATTAAAATATGAGTGAATATAATGATTTTGTATGGGAAATTTTAGTATTTAAATATCAAAGTATTAAATTAGTGGGAAATTCATTGTCATCAATACTTGTTAATAATTGTTACAAGCATGTACTAATCCAAGAATTATGATTTCCCCTTGAAATTTACAATAACAAATATTATACTCGTTTTCATTAAAAAAAATACTACAAAATCTCATATCACTATGATGATGTTACGTTTTCGATTTGAAGGAACCTGTCTAACGCAGTTTGTACTATTGTGCCCTTGTGTCCATACAAAAAGCGTACCTGGGACCTTCGGAAAATTGATCGGGGGAAGCCCATGAGGCGGGCCTAGATTGTAGTTTGAAAAGAGTCAGAAAGACGATTAGGAACAGTATATAATTAGAGATGGCTGCCGGAGAATTTCGGGATGCAATCATCTCGGTGTTCCAATAAAAGAACAAAATTGCTCTGTTTGCAACGACGATCAACAGGAACGTGCATTGGTGGAGTAAGGGACTATCTAGAGAAAGAAATTTAATATTGCAAAGGCGATGGGTGATTGGGCAGATTTCGAAGACATCCTGACAAACTACGAAGTACTAAAGCTGGTTAAAAGAGTAAGCTGGAGAAGGTACTGTGAAATGCTCAAGAATGTGCCAGACTCCAAATTGTACTTTCAAATGACTCGCAGTGCTTAATAAATTCTATAAAGAGAGAGTCGTGTGAATATACAAACGGAACTGGAGATTAACTAGTATAGGAATGTTGTGAGAAGCTCGGGGAACTGATACGGCGGAATGTAGTAAAGCTGCTATGGGTGCTGAGACACCGAGGATAAAGTAAAGGAAAATGCCGATGGGCGCGATAGAAAGGGATCAGCCTCATCGTATATTGAACCAGAACCTGTACTGGGAGTGCCTAAGTGTACTAGAATGAATAAGTAGGACCGAGGTTCAACATAGAATATACCGAGCGAACAAACCATGAACATGTCCAAGCCCTTATCTATTGTCGAACTAAACTTAAAAAAATTAGGGAGAATTGTTTTTGCTAGAAAGAAACCAGTCTAGAATAATAACACGACCATAGTTCACGCGTCCATTAGACAATTCCTGAATAAAATTTAACAGATATAATAAAGATCTTAATTGCAGATTCCGCAATGGAGCTTCAAAAACGTTGAACCATATATTTCAAAATTCACAAGAGATAAGCCATCTATGGACCATCTAAGACCCGACAACATACAGCAGCCGACTTGCCCTTGATCTGTACAGATTAGTACAGGGGACAGGAGTCTAGATCGGGCGCAGTAGGTACATTACGGAAATGCGCAATAAGGCAGTGCTTCGGGGACTGCTGAGTCTCACCAGAGGAGAGGAAAAAGAGGATTATTAGTACTTTCGTGGAATGATGAAAGTTTGGCAGATGATTTGTGCAACTTCTGTATTTTGAAAATTTAAAATTGCCTGTGTTTCACCGCGCAAATGAGCTATTAAAATAAAGACATCTTGTTCAAATTGAAACACCATCACCAACATCTAGCCAAAATCATGTATATCATAAATTAATTGGTGTATACAAAGCAACAGTTACTACTTACGCAAGATTTAAATCCAATAATTATCGAGGTCTTAAAAGAATTGTTTGGGAATTTAATATGTATATATGTATATATATATATATATATATATATATATATATATGTATATATGTGTGTGTATATATATGTATATATATATATATATGTATATATATACAGGGACAAATAAATAATATAGATCAGCAAATAGAAGAAATCAAAATTCCCCAAGACAATCATTTTGATTCACCAAATGTAATAAAGTAATCGTGATTTTTAAGACGCTTTTATGTTTCCGTTTTTCAGAGAGCTGCGGGAGTACAAACAACGAAACGATGCCTTGGCTGTTGACCTTAAAAGAAAAGAGAAACACATTAAGGACTTACAAAATAGACTAGATTCAGGGGAAGGATGTAAGTATTTTTAATATTCACTTCATAAGTAGAAATCTTTCTCTAAAACATAGAAGCTTTTCTCCGTTATACGAGAACAGCTTTTACATTTATCTTTTGAAGTATGATTTTATCATTTTACCATTTTTTTCCTTGTTTATTTTTTCTTCAATTTTCATATCTATATTCTGTTTCTCATTTTTAATTAATGAACTAGGATAATTGTCTATTTACAGAAACAATACAGAGCTACATAAAATTATAAGATTTAATTTAGTTTGTAATTCATCACTATCCAACCACAGCAAGTTTTGGTTTTTTTTGGAGCAAATTTGATTAAATTTTATTTTATCTCTTACGCAGTGTGCACCATTTTTTTACGTAATAACAACTGGTTAACTGGTAATCTTTAACGTATAATTGCCCCTTTTTAACGTATAATATCACTACTCTTATAGACCTATCGATTCTGGAATTTTCTTTTTCCGAACCGTTCTTCAAGTTTTAATGTATTTCATGGTCAACGTCGGTACATATAACGCTCGCTAAAACTTTCGTAAAAATATGTTTGTATAGTACCTATTGTAGTAGTTTTGGATGTTTTTCATAAAACATAAACATAATTACAATAATAATGAATTTGGTAGGCAGTAGCCATTAGACCTGCTTTGGACGGTACTACACGGGCTATCGAAACATCACCTCTTGTTAACATCACGCCACCGCACTACCATTTTTTTTTCAAAATAATATTCGTTAAGCCAAGATGAATTTGAAAAATCTGGCTTAACATGTAACCAGCATCCTTTTGTCGCTACAACAATTTATTCACAACTAATAGTAGCCTTTATTCACCTTTGTGAACGAGAATAAATTATTATATACGTTACATAATTTCTTGTTCTATATTCTGAAGCTCTGAAGATTAAAATGTTTAATTCATACACTCATAGACTTTTCAAATACAACAGTTAATGTGAACTGGTCTCGGTTTATTTAAACTCAGCTACTAACAATATCTTATGTAATTGTCATCAATATCTCTAGCTTACTAATGAAATAATCATTAAAAAATCATCTAATAATAAATCTTTAATTTACATACCTCTCAACTGCGTCTGTTTTTGAAGAGACTAATTTTACCTTGCCAAAATTATAAGTCAAATATTCTTTGTTAAATGTTTTTAGACAATTATTCTAGATCAATTCAATAATGCATTTATTTATTCGTTTTTATACTATAATTTGTTTAACTTGATAAAACCATTCTTCAGCGTCTCAACATTGCAGTCTGAATCTTACTTTTTATATAAGTGTTAGTATTTTGTTTGTCGTTATTGTTTTTTATATTATTTTTCCTGTTTTTTGGCGTTTATTTTTTTGGTTTTTTTTTGAAGTGCGGCTGCAATGTTATATTAGCACTCCCAGGCAGTTGGTAACAGTGTGTGTATTATGTGTATTCAGTCGGTTCGTGGCTGCGACAGCTCCCTCTCGTCATTGGAATCACTTCCTGCTTCTGGGGAATTATGTTGCTACTGTTGCGACTATACGGTTAAGCCAAAACAAAGTAATGAAAGTAATTGTCACACAGTTACACTACACGAAGGTCCTATACACAAAATGACACGAATGCGTCGGCTCATTTCGAGTCTCTGTTCGTTTTTATGTAGACATTTTCGTGATGTCATTTCTTGTTAAATCGGAAAGGCTGTGTTTTGAGAATTCGTAATACTTTGTAGAGACTTAAAAGATTAGTACGACGTGGTAAAGAATGCTATTTCAGTTTTTCAATGGAAAACAATCATCTTGTTCTATGCGCTATTTGAAGTAATACTTATTATAGCTTTATACATCTTTGATTCCATTTAAGAAGCTTTTATAATACGTGTATCGATAAAGTACTTTTATTGATTAAAGTTCGCATTCCTTCTTAGTGTCTTAAAATTGACATTCCCCTATACTGTATGCTTAATCGCATTTCTTTAAATTAAAAAAGACATAAAATAACAGTGCTTCATAAGTTGCTAATTTTCTTAGTTATGGCCACAAATTTTAAGTAACATTAAATTTTCACTTACTAATGTATGTATAGTATTTAAAAAATACAAATTAGGAACTGATTAATAAACTCTACGCAAACCAGCTTTTTCTGAACACATCCACCAGTTTACCTTTTCTATTAACTTTCTAAAACCCCTTTTGCTGTAGAATATTCTGTTTAAAATTATTTTAAAAATTAAAGCAAAATATATCAATGATATTTCGAACTGTTATAGTTAACAAGCAAATTTACGGTGATTTTGATGGAGAGTTGGTTAACCTAACCACTAAAGGTTGATATATATATATAACCCCTTTCCACATTAATTTTCGTAATTCTGTATACGTATTTCGACAACTAAGTTGTCATCATCAGCAGAAAATTAAGCAGTGTCGCACCTGGAGAATTGCGGCAAGAAATACCCGTACGAAAAAACTAATTCCGTACACGATCCGTACCGCTGAAAGCCAAGACGCACACTCATGTGTACGGATCGTGTACCGCTGAAAGCCAAGACGTACACTCATGTCTACGGATCGTGTGCGGAATTAGTTTTTTTGTACGGGTATTTCTTGCCGTAATTCTCCAGGTGCGACACTGCTTAATTATCTGCTGATGATGACAACTTAGTTGTCGAAATACGTATACAGAATTACGAAAATTAATGTGGAAAGGGGTTATATATATATCAACCTTTAGTGATTAAGCAAATTTACCATTGAGAGTGTATTTCTGCAATGTATACGACTTTTGCTGTAGTACATTTAATATTGCAGTATAATTCACTATTCCTGTAAATATACAATTGTGTTCAATAAAATAGCTTTATTTCAAAGAAGCTTCAGATTTGCCATTAGTACTATTGATATATATTACTAATAATATTAATAGCTATTCGATTTATGTGTTGTTCAATAAAATAGTGTGGTACAAGCGAGTAAAACAATTAAAAATATGAACTAAATAATATAATTTAGTAAAACACAATTTGGGGTTTTGTTGGTATTTAGTTACAAGTATTCATTCAGTAGCCATTTTGAAATCAAGTAGGGGAGTTGATCCCTGAGACAATTGGTCTCATTGAGTTGCCTGGTTTATGTATTTTAGGCAAACAATATAGTCTAGGAATCAACGGATTACTTACACTTAATCTGTAATTCTTGTTCGGGGTTATTAACTTTGGACAATTTTTTAACACATTTTTTGTATCCCTAATCATTTTTGGTAATGGAATTTTCGTGTATTCGACGTATGACCCTTTTAAAATTAAGTCACTTTCGTCCAAAATTACTAACTTGTTCCCTTCATCTGCTTTTAAATAAAAGCAGTCTTTCGACCTGAGAGTTTTAATTGAGTTCCATTCGTGGTTAACTAGTTCATGTTCGTGTTCTTGTAAGTTCTGTTTAATTTCAATCTGACAAGCCTCTCTAATGGAATTTTTTGAACTTGGTTCTAAATTCTTCATTTATAGCGGACTTATTCATGAGTAATTTTGAAATTGAATTAAAACATAAGACGAAATATTCTCCAAGAATCTGGATTAGGTATGTAGATGATATTTTCGCGATTTTCAATACACATACTCGTAAATGCAACTTGGAAGATTTCGTCAAGCAGTTAAATTCAAAATTTCCGACGATTAAATTTACAGTAGAAAAAGAAAACAATGACGCGTTGCCTTTTTTGGATACCTTAGTTATTAGGAATACTCTTAAAATAGAAATTGATATTTTCCGAAAAGAAACCAATGTCAACAGATTCATCACGGCGGACTCAAATCATAGCATGCAACAAAAGATGGCTTCGTTCAGTTTTCTTATCAATCGCTTGCTTAATTGCCACCAAACCATAACTTGGCAACATGGCATTGTATCAACTAACTATTGGCAATGTTCCGTTACTATTGTAAACCAAAATGCCTGAATTACGTCCCGTACTTGTTGTGTAGTTGTTGGTTTAGCATCAGAAAGGTTTTTAATCTCTGTCCACAAGTTTGCAAAGGGTTGAGGTCTGGAGATTGGGAAGGCAACTTCATAACATGAACCTTATTTTTTTTGGCAGATGATAACAGATTATTGAAATAAAACACCTTTCTTTTTTACAAAATAAAATTAATTTTAAAAACCAGATACACATTTCGTGCGCACTGAACATCTTCAGTAGTAACAGTTACTACTGAATATGTTTGCAGTGCACACGAAATGTACATCTAGTTTTTCGAATTAAAACTTATTTGATGAAAAAGTAAGGTGTTTTATTTCAATAATTTATTGGTTGTTCATAAGTGCTCAACTGCTTTAAAGATGGTAATAGCTTTATTATAAATTGTTATCATTCGTTTGGTATCTAGAATGTCAAGTATGAATAATTTTTCAAATCCATATTTTGAGAAAAAAAGTTAATAACTGGAAAAGATCGGGCATCATCGGTAGGAGTTCGCACCCCAAAATGAAGCTTTTTCAGCGTATTTCTCTGATAGATGTTTTTGCAATGAAGTGCACTATTTCAAACTATAAGCTAGTAGTCTTGCTTGAAATTATTCCTATAGAAATGTTAAAACCCTTTCTTCTAGTTATTTATGCTTGACGCAAAGATAGCTATAGGTACTTGGAAAATATTTCTATAATCTATCATCTTAGCTTGTTGTTTCTCGTGTTGTAGTATGTTCTGGAAAATCGTCGATGGTTTTTCTTTCTTCGCACCGCTTTAACTATTTTTTAACAGCCTTCGGTTTTTGATACATTTAGCAACTACAGCGTGTGGCATTTTTGGCCAAAACGCTCACTATATGTGGTACTCATTACTAAATGTGTTGTTCTCTTGCCTTAACAACTGATGAAGCCTATAATGTGCAATATCAAACGAGCTCTTTTCAGAAAAATTCTCTTATTGTTTCCTAAGAAATACTTGTGCCAGTACGTTCTTTTTTTTGACAAATTGTACCTAACCGAGACTATAAATGAACTACTTTGAGACTTTTAGACGTCCTTATCGATGTAAAGTATACTGTTTTCTCAAGAAGTAGATATAGAAATGTCAAAAGATGTTTAACAATATGAGAGATGAGAGATACCTTTATAAAGGTTTATAAATTGGAAACAAAAATATCTACTTTTTTTAATAATAAACGAATGTAAATATTCTAATTTCGCAACCTTCTCTTTACGTTATATAAACATATGTTATGTCTTTCAATATTTTAATCAATAAAAGTACACCACATATGTATATATTTATTCTGTATTCACAACAAAGATTCATTATCGATTTATTCAAATATATTTGTAAGTAAATCATTTATTTTATTGTTCTTCATCGTGGAAACAATGAAAAAAATTTAACGCAATATTTTATATTCAAGAGTCGCAGAGTAACTAGAGTCTAGTAGTCATTAGTAACTAGACCACATATCAGAACGTTCCAAATTTGAATCCGTGACCGTTTCGAACACCGATGGCATTTTTTTAGATCAAAGTCCCACGTAACACTGTTTTGCAGTGAATATATCTGAAGATTACTCGAAAGTAATTATAGGCTGTCGATGCGTAACTTTAACTATAGACACGTCGCCACCATGGTGTTCTGAACTCAGAAGTCTTTAGGATTTGCAAAAGCAAATTTAGATGAAATAGAAAAAATATAATTTTATACAAACTGGTGGCCTATAGTATTGTAAACATTTTTAAAAAAGCAATTTATGTTGGCAATCTATTAATAATTCTTATTGGGATTTTTTGAGATTTTGTTTGACAAGGAAATATGTTAAATAAAGCCATATTTTACTAGAAATCGACTTGTATTGCAGATGCACCTCTCCGACGATTCCTCGGTTGTTCCAAGTTTTCTTTTTCCCTGTACTGAGTTATCGAACGTCATATTTCTTTGGTCTCTAACTCTTTTAATAGCATTGGTTCTTAAGATAACTAATATAGCTTTCAAACGCGATGTTTATGAAAATTTGCAGGTAATCCTGTGAAGTGATAAGTAGTAACATATTTGATATTCGAGATTTTATTATCGCATCTACAATTGCTAATATCTTTAAAATTATCCTCTTCCATAGTCGATGTCTGTAACTCCTTCTGGGCCAGAACCATATCTTCAATTACATAGAATATACTAAGATTTTTTTCTTGTTGTTATGTAGATTAACACCAACAGTTGTCCAGAAGGTGCTCCTTATAAGCCTATAAAATAACTAAGTGGAGGTGAAAATGCATATAACCCAGCAAACAACTTGTAAGTTATGATTTGTTCAAATAGATAAGAAAGTGTTTAGCGGGGATGTCATTTGGTGCTATTGATGTTCGCAGTATCCCCGTGATCAATGAAAAGCAAGATCTGCATACATATATAGTTCAGGTTGACTTCGAGTTGTTTATTATTTTTATATATGTACGGTCTATGCAAAATATGTAAATACAACTAATGACGCAGACATCTGCCTTAGAAGGCAGCATTAATATTTAGCGGTGACAAAGGGGGAAGACATTACTTTTTCCACAAACCGTATAGTGTCTTCTCAGTGTATGTTAAATTTATTTCGCCAGGTACTATCTAGATTCATATCATGGCATTCTAGCCAATATTTTCCATACAATATAGTATTTATATTGTGTAAATAAATATGTATTTTATTAGTGTAATGAAACAAAACAGTATGACTTCCAGTTGAATTTTAATATACATATAAAGGCAAAAGTCATTCATGTCGATTGATGTAAAAGGTAATCTCTCAGACTTTCTTAAGTTACACACATTGCTCTGATTAAAGAAACATAAAATATAAATTTATCTCTTTTAAAGTCTCGTTATCTGATGCAATGCGTTTGCACCATCGTTTAATTCACCTTTGGAATCATCTTTTCTGATTATCTAAGTTCCCAAATATTTTCTTATGTTTTTTCGATACAAAAGGCCGTGGTTTGGCGCCCGATTTACAATACTATTGCAAGAAAGTGAGTCGTTCGGGTACAAATTCCATGAATTAGTTTTTTCACAAATCAAGTCTTTTAAACGAACTGCCTATATAATACTCTATTAGTGATATTTAACTTGTTTGCAACAAAACAATAAGATAAAATTGAATAAAACCTTGTTTTGTTTATTGTTCTACTCTTCGCGTATCAAATTATAAACAAATGGCTGATTGTCAGTAATGATACATTGAATAAGTATAGTATCAAGTATCTACGTTAGAAAGCATCACTTTAGCAACTTCAACGTTATTTTCCTTACACAAAATTTAATGATTTGAAAGTAATTTTCATTGTATAAAGTTTTAATATCAAATCCCTACATAAAATGCTTTTAATTGAGCTAAGTAATATTCGAGTTTCACCAATCATTTCTTCGTTTGTCCGACTTATATTGTCCATACTTATTCATTTGATTTTTATCGGTTTTTGTTGTTGACGAACCCTCATAATGTCGTTTTTTGGTAAAACATTATCATCGTGACATTTCTTCAACGTTTTCACCGTTTATTAATTTGATTGTTGTTGTTGACGAACGTCCAGAATGTCTCGTATTCGGTAAAATATTATCGCCTTGACATTTCTTCAACATTTTTACCATTTCAAAAGCATATATTTATTTTATATTGCATATAAAGTTCTGCAGGAATCGCTAAAGGGCGTCTCATTTGTCAATTTGACATACATATATCAAACGTGACTCCAGCAATATTGGGCAACAATTTCGAAGAAAATTTATTAATTACCGTAGAAAACTGCCCATATATTTGTGATAAAACTTTAAAGAAAGAATTTTCCCTGTTTTATCTTCTAATTTGATTCCATTGTTAGTAGAGACGTTTTATGTCAATTAAAACCCATTACTTTAACAAGAAATAAATTGTTCGTGTGAAACAGTAGAAAGTGCTACTTAACTTTTACGTCTGATTCATTATAGTACTCACGTTCATGTTGAAGATCCCGTTCACGTTGGGAATCCCTTTCCCGTCTTTTGGGAAGCAGACGTAACCCATATTAAATTAACATTTTAAGCATATGATGTACAGTGAGATACATAAGTAAGGGATAAATTTATTTTCTATTTAATTAATGACATTTACGTACAATCCTAAACGTTTAAATTCTTAATTATAAAATTCCACTATTTTAACAGAATTTCAAACTTTCCTCTTTCAATTCCCTTTGATCGACAGTTGTCGCTATAAAATCTTTAAATGGAATGAATAGCATGTTCAGCAATTTAAGATTTTTCCTAATTTTGATGATAAAAGTAATACATTCTTACATTACAAACAATTTATTGTCAAACAAAGGAATTTTATCCGTTTTTGAGATCGCTACGTTTATAATGTAGCTGAAATGGATAAAACAAATATCCTCTGGACTCCAGGAGTTTTGAAAATGTCAATTTAATTAATTAGTGTTCATCAAGTTAAAATTGACCAGCAAAGCTGTTGATACTGGAGCACAGAAAACCCACATTAAATAATAGAGACGCACGCAATATCCTAATAAAATAAATATTTGGGCGGGAATTATATTTCTTTCATGACACAGTAACTGGAAAGAGTTACTTGTTCTTGCAAAATTTCTTAGTTCCAGAATTAAAATGACTATTCCATGCCCCTGATCATGTTAATCCGAAGGAGAGGTATGAAATTCTGTTAAAATAGTGGCATTTTATAATAAAAAACTGACATATTTCAGGATTTTACATAAAAATTATTATATAAAAAATGAATTTATGCTTTACTTATGGGCCTCACAGTATTACGTCTGTGCTCGTGGTGCGATTTAAGATCTTTGTCTGTCAGTATTCGCTTAAACAGGCAAGGGAACCATGAAAAGTTTTAGCAGACCGTCTCAGTCAAACGCCCTACTCCTGGCGTGATAAACCAGTGAAGCTTTTATTTTGCAGATCTAGCGCTGAAATTTTAGCAGACCGTCGCAATCGACCGCTAGACTCCTGGCGTAATAAACCAGTGAAGCTTTTACTTTGCAGAACTAGCGTTGAAATTTTTAGATTCGCAACGAATGGTCCTAAATGTTACTTTGTAATGTGCCAATATTATACAATCGTCTTTTATTTACTTAACAATTATTTTTATTTCTTAAATATATTCTTATTATATATTGCAGTCGTACTCCATAAGCTTTACTAGCTTTATGCCTATGTAATAGAAAAAAATAAAATAAATGTTAGTGCATATGGTGCAATGCTTTATTTGTATTTTCGTCAAGATCTTTATTCGTCTAGTTTTTTTTTGGTATTTTTGTTTGTCATTGTTCGTTTTCATACATATGTTTCTTTCCTCAGTTTTTCATTATTTTAAGTCTCCATATAATTTTCCAGGGAGAAGAAAATCTTTTTGACTACTTTTTGACGGGAACAACCACTTTAAGAGTTGGTAAAAGAAAGCTTTCGCATTTTTCCTCTCAACCATTCTGAGTTACCTTTTTTTATAGAATAGCATTTTACTTATATTTGTAGTCACTGCCCAATTCACAGAAAATACATATGATATTATAATATAGTTTTTTGAGTATTAATTTCAAAAGAACTGTTTAGGTATTAGTTTTATTACCTCGAAAAGATATTGCCAGACCTAACGGTAATTTTTGTATGAAATAATTAGTGAATTTTTGTCGAAATACGTCTAGGAGACGACCCAGAAGACTTTATTATAATTCTATATACTTTAGATTGTTGATTTATTAATATATGCATTTTTATTTATTTGTTTATTTATTTTTGTTAAAGATGATATTTTTCCATTGAATTACTCGTCTTTCAAACAAACTCATTTATACTCATTTTTTATAAGTACAATGAAATTGACCCCAATTACTATGGTGGATAATGTTTTTCTGTAAATATATACATAATAGTGTGATATAGTCAATTATCTAGATTTTTATATGTTTTTTTTTCTTGCCAAATGATGTTTTATAATAGACTAGTTAAGATGAATAGATTAAAGTTGAGAATTGATATTTATAAGTCGATAGAACTTGACTTTAATTTAAATTAGTGTTTTGTTTAATAATTGAGTCTATTTGTTGTTATGTTTGATTGCATATTTTAAAATTAATAAAAACTTCAAATACATAAGACTTTCACTGTGAACGTAGTTTTGAATTCATTTTCAAACACACATGGATACGAAAGAAAAATGTTAACGATAAACTGCCTAGTAGTATGGTGACCTCTGTGTAGGAATCTCATAACTATACACTGTTACATGCAGCAAGTTCTGGAATATCTTCTTTTCTTCGAAGACATGTCAAGGGTTCGTTAATAATTTTATGTTTTTTTTTAATCTGTAATACTACGTATGTATTTATTTATATTTTTAATACTTTTTAGACGCCTGTATTTTTTTTGCTTGAGATTTTGATCTTGTGTATTTTATAGCTTGGAGTGCTAATATCTCATAGTATTTTGGACTTTTTCGTTTTCGTAAAAAATTGCAGCTAATCCCCTTTTACAGTTACAGTTTTTGTCTAGGTACTAAATCAGCATATATAAGCGTATACGTTTAATTTTAACAAAATGGCAACTTGTTTTAAACGTTTGTCTGTCGATTACTAGAAATTATGTGTTTTATTTAAACCAATTTACGCTTCTTTTCTGTAAGTTGTATATTAACAGAATAAAATTCAAAATTTAAATACATAAATTATTATCATTATAGGATAAATAATTTGCTTATCATTTTATACGTATTGTGTTTAATAAGTTCAGAAGCATTAATTTTACACAAAGTCACAAGAATTACATTGCTATCATCAAGTCTTAAGCATGTTTTTTTACATTTCAATTTGTATTTATATATATTATTTGACAAAAAAAAAACAATTACTAAGTAAAAGTATATATTTTTAAATCACATTGGTACATTGCGTACAAATGTGGACTCTGTTGAGAATAATAAATAATTAAATTTTCGAATGTTAAAAGGAATCATTTAAATGTTAATAACACTCTGTCTACTACGTATGTTTCAGAGATTCACTCATCGTCAGTTAGCCAGACGCTTGATATCAACCGTCTGTCTACACACGCTCTGGGAACTTTGTTCTCGACCAGCAAAATAGATGCGTCCCCGCTTTGTCGTTGAATACATTCTTGTGTTAGACGAGAGAGGCAATGTTTATTCATTATTTTTCTGTATCGAAAAGATACGATAAATTCTACGAATGAATCATTAATAACACAAATCTACCCGACGATTAGTGAATCTCTGAAACATATGTAGTAGACAGGGTATTATTAACATTTAAATGATTCCTTTCAACATTCATTTATGCGGCAAATCGCCGAGGTATCAAGCGTCTGTCTACACACGCTCTGGGAACTTTGTTCTCGACCAGCGAAGTAGACGCGTTCCGCTTTGTCGTTCAATACATTCTTGTGTTGGACGAGAGAGGGAGGCAATGCTTATTCATAATTTAATTTTCATTTAAAAATTCCTACCTTTCATAGAGAAAATTTAATTATAAGTTACCGCTCCACGTAAACAAATAATTTTGCTATTCACCTGGACATGCTCCTAATAAGATGTTCTTATGGACTCCTATGGAAGTTCTTTCCTAACAACTTGCAAGCAAGGCATCATGTAGCTGTTGTAAGTTCTATTGGAGGATTAGGTAGCATATCAACTCTTCGACCTATCATGTGCCAGACATGCGCAAGCCAATTGAGAATATTGATGTTGCTCTCATGCAGGAGTCGTAATGTAACAGCTGCAACTTGAGAGTGGGCATTGTCTTACTGAAATGTGGTATTATTTAGTTCTTGGATATGTGATAAAGCAATTGGTTCTCGAATTTCGTAAATATGCATTCGAGCATTTACTTCTTCTTCGACATCGGACTCGACTACAACCATCATGGGCCCACAAACAGAAATAAGATTCGCTTGAGGGTAAACGATATTTTACTTTTTGCTTTGCACCACTCTAATATCTACTAGGACGATGTCGATTAGTCGAAGACATTATTATTCTTAGAGGATACGAAATCAACACAAACGAACGAAGTCGACGATATAGAACTATGAATTATTTATATAATTTGAATTAAATAGAAAACACAGTTTTTAGTCTTTTGATTGTTATTTTTTTATTGAATCATAAAGTACATAGGGTAGGGTTATTTATGGAATAACACATCGGGCAAATGGCCTCCACGGCTTTGCATGCACATACGCACTCGTTTGTCGAAATTTTCCATGACCATTATGCATAAATGTGGCTGAATTTCGTTGACGCAGCGTTGAATCTCCTTTAATGCACGGCTGTGGCCTTGTTGACACAGACCTGTGATTTCAAATAACCCCATGAAAAGAAATCTAATGGTGTTAAATCACACGATCTAGGGGGCCAATTCTGATCACCGACACGAGAGAGTACACAACCTGGAAATGACTCATGCAGTAATTGAATTGTTTCACGGGCTGTATGGCATGTGGCACCGTCTTGTTGAAACCGTATATTGGCCACATCAATATCATCCAATTTCGGCAGAAAGAAATGTGTTATCATGTCGCGATATAGAGCACCAATAACAGTCACTGCTTGTAAACATGGAGACACATATCTTTAGTGAGTATATGCTGCAGAGAGCTTCTTGAAATTTGCAATTCTTGTCCACGACGCCGAATTGAGGTTCCTGGATTGTCACCGACACACTCACGCACTGCTTCGATATCGACATTTGAACGGCTTGTTTTTGGACGACCAGTGTGTTTGGCGTCTCCCACGGATCCAGTCTCCCTGAATTTTTCAATTAATCTCTTCACAGTTGACGAAGTTAAAACACTATTCCGACCTTATTTTGTTTTTTTCGAACTGCGGCCGCCAAGCTTTCATTATTTTTGAAAATATTGTTCAATAATGAAGACACGTTGTTCTATCGTGTAACGCTACATTTTTACTAACCCTAAACTGTCAGCTGTCGAATTGTTTTTTTTTAAGGGTTGCCAACACTTTACTGCACAAATGGCGACAAATTCAAATCTTGCGTTAATTTTGGGACACCCATTATATATGCAAGGGCTAAATAATAATACAGCAATGCCCGTCTCATGTTGCAACTGTCACATTAACGATTTATGCAAGAAGGTAACCTCAATATTCTGTATGGCCTCCACAATCGTCAAACCTATCACCCATGAAACATGGCTAGACTATGATGTAGCGAAGGGTTAATATACTTCCCAACCTTTCCATGAACGTATAATCAGCTGCACGATGCTGTATGAGTTTTTGGAATGAACTTCAACAGAAGTTCATGAAACAACTTATTACAAGCATGCCCGTGCGAATAGCAGGATTTATTTGTTTACGTGGAGCGATAACTCATTATTGGGGTACAAACTTTTCAATGAAAATTTATTCATTTATTATTCTCACAAACACTTGTACAAAATTTAGTTTAAAAATATATACTTTACTGAGTGATTCGCTTTTTTTCTCACACAGAATATATATACTTCTTTGTACTTTTAAATCGTCCATTATTTAGAAGTGTTCTGACTATAGTGATTGCGTTTACTTATTGATGTTCTGTACGGTGTTAGATTGTGACAGTTGTTACGTTAAAAAATCACATAAATCTCGTTTTAACATAATTTTCTAATTTATTACTATTTTTAAAAAAATCTTTTTATTACACTGGACAATACATGTCTAGTGTTGCATTGTTGTGATGAATTTATGCCCTAGTTTCAAATATGTATTTATTTATTTAATTTACTTTTCTATGAACGAGACATTATTTATAAATACATGTGACTCCTTTTTACAAGAAATCCTATATTAGTTGTTAAACAGGTATTGTATTATATTCATATGTTTTGAATTATTCACTTGTTACTTATCTATGCTATGCAAGAGAGAGCGGTTTTAGTTAATATTTCTCGAAAGTATACTTATTTACGTGAATCATTTTAAAACAATATCTAGACGAAACGATCCAAATTCGTTCTATTAAATTGTAGTGAATTGAAAAAGTTCTATAGCTAAAAAAAACATACGAGCTGTACTTTGGTGTACAATTATATAGAATATTCATTCATTGCTTTGAACAGCGTAGTCCGATACATGGTTTAAATTGAAATTAGTTTTGTAATTTTAAAAGTGATTAGCCTCCGAAATATTTTTAAATTTCTAAGATCAAGCATCTGTTATTAAATGAAATAATTTGAAATGAAAATTGAATTCTTTTTTGAAATAAATAGAAACACCACAGTAAATACAGTGCAGACGTTATATTAAGAAACACTAAAAAATCATGGTCATTGCTAAATATTTTGTTCCATATTTTACACATTAGCGCTTTGAACAGCCGTTGTTCGCTCAGTCGATGCGTATAACATTCCTAAATATGCTCCAGCTTGTCACTGGTAAACTCTACTGAAATACTTCTTTTAGTTACTACTTTTTGCTATGCAATACTCTCGAAGAGTATAGTTTCCATCAGCATATGTATCTAATAGTTTGCGGCTTTTGTTCTTGGTACAGCGACTGTACTGTCCTTTTTTAGGTTATATTACACATTTTTTTATATAAAAATTGTATCCAATATGTAAACGGAAAATTGTAAAGTCTATAAATTCATAATTCTTAAATGTGGGTTTAAAAGGAAGTCTCAGTCTTTAAGTTTTTTAATGGTTTAAGAAAACCGGTTGAAATTTGAAATATGTATGTCGTATGTATAATAACTACTATTACAGAAAGTAAAAGTTAAGATCTGAAGATACACTTAACAATTCTTATATGAACAAAAAAAAACTCTAAACAATGTAACAAAGCATACTTTTAATAATCAATCATTTTATTAAATCCATTGATTTTATAATGCTTCGTAAATAAATGGATGAAATTTAGAGAGACGTAGCGATGATAGTACTTTTAATCACGTGATAACTGCAGTATTCATCCTTTATTAACTTGTTACGTATATAAGCTTTGTCTTTCTCATATTAATTACACCACAATTTAAAATTCATGACTACAGAGAGTACCTACTATATATAAGAAAGGGAAAGACTATTATATTTTTACAATTTAGTGAAGAATGTCTAATGGAATTGTTACGTAACTAAAGGCAAATCATTGCTAGACTAGTACTTGCAATGGGACAACAAAATGCGTGAACAATATGGCACACGATATGCATATACTGTCTTAAAAACGTTGACTATCAAACACGTGTTTTCTGTAAAATAAACTATACATTTTTTGGATAGAAATAAAACTATTCGAGCGAAAGAAAGTAGGCAAACTTATCCAGTAGAAATGAATAGCTTATTATTAGTGTAATTAGTATACGTAAACTGGAAAGTCTTAAAAACGGCAAATGCCTTGATAGTTGAATAGAGACTAACTATATATGTAGTCGATAAAATCTTGATTAAGACGCGTTTCACATATCCAAAAACTCACCAGTTAATCTCAAACCTCTCCAACGAATTGTTCTCTTCGCGCGATATATCGTAATGAAGCTATATATTAAGGTAGTGAACAGAAACTATATTTCCAGCTTCCGAATATACAAGAGAGTATTCGAAATAAAGAAATGCACGAGTGTCTTCGTTGACGTTTTATGTGGTGACTTCAGTCCGGGAGGATACATTCACCACACCCACAATGACTGGGATTGAGATACGCTCATTCAGCGCGCTCGCACGTAGAAACGAGACGAGCAATCTATATGCTTCAAGTTCTACAGGAACCATCAGCAATCTATAGGTGGGGGGGGGGGACCTATATAAATCCTTACTGCTCTGTAGCGTCACCCGGCGAAAACACCTTTAGCCCACATGGGCTTTCACCATTGGTCCGCGAGTCCAACTCCAAACAGTTGAGCCCGGATTCTCCGGGGGCTCTCGACTCCCGCGGTACCAGTCTTAATTGTCACTGGTTCGATATGAAATATATTTGCAATTTCGTCACCTGGCAACAGTGGTTTGGTGAGCCAAACTCGGGTTTGTGGAATCGCTAAAGCCCAAAAGCAATATCAGGACGTACACCGGACACCTAGCGTAAACTCCCATGTGAACATAAGGAAATGCAGTGTGGAAACTTATTCGGTAAAATGGAATGCTATTACTGTAGGTAAAAAGACAAGTACAACTTCTGTTCAACTATTAAGGCATCGGCCATGTTTTAGAATTTTGTAGTTACGTCTTTAAATGCAAAATATGTTTGCCTTTGTTTTCATTGCTAAAAATCGTTTCTGTGCTGGTGTCTTCCGATTTCAATCGTACTTACACCTCTTTCTTTAGATTCCATCCGTTTACGGTATATTATAACATCAATTATCAAATCATTTTATTGACAGAATTTACAATATTTCAGACTTAATTTACATGAAAGATTTCTGCCTACATACTATAAAATGTATAGGGAAATTAAGAGCAAGCGAAAGAAGCTAACCTACAGGCTATTTTTAATTCCCTAAATTTTTTATGGAGTTTTATGTAATACTAAGAAGGAGCCAAAAAATATTAACTTTATTCGTACAAAATGAGAACGATTCAGAATTATTTAAATATTCTTTTTCCGAAATTTTCCCGAAAAAGTTAATATAAAGAACACGAGTAAAATGAAAAATACTCGTCAGGTAATAATATTGGTTCTCTTGGAGGAAAATACGATCACATACTACTTCTAAGATTTTTGTTTTCACTTTAAAATGAATAGTTTATAGTAATTATTTAGAGACGAACAAAACCTATTATTAATTAGAGGCAGAACTTCCTTTTAGACTTACAATACGTAATTTTATATATTACCATAAATTGTTTATATGAATAATCATTAATATACATCTTACAGAAAGCAAATGGCTATTAATTGAATTTTTAACAAGATTTTTAGCATGATATACAATACTACATATTAGCGATAATAGAAATTGAATCAAAGAGCATTTTTGATTTAAATATTTCATGTTATGAGAAGTCATATTTGAAATTGTATTTACTTAATATATTTTATCAGTGGTTTACTACAGATTACATTTCTTATCTGCTTTTTTGTTATTTATAGCGATACTACTCTTGAGTATCGTAGTGGCAAGAAAATACAGACAAGCGACAGATTCAGATTTGAATAAAATTTTGTAGATTGATTTAAGTATATAATAGAAAATATACATCATGTTATAGCAGTACATCTTTTTAGATGAGCAAATAATTGCCCAATTAAAATGATATATATCGTTCTGATATTAAAGCAGTCTATTAATCTAAATAGAATCGTATTAGATCTAGAATTGTTACTTCTTTGAATATCAATTTCGTTATTTCAGTCTAAGCCCGATTCAGACTGATAACAATTAATATTTGGTTCGTAACACCACCCACAACGACCGCGGAAGACAAAAGCCAGATGGTATATTTATACCATCTGGCTTTAAGACTTCCGCGGTCGTTGTCCATCTTGGCTTCCAGATTGGAACCACGTCCTCGGTACCTCTGCTGCTAATGTTTCGTCTTCACTTGCATGAGATTTTCTCAGGACTTAATTGACATCGTTGCTGTACTGAAACTGCCAGTTTAAATGCAACAACGAAACGTTACCAACAGAATTACCGAGAACGCGATTCCAACCTGGAAGCCAAGATGAAGTAGTTATCTGGGTAATTGCGACAGATTTGTCCTGTTTAACTTGTTAGAGCCTTCAAGGCTTATTATTGGGAGCTCTTTATTAACCTAAAGAGTTTTTCCAAATCTGAATTTTCGGTCACCTGTATGATCTTGTTAGCTATGTGTTAAATTACCGTCACAAAGTTTGGAAACTATGAGGAATTTCAGAACTTGAACTAATATTTTTCAGATAATAATAATTTATAGCGTATTTAATTTATAATTTATTCTCATCAGTATATTCTTTTCTGGCTTTTACCACGACCTCGCAAATTCTAGGCGTTTATCATAACCTTTATTTCTAAATAATTGGCATTATCGCCAAGTAAATAAGTCTAACATTTATCAACATTTCCAAGGTGTCAATCTCTGGCTTTTCAATTAAGCTTATTCCACAAAAGCTGCACGGGAAACAAATCAGGCCTTTGTTTCCTTGCCTTTGTGTTGCAGCTTTCGCTTGTTGAAAATTTTTTCATATGTTAATTGTATGTTTAAAGCATTATCTTGTTAGGATACACATTTTTGACCGATAATCTAATTTGCAGATGGCCCTCCGTTACTTTTATATTGCCCAAATATTATTTTCGCATTGCGCCTGTAATTTCATTCAAATAACTACAGATCATGGTATTTCTACCCTCTACATTTCATTGTAGCAGTAATATTAATTACATTATTAGATTTTAGCCAATCAACGGTGGTTGAAAACTCTGCATTTCTAATTCAGTAATGTAAATTTAGGTGTGATGCTTGCAATGTGGCAAACTTAATGGTCTACGAAAAAACAGAATTGCAAACGGCACGTAAAATCAGCTATACACAGAAAATTTAAAAAAACTATATTTCAAATTTAAAAAATGTAAGCATAACATTTTACGGGACTGCCAGGGTATATTAAATTAGGATCTATATACTTAATAATTTGATGTATCCTTTTTCTAAACTATCTCTTCCTTTTCACTCACCTATGAACGATTGGTTGAACCAGCGATACAGACACTGACCTAATGCACAATTGCGCAATATAGCTATAACTGAAATCATTCCGTCCGACGCGAACCGCACTTTTATCGGACGCACCGCGTCATCTTTATTTATTAGTCTACAAACGTTATCATTAATCTAAGGTCTAGTTTGCGTGTTGTGTTGTCCGTATTCATTTTTTACCTTATGTACTCGTTTTAGCCACTGCTATTTTATGTCAATACAACCCCTTTAATCCGTAATAAATAAGCACCCATTCAATGTGGGACCAAACACTTTCGTTTTTTGACAGATATTGGGACGTTTGGTGCTATCCGGTGCTATAAGCGGCCCCGTTTTACTATAAATCTGCTTCGATAACAGTTGTCATCTATAGCTGTCCACTTTGCTTGTTCTTAAAGATTCCTGCATAATATTACGATTGACTGATGCTGATTATAATATTAATTTGTCATTCGAAGCTGCATCACAAACACACTCTTTAGCATAACAAAATAATAAACGATTTACAGAGATTTTCTGCACTATTTAAATTCTCTGTGAAATATACATATATCAATTTTTTAGTATTTTTTACGTCTAAAAGCAATTCATGTATCTAATTCCAAACTTTGTGACAGTAGCTAAATAATTTTCATTTTCATTTTTTTAATGTATTTATTTCGCGGAATTTAGTTGGTAACCACTTAGAAAAGTATAAAAGATATGAAATATTTAATTTCTCGCTTTTATATTATACATAAATATTTACTTGTTTTGCTCTACCGGCATCATATTTTCTTTTATAGTTTTGGAAAGGCCTTCTTCGCAAATGTCGTACTTAGATCAGTTCCTAAAGGAAACGAATTCAAGTCAACAACAGGTTCAA
Organism: Dermolepida albohirtum; assembly: GCA_031893035.1. Taxonomy (NCBI): domain Eukaryota; kingdom Metazoa; phylum Arthropoda; class Insecta; order Coleoptera; family Scarabaeidae; genus Dermolepida; species Dermolepida albohirtum. The sequence goes on along the minus strand of JAVIWB010004037.1, from coordinate 438,303 downwards.
CAGACCCATTCTACGCGACTTCTGTATTTAGAAGGCGGATCTATTGAATCTGAAGAAGGTGATATTGAAGATAACCGTGCCAGTATTGCTAGTTCGAAGAGTAATTTATCAGAATTAAGCATTGTACGTTTAGTTTGTATTAAAGTATATAGAATTAGTAATGTAATAGTCATTTGATTTTGATGTTTTGCAGCACGAAGCGCATTCACCGAAACACAAAGCTCATCAATTTTTGGTTAGGACATTTTCGACGCCAACGAAATGTAGTCATTGCACTTCTTTAATGGTAGGACTTATGAGACAGGGGATGGTTTGCGAAACTTGCGGTTTCACGTGTCATACCGCGTGTTGTCCACATGTACCTCCAATATGTCCTGTACCACCTGATCAAAGTAAGAAATTTGTACATATTATTGATATTTTGGAAAAACCGTTTGCCTTAATTCAAATCGATTTAATTTCATTGCAAACAACAAACAAATTGTTCAATTTTTGTCATCATATGTCATAGCATAAAGATAGACTAACACTTGCAAAAAAGAACTTGTACCGTCTTTGCAAAATTGCATCACGATTTTCCCGACAAGCGAATATATAAAATTGCAAATGTATTTTGCATATTTACCACTTTCGTGCCACTCTTTCAGCTAAAAGACCGCTTGGCATAGACCCTACTAGAGGTATTGGTACAGCCTACGAGGGGTACGTCAAGGTGCCAAAACAAGGTGGCGTTAAAAAGGGTAAGGATATGCATAAATTGCTTTCAAACAAAACTTAAGCATCTTTTTTGATTTAGGATGGGTCCGACAATTCGTTGTTGTCTGCGACTTTAAGCTCTTCCTATACGATATATCAGCTGACCGAAATGCCCTGCCCAGTGTTCATGTAACTCAGGTATTGGATATGCGAGATCCGCAGTTCAACGTCAACACTGTAAAAGATTCTGACGTAATCCACGCCAATAAGAAAGATATTCCATGTATCTTTAAGGTTAGATTTAATTATTACTTATGTATTGTCAGTATTGCGATTAAAAGGGGACAATTTCTTAAAAAAAGCGTTTTTGGATATAAACGAAAAACTGAGGCAATCTATCTTTTTGCCCGGGAACTTTATCAGGACCCAATGTTATGAACTATATATACACAGGGTGATTTAAGTTTCATGACATTAATTTAAAATTCATTACTTTTGTATCTGAGACAATGCTCGCAGTCTATAAACTCGATAGGTCGCGGGTTAGCCACTGCTGTTAAAAGATAAGTCATGAATAAGAAATAAAAATACTAACGCTGATACATAAAGTGCTTTTTATGTTAGTATTTTTTAGTAACGTTAAATATAACTTCTGCAAATATGAATAGTATGAAATGAAACAAATCATCTATCTATAGGGATCATTCTACTCATTTTATAAGTAGACATTTTGTCGGCTTATTTGAAGATGTGGAATGAGCTGACTTCTCATGTTCACTAAAGAAGAATCAATTGAACTTAATTCTGAATGGGTTTTATCCGCATGTAATGTACAGCCTTGTGTATAGACGAGGATGGCTCGATAACTAGGTATCATAATGCAGAGATGGTGCGAATTCGGCGGAATCTTCTTCACTATTCTGTAAAACTATCCTTTATCACGTTAAATATGACAGTACCAAAGCCATCTATCAATGGTACGTGTTGGATATTGCTTCAAAGTGAACGTTTCAGATGACTTTCTAAGCAATGGAAAAAACTGATGTGTTAACAGTGGCAAAGTACTTTCATTTGAAAGAAAATCAAAGTAGAGTTGGATTCAACACTATTACATATAATTCGGTTAGAGAATGGTACATTACGTTTCATGCGCAATGAACCAGTTTTAGTAAGCGTTTTTCTGTTGCTAGGCACCAACAGTGGCGCTCTGATTCACCAATATTCCCGAAGGGATTCCGCCATATTGCTTTTTTATAACAGTACGCCAATGGTAGTGTATATTTGTTACACTTTGTACATGATTTGATGACGTATTGTACAATTCTCTAACCGAATGGACTGAAGAATTCACACCTTCGTTTAAAATGGTTAAACACTGGGTTTTCGAAATTAAATGCGGTTTGTGAATACAGCATGAACTGCCAGTGAACGTCGAAAAAGGAATTCAGCCCGGGATCTAATTGAAAAAGTCCAATGCATCCCATTGGATGACCGTCGAGTAAAAGTGCGTGAGATAGCAGACAGTGGATGTCTTAAATAATAGTGTATCAGAATTTTTAACTGAAGAATTGAAAATTAGAAAATACGCGATCTCCATAACCAAAAATTATGAATTGGGATTTGAATTTTAGTGTTTCTAAAATCTATCGTCACTTTGGTGATGTCTTTGCATTCCCCGTCTTTTATAATGCCCCCACAAAACACAAAAAAACAAATTATAATATTTCATAAATTCGCTGGATGACGAAAAAGTAACCCTCTATAATTGTGTTTGATACAGAGAAGGGTGTTTAGTGGTGGTTAGCATACTGAGAATTTTATAAAAGATATTTTAGCATCAAAAAATATGATATTCTCTAACTTACTAAGAGTGGCTCTAGTTTAATTGGGCAGACGATATTTCAATAACAGTACGAATCAGTATTTGTAACATCTAACCTATACAATTTATTTTATTTGATATAAATTGTCCTCTTTTAACTTGCAAAAATTATAATTTAACAATCTTTATTTAGAATACTACAATAATTGATTTAAAAGTAGTACTGCATTTTTAGTAGACCACATGTACTTTTAAATCGTAGCAAAACATTGTCTTGGGCTCTTGATTAGAAATATTCCTCGAATACTTCCGTTACCGATATTTCGTCTTTCCTTATATGAGCTATTAGCAAGAATCTTTTTACTGATATTTCTGCTGATTTGATGACTAAATTGATCTTTTTTTTAATGGAATAATTAGAAATATTGTAAATTATTGGAACGTACTGACTGTAAGAGCACTTTAGAAAAAAAAGCATTGTGGAATCTTGTATGAACAGTTAATCTTTCCAAATAAACCCAGTTGAAATAACATAGATAGTAATCTCAGAGTAGTTACATCAACAGAAGCATAAGAGTGTGTCTCTACTAGCATAGCTGGTTTGTGAATAAAAATTATTTGTTCTTGGTGGATTGATTTAAAAATAGTGGTTGGTAACAATTATTTAAGCTTTTTGTTCATAGCAAAATTATTTTGGAAAGACGCATTAAATAATTGTATAATAAAAGGCCATGTTTCCATTTATGGATACTAGTAGACTAGATTTTATAATTTGAATAGATGAATGAAAATTGTAACTGATATTGGGATTAATAAATACATAATACCTTCTGCATTGTATCAAAAATTGCTTTGTAACAAAACAATGTAAACTATTGTAATCAAAATACTCTTTTGATTTTAATCAATCAGTATTCATACATAGAGCTACTTTCAGCAGAAAACTATCAATCACAGAACAACCACACCTCATAGAAAGGATGACGAAATATCGGTGATGGAAGGTATTTTTTACGCCCTTTGACTTTGGAATTCGAAGAGAGTGTGTGAAAAATTATCAGAGAGACTTATAACTTAGAATGCGAGCTATATTAACAGAAAAATTCTAGATTACCACATCGTTTTTGGAGCCACCTGGTCCTCGAAACATAACACTGATGTTAGCGGATACGGAAGGCGAGAAGAACAAATGGGTTGTAGCTCTTTCCGAGTTACATCGAATCATGAAAAGAAATAATTTACCAAGCACTACCGTCCTAGTCGCTCGAGAACTTATCGACAGTTCTTTGGCATTATTGAGAACTGCACTTAGTGCTACAATTATAGACCCAGATCGTATAGTCCTAGGTACTGAAGAAGGGCTGTTTTGTGTCGATTTGGATAGATCTGGTATTTAAAACTTTATTTTTAAAATTAAAAATTGTAATTCAATAAAATTTCTTTTAACAGAAATTGCCAGAGTTGGTGAAAGTAAGAAAATCTACCAAATGGAATACATAAGTGAAGAGCATTTGTTAGTTGTGGTATGTGGAAAACAAAGACATGTGAGATTAGTGCCTATTAGAGCCCTCGACGGGGACGACACCGAATGGATCAAGGTTGCTGAGAGCAAAGGCTGTTCTGTGTTAACTGTTGGTCCCGTTTTAAAGGCTCCACTTACATTTTCCTTATGTGTCGCTGTTAAAAAACAGGTATGATAAGTTAGTACTAGTTAAGGATTTGAATCCATATATATTGTTTCGTTTTAATACATATTTGAAGAATTTAGAATTATCTAAAGAATTTTCAGTGTTTAATGAATAGGTAATGTAATATAAAAATGTAATTCAAAAATATTTGTCATGTCTCTTCTCTACTAAATTGTGCATAAAAAGAACTATGTTAAGAAAACAAAATACAACCAGCTAATTTTGAATCAATGAGAGTATGTTACCTTTTATTGAGATTATAAAATCCGCCGCCAATTTTTACTTCATTAAAAAAATAGATAATAATAAAATAATGAAAAAAATTTCGACGTATCCCTAAAACTTGACTGCATAGCGAATAGAGAGAAATATAATTGGTGGACTAATTGTAATGAGTTAAAAGAAAAATACGTTGAAAAATAAAATATTTTTTTGCTAAAATGTTTGTTTCAATTAAGCTTAGATCTGGAGAATTACCTGGCCACGGCGAGGCCTTCAAATTGTTTTCAGAAAACTAAATAAGTTTTTTAAGATTTTGTCCCATGGAATGGTTCCTTGTCTTGCATAAACATGTAGACAACATCTCTTGAAACTGAAGAAACAATATGGAATCAAAACTGATCTTAACACTTTTTTATATTGAATCTGGTTTACCGTTCAAGCCCCTCTCCTGATGTACAGGACTAAATTATTAATTATTATTACTGAGGGAGTTTGACGGTTTTGACGACGGCACTTTCATGGAAACGTTCAGACGGTACGAGCCAGTTCTTTTACTGCCTCCAACCGCGATCCATCACGGAACATGATATATAAAAAAACGATATTTTCGGTTAAATTCCTAACTTACTAATAATTTGTAAAATTTTGAGTACTTAAATGTAATTAATGATGCATATCTTTTTCCAGTCATCAACCATGAGGCCTTTATGCTGCCTCACCCACTGCAAACTCGCTTTCTTCACTTTTTCTGCCAATTTTGTTTTTTTTCAGGACGCCGACAATAAATATTTTCTTCGTAAAAGCCCACTTTCATGTTCGTTCTGATATATTGATGTTGCTTTCCTGTAATCTGCGTAGAGGTAGTTTTCCTAAATTTTTTGTAATAATACCATCTTCGCGTTTTGTGATTATTTTAATCCCTTTGCAATAAGTGCGCTCGGTCGACGTGGAGGGTTTTCTTAAACTAATTTCGCTGCTCTGTCCACAGTGCGACCAAATACACATTCTCTCCTTGCTATTTTCCGATGAGAAAAGTTTCTAGCTTTCAATAAAGTTCTATTACGATCTGTTTTTCATTTGAAATGCCTACGTTTTCTGATTTTTCAAAATTAGGCACTGTACGCACAACATTCACATTTTTCATAAATTCTTAAAATGTCATAAAACATAAAATAATTAAAATTTAGTGAATATCTGGAACTGTTATAAAACATTCACTTAGCACTTAAAAACGATAGACAAATAGTGACGAAAAGTACCCCTTCATATTAACCGTAAGTCTTCCAATTATTAACAAGGGATACCTGGTGGTGATTACGCAATAAGAATTTTGTACCAGTACCGAGGATTATAGCGAAGATAATAGAGGCGATATTAGAATAAGTAATTAGATATTTTTAAAAGTTAATATACAATCTTTATTTAAAACTACAGGTTAAAAACTAATTCGGTTGCACAGTACTGTATATAAAACAAATTAGTCATATAATAATTTAATTTATTTCAGCCGGTGTTTATATAAAATTCTCATTAAAAAAACATTTATAAAATTTCTTTAATGAATATTATCTTTTACAGCAGAATACTACAACGATAATGGTATATGAAATTACCAGAACTAGATCGAGACACAACCGTCTTAAAGACTTACAACTTCATGTACCTGTACATTCCATGCAATTGTTATCCGACGGTCGATTATGCGTTGGTTCACCATCGGCTTTTACTTTATATAGTTTACACGACGACAGCCACCCCATATGTGTGTATAATGCTTTGTCGTTTGTCCCATATATTCCAATATTTCTTTTTTTTTAGCGTTAATTCATCCTGAAAATCCTCTGTATAATACGTTAAGTTGCAGTGCAGTTGAAGCATTGCGAGTTATAGAACTACCGAGGAATGAATATTTATTAGTCTTTGCAACGCTAGCCGCCTATGTTGATCGTCATGGTAGAAGATCGAGAGATAGGGAGATCATGTATCCAGCTGTACCTCTTGCTCTTGGTAAGTTCGAATATTATCAAGAAAAACGTAAAATGTTTATATGCAAAAGGGAACAAGTGGCATTTTTTAAAGTTAAAAAGCGACAGAAATAGATATTCTTACTGGATTTTCCTTACAGGATACCGCGATGGACATCTAATAGTATACAGTGAAACTCACATAGATATATTCTATTGCGCGACCGGAGAATGGGTGCAGACATTAAATGTTAAAAGAGCGAAACCTCTCAATGACAGTGGAAGCCTTTCAGTGTGCATTTTATACGATTACGTGCATATGTTATACTTGTCGAATATTTATCAGCGTAAGCATTAACACCCATTAATAGGTTTCTTTTCAAATTATGTCTGAGGATATTGCAGGAGAACTTATTAATTTGGACAACATAGTTACACAGGACAGAGAAGGCAGGACCGTCCAAAAACCAAGAAGGCGATTTTCATTGAGGGAGGGCAACAAATCTCAGAGGATGTAAGTATTAAAAAATTAACTCATACATGTTAACAGGTAACAGGTAACGCGGTTTTTCTGTATTACTGGGAGTGTTCATTATTTTTTTCTACTGAAGATGGCAACTAAATTCTTGAAATAAATATTTAGGATACAAATATTAATGTGGTAAGGGTTTTATTTAAAGTTTTTTGATTAAACACTAAGCTACATAATTTACATAGAAAATTATAATATTTCTCAATAAGCTAAAGCATTTACTGGAGTGATGGAAGTTCTTGAACTTTTATTATATCTCTAAAAGAAAGGAATTATATAATTAAAATACACTTAAGCATTCGAAAACAAGTTCTTATGCACTAATTTCCTGTGGAATAGTAAGTGAAAGATTCGGCAGATTACATGTTTGTACTGCTTATTAATGAATGTACGTTACATTGTCTAAATTAAATTCCATTTTAATATTTCCAGAAATACGGATCGTCGTTCCAAACTTATTTCGGCTCCGACCAATTTCAATCACATCTCGCATATGGGACCAGGAGACGGAATCCAGAATCAAAAACTCATCGACTTAACAACCAATTTGGTCGACTCTGCCGAGCAAATGGTTGGCCATCATCATCAACAGCAGAGGGTAAGTCGGGAATTTTTGTCATTAATTTTTTTTTTAATTTAAAAATTACATGATCAATACAGGTTACCAAATTAATGCCACTGCAGTTAAAGCACGGCGAACGCAAAAGACCTGAAATATCAAATCCTACACCAATCAAACCTGCATTTCCCGCTTACAACGGTGCTAAGCGAAGTGCTCCTCCGAGGCCGCGAGATCTGCCACCCGCTCTACCGAGACCTTCGGACACCTCACCATCTCCAGATCCAGCTAGTCTCGGCAGTATGTCTTCACTCCACGATATGATTAAGGTATATATAAAATCACTTTCATTTTAAGCGAAACGGGAATCTTGAAACTTGTAGCAAAATTAAAAACGATATTGTCAGTTATCTTTTGGAACAATATTACTAACTTGACATTAACCCTTTCAACGCGAGCCTATTTGACCAAAATGTCCCCATGGGGCGGCAATTTTACCTCTCAATAGACAAAACGATATTGAAACGAGTTCCTTTCGTCGGCATAGAAATAAGTGTGAAGGAGAAAGAGCCAATGAACGGCGTCGTCTTGAAAGCGTGTATGACCCCTCACATGAGGTACTGCCGCCCCGTAGGTGAGATCGTCAACCCTTCACATGAGGTACCGCCGTGTTGAAAGGGTTAACCCTTTCATAAAAGACTGTTCTCATCTTACTTGAAGTATATAAAGCAAAACAGTTGCGATAGATTGGCATTTGACAATAATGACATTGAAATAGTTAAATGAGCAAGAACAGCAATACTTTCATATTTATTTTATTTCCAAAAGGTGGAAACACCAAGTTACAAGAAAAGCTATATACACGTCTGTACAAGAAAATATGTAATACACATATATATCTTAAACTTAAAAGTATGTAAATACTAAATCAGCAAAAATATATATAACCAAAAAATGTATTGAAACTGATGGTAAACATGTGTCAAAATAGTCCATAAAGTGTCATTAATGTCACAACTATTAGAAATCCTATTGAACTGTAAGTACATTAAAGTGACAGGCGCTTTACTTAGAACATTAGCTTTCTATCACAGTAAAATATAGATAAAATGTAGGTAAAGATCAGTTGATTTATCTAAGAACATTGAAGTTGAATTTCTGAAGCAGTCAAAAATAGTCTACCTTATCGTGCACCAACTAGTATAAGAATTTAATCAACAAAATTGCTCTTCTGGATTGTAAAGAATTATAAATAAATTTATTTAACAGCAGAGAATATTTGTGAGCCCTTTCAGGATAGATTACATTTTCTAAGTAGCATACTTTCGCACATTAAATCTATTTAATAGCAGAGAATATGAAAATATTCGCAGCTCCCTTCAGCATGAATTATATATATTTATAAGTAGGATATCTTCGCATACATCTGACATTATTAATGTGGATAGTATAAATTGGGAAGTACATCAGGGCAGCATACTCCAACCAGCACAAAATACAAAGTACGAAGGATTTGCTTAAATGAGTTCAGGTAAATTTAAGCATTTACCAACAGTATCCAAAAAGTGGTTCACAAATAAGTCAAACAGTACCCCCCCAAATCCCTTACTGAATGAGATTTTCTAATTCGGTGTCAACAATACTGTGATTGATTTTTTCAGCATTTCTTTGTGCCATTTGACATGATTTCCTTTTTATATAGTTGATATAGACTGACGAGTCCCCAAAGCAGTATGTGGCGTGACGTTATCGTGAAGTAGCATGATATTCTTCCTATTGAACATTTTCGGCCTCTTTTTTTGGAGTGCTGTTTATAAATCATCCATTTGCTGACAGTACTCCTCCGAATTTAGCTTTTCGTTCGATTTCAACAGCTCAAAATGAATTTGTTCTCGAATGTCCCACCATATACAACTCAACTTCAGTTTGGAGGTAAAGGGGGCAGGTTTTCCGGATTCACATATGCCTTTCTCCTTGCGATGTTTTCATAGGTAATCCACTTTTCACCCCCGTTATCATCCGGCTCAAGAAGGGTTCGATTTTGTTTCGTGCAAGCAGTCTTTCATTCAAATTCTTCAGTAATAAAAAGAGAGAGCCAAATATGCGTCAAATGAATATGCGCATGCTTGTTGAAAGTTGTTGCAACCGGAACGGGCAGAACTTTCTGATGTACACCTAATATATGCACATCCTAGTTCCTAAATTTCATTACATTCCATTAAAATAGCACGATTACTACTTGCTTTCTTGCATCTGCAAATATAATTTTTACTATATTTATATATCGTTTCATCATACATACCTTAAGCCTAACTTCTTTAGTAATTTTCTAAATGAAGTGGTTTTTCCAGAAAAGTTAAATTCTCATTGTCTCTAATTTTAATTGAAATTATAAATACTGCAGGTCTTTGCTTTTCTGTCAAATGTAAGTTGCCATGCACAATTTCCATTTGACAGGAAAGCAAAAACCAGCAGTATTTATAATTTTAAATAAAATTAAAGTTTTCATAACACATTATTTTACCTTCTACCGCTATACGGATACGTTTTGAAAAAAATGGATATATAGAAATAAAATACGTAAATAAAAAAGACGATCCACAGGGTAATATAAGCAAAATAATAAAAATTTGTGTGAATCTATGAATAATATCCAATTTTAGTTTATATTTTTACCTCTTTGTTTTAGGAAGTGTGTCAGTGTATTTCAATAATATTACTATGAGTTCGAGCTATAGTTTGAATTTGAGAATTTCGAATTTCATTCGATATAGGAAAAACAAAAGATATTAGGGACGAAAAAATTAAAATAGAGACATTGTTAAAAACTTGTTTGAAGCGCATAACATAAAGGTTTCGCCCTGGTCCGGAAACAGGATGTAAACTCCATTGAAAATATATGGTGTCAAAAAAAACGCATACAAATGTCATAATCCAACATTTTCAATTTTGTTGAATTTGATGGAGCCTGTGGTTGATTGACTTGATCAATAAGGTTGATATATAACCCCTTTCCACAATTAACTATTTGTAAATTCTGTATACGCATTTCGGCAACCAAGTTGTCATCATCAGCAGATAATTTCAAAGTGTCGCACCTGGTAAAACACGGCGAAAAATTGTACGAAAAATAAACTCCGTACGCGATCCGCACCGTTGAAAACCAGTGCACATCTTGGTTTTCAACGGTGCGGATCGCGTACGGAGTTTATTTTTCGTACAATTTTTTCACCGTGTTTTACCAGGTGCGACACTTTGAAATTATCTGCTGATGATGACAACTTGGTTGTCGAAATGCGTATACAGAATTTACAAATAGTTAATTGTGGAAAGGGGTTATATATCAACCTTATTGATCATTTTCAATTTTAAAAGAAAAAATTCGTAGAAATTGGCAGGAGAATACAAACTTACAAGACGTGATAAAAGCTTGTATTTATACGAGGCGTGTTTTTCAAGTAAAGGCCGTTTGAAAATAAAAAACAAATGAAAGAAAATTTTCAAGAATCAAATTTATTTTCAGATTCTATATACATTTTACTCTATTTTTCACTATGTTGAAAAATAGAGTAAAGTTTGTTTAAACACTTATCACACCTTACAACTAGATTTTTGAATACCCTCTTCATAGAAACTTACTGCCTGCTCCGATAACCAAGAGGTCACGGCCGTTTTCACGTCTTCGTTATCGTTGTAGTAGTTGCCGCCGAGATGATGTTTGAGATAGTGAAAAAGATGAAAATCGCTGGGCGCAAGGTCGGAGCTTAAGGGTGGTGGTTCAAAACTTCCCAGCCAAAAGAGTCCAATAAAGCTCCGATCTGAGCTGCAGTGTGAGGCCTTGCATTGTCATGGAGTAGCAAAATTCGTAAACTTCACAAATCTACCTGTGAATGTTTACAGCAGACATGTTTCTTGCCGACAAAAAAACGTATGACTGTACAGTCAATGATACGCACGGGGCGGGCGATTCGATAATCTTAAACATTTCAAAGATACAGAATAGACCGTACAGGTTACCCTACATAGTTGCAACTGAGCACAGTTGTTCCCAAGAAATAGCGGGATACGACGCAAGTACTCGTGCCGGCGTGCGCACTATCTATTAGTGTATACAACAAAACGACCCTTACTTAAAAAAAAACGCCTCGTAGCATGCTAGAAAGAATTAAAGCTGTTTTCAATGTTCAAGGAGGCTTGTCATAATATTATATAATACAAAACATGTTTTATAGGATATGATAAAACATTTAGTATTAGAAATATTTATATACATTTTTTAATTTAACTTCGAAGGTAATTTTGATGGAGCCTGTGGTTGATTAACTTGATCACTGAAGTGTACGTTTTGGCTTTCAGCGGTACGGATCGCGTGCGGAATTTGTTTTCGTCCGGGTATTTTTACCGTATTTGTCCAGGTGCGACGCTGTTTAATTATCTGCTGATGATAACAATTTAGTTGTCGAAATACGTATACAGAATACGAAAATTAATGTAGCAAGGGGTTGTATATCAACCTTCAGTGATCAAATTAAACTTTGAACAAATAGCAATCACAAAGTGGCTCTAATTCAATTACCAGGAACCATTTAGAATTTTCCAGAGTTCTGAAGAACTAGTTTGGATTATTTATAAATACATAAACTATAGCTTGTTTCAGAATAATAAACTGAATATTTTCTTAAATAATTTTTTTGAGATAAATAAAATATATAAATTAAAAGATGATATTGTTTTTCGTTTTAGGTAACAGATAGAAGTAGTAGTCCACGACATTCAATTGCTAGCAACAACAGTTCAAATTTATCGACTCCTCCATCACCACAAGCCGATCATCACAATAGTTCTAGTTATGATAGTTAAGTATAACCATACAAAATAAATGAAATAAGGGAAAAAACACGTATAGTCAGTTTCTATGAGATTAGTTTTTAGTGTTTGATAATAGAATACATGGAATAATCGATCGCATTGCAAACAATTACGTATGTTATTACAGTACTCTACATGTAGAGAGTGCGCAGAGCGTTCGATGCAATTGCAATTTAACTTGTTTATTTTTATATCTTAGATCAAAAAAACGGGCATGGTTCCCTGTTCTTTTGTTGGCATAGATTATTTTGTTGAAGAACGAATATTTTCATCAAAAATATTTTTAAATTTGTTGGTGACACTCTGCGCACGTATCGACTAGTTACCTCAGTATATATAAATATGTATGTCTTAATTTTTACCTTTTAACGAAACATTTGAGGAATGTTTTAACGATTACATCATTATGAGCAAACGAGTTTTCTTAGTGTATGGCTTTTGTACTTATATATATATATTTTTTGTATATTTTTGTCGTATATCTTATGATATTTCTTTTATCTAGATATATGTTTATTAACTAATGCTTCCGTATTTTTGTCGTTCATTTATATGACGCTGCTGTTAATCTGTAAAGTAATATTAATATGAGTCAATTAATTGTAAATTTTTTTAAAAATTAATATAATTTTATCGATAATTATATATACATATGAGAAGATTTTATTTATTAGATTTAAATTCTTTTGCACATTTTATTAAATTTTATTATTTTTTAAACGATATCATTTATATATATGAAATATATATATTTATTATTACTATAAAATATATAAATATAATGTATTTTGACTTCCTGCAATGGACAAGATAACTATATTATTAATAAAAGAAGAACGAACAGCAAATATAAATATGTTATCCAAATAATGCATACGTATTATAATCTTAAATTCTGACGAACCAGAAGTCAGCAATACTAATGAATTTAACTCTTTCTTTGACTGCGTTTTTCCTCTCCATTAAATAATTAATAAAAGCATTTCCATTGTGGAAGATAAATATTTAAAAATGCACTTCTAGCAGATGTTTTTATTGAGTCCAATATCAAATCAGTAGGTAGGTTCTAGTCTATCTGCCTATATAAATATATAATAAATTTGTTGTATTTATTTTTAGATTTGCGTAGTACAATTTTTATAGTTTTAATTTCTTTAAGAAGCGTGATCGACGTATAAGAGCTCGTTTTATTGTGTGTGTATTATACACTGTGTTTCAAAAGTATTGATACTACTAATTTTTAAATATAATTGTCTTTAACATAGTTTCTATTAATTTCAACATTTTCTAATGTATTTAAGATTAATAACAATACTAATAACATAATTAAATATTAATTATCTCCCACAAAAACGTTACATTTTAATATAAATAAAACTCCTTTAAGTCAACCACAGTCAGTTACGTGAAAAGACGATGGTTTAAAGGACTGGTCGTGTTAGAGAATATAAGGTTATACAATGACGCAACCTATATGTGTACATATCCAGTATTATTTTAAAAGAATGCACCGATTTCCATAACACAATATGTTTTTAAAGAAGAATAATATGAAATTTCAACAAAGCCACATTTGTTCTACTCGTAATAAAGTTTTATTTATAGCCATCACTCGTGGCACGGACAACATAACATGATCCACTGAGCTGACTGCTGTTGTTATTGCATGTTTAATATCTATGTGATAATATACATATTTGACATGACAACTCAATAGGGTATTGAGGGAATACAAACTTAATCGTTTACATATTCTCATAAGAAAAATATATGGTGACGTCTGGGGTTCTTGCAGGCCAAACATAAAGAGCAAGATCTCGGATTTTACTCCGATCAATTGAAACACTTCTTCATTCAAGAAAGCTCGAATTATCGATTCGAATTTCGCTCAAAGGTAACACAGATTCTCTTTATAGAGAGGCTTACTCTGTGTAAGCGGTCAAAACTACCGTCGTATGTTCTTCGGAGTCTAAGGTGTAATGCCGAATCGCCTTCGAAAAGCGTGCTACAGCATAACAACCGAATTCGGTTGTTAAACTATGAATACGAGAACGCAGAATGTTTTACTGTCGACTTGCTATTTCGACTGTGAACAAACAACTGAGCGGTGCTATATAACTAAGTGACCAACGGCGATCGTATAGCAACCATTCCAAACTTCAAAACCTCCTCCTTCAAATAGTCAGCGACTCATTCTGTGACGAATGCTTTAGAAAAAAAAAGCCAGACGTCACATCATGAATTTTTATTATGGTTACTTATTGAAATTGTACACAACACGTCCATAAACCATACTATCCAATCTAATAACAGCACAAACATCTGTTTAGAATTTAGTGAAGTACCGATCTTGACTGGATTTCCAGGTTTAGATCGATAAGTTACTCTTGCAAGTAGTGACTTTAAACTAGTATCGGTTGCAGTTGAGGATGGGTGCCTCAGAGGAATAATACACGATAAAAAAACGTATGTACACTGAAACGTTTCGAAAATTTACGATCGTATATACAGAGTCGCATTAAAAGAGTGGTCATTTGTGAAAAGTTGACTATATATCATGTTTTATGTTTCACCTCTTTATTTCTTGTCCTAATTTGAATATATAACAATTGTAACAGCCAATAGACCCTATAGACTGATTCAATATAATGGTCCATCACTCTGCATTCCATTTTACATGTTGTTTGTGTTTCAATGTATGTTTTAGATATTTTCCCCCACTCTCTTTTTCTCCCCTCTTTTTACAATTCTCATGATTCCTGTATCTTTATTTATACTTGCTTCTCCTATAAGTTTTGCTATCCGTCGATACAACGACTAAACTTATTGGCATTCATGAATAAAGCCCGTTTTACATATACCGATTTATTAAGCAACTAATTTATCAAAAATTGGCCAGTAAATCAGTAAATTTATTGATCACTTTTTAACTATTATACTCGTAAATATTTCACAAAATATATTTTGCGATTTACAGAAATGATAACATTAAAGATTAAAACTTTGATAATTTGCGATTTAAAGTGGCTAAGGTTATAGATATATCCATACTGTATTACGTGATTTAGTGGTAAAATATGGTCTACCATTAGTTATTTCGTTTTTAGGTTAAAAAATTAAGTTGTCAATAACAAAGGCAAATATCGCAGAAAATTTGAACAGATTTTATTTGCAATAATAAATAAATAAATTGATCAAGTTGTCGACAATTAATCAATCTAGAAATTGTTACAATTTTCAATATATTACATATATCAATAAATACGAATATCGCCAAAAATCGGTAAATGTAAAACGTGCCTACCACTTTATCTTCGCAAAGGAAATGTAAATAATTATTTTTAAACTTATTTCAAACACTAAAAGTTCACAAGGGGTTATAAAAAAATATAATTAAGCAACGGAATAAGGTCGTACATAAAAATATATATAACGGCAAACATACTTTCACATTTGCTTCATAATTTCTATATGCTTAATTGCGTTGAACGAAATTTAAAATTAAAACTATTCTTCTAATACCGCTCATTACTATATTTATCCAATATTGCAGCACCTGACATAAATGGCTTTAGGTAATCATTTAAGTTGTAAAAGAGCATAATCACTGAAGGTTGATATATAACCCCTTTCCACATTGATTTTCGTATTCTGTATACGTATTTTGACAACTAGGTTGTGATCATCAGCATCTGCTGATGATCACAACTGTTTAATTATCTAATTAAACAGTGTCGGATCTGAGAAGCCAGAACACACGCTGAGTGTGCGCTTTGGCTTTCAACACTATAGATCGTTTACGGAATTTGCGTGCGGGTCTCTGCCGTAATTTCTAGGTGCGCCACTTTAATTATCTGCTGACGCTGACAACTTAGTCGAAATACGAAAATTATTATGTGGAAAGGAGTTATAATATATCAGGCTTAAGTAATCACTTAAGGTTGATATATAAGTTAATCAACTACAGGCTCCATCAAAATTACCTGTAAAACAGCAAATTGTGTTATATATCTGGACATATACCACGTCCAATCTTAGCTTATTTTCAATTGTGTAATACAGCTTAGCAAATTTAACTCTGCGGGTCAAGATGCGCAATCTAGGAACGTCAAAAATGAATATCCCTTTAAATGGTATGCAATGCGGTAATTATATAAATTTAAAACATAAAGTAATCATAACCAAAGGCAATAGTAAAATTAGTATTAAAATTATAATAGCACATACAATTACGCTATGTTAAATATTGTGCACAGCACTGTAGTTGCGATAAAATGATTTTCTTTCTCCACTCTCCTCGGACTTCTATTTCTTATACTGTCCTCACCGGGATAGTTAAAGTTGCTGAGCTGTATTTTCCTACGCATCAGGATTCTATTTATTTATTGTAATTTCTTGTACTATTTCTAACATTATCTTCTCCGCAAGTGTTGTTTTTTCTTAATTTCTTGAAGTGAGCTTTTGTACAGGTACATTTTGCTTCGATTTTAAATTCAACGTCTTTATTAAAAAATTTTTATTATACTTAGCAGTATTTATCTGGGAAAGATTTATTACATTGTTCATTTCTTAAATTTTAGCATTATAGTGACGAGGATAATATTAAATAGATATCTGATATATAACTTTTGAAATGCAGTGTTAAGATTTTATTATTTCTTATAACTAAATAAGACTAACTAATCAAATGGTTGTTAAGATAAATTATCGCTATAAAAAGTATGCATTTATATTCGAGGAAAATATGCAATTTTTTTACAAAAAGTGATATATTATTCGTGTGATTTTTTAATTTGAAAGGTGTCATTCATTTAGTTTCATCTTTCTTAAAATATATAAGTACACAGTGAGACAATATATGATATATATTATATTGGTATTTGTCATCGGTGACTATAATTGCTTTGTGCGTTATTTAAAACTTTAGATTTTATACATTTTTCCAAAAAATTAAGAAAAAAAGAATAGAAAAAACTAGTCACGATAACAAATACGACACATTCAATTTTTGACTCGAGGTCAAAAAGATTACGTACCTCTTGTCTGTAGAAGAACATAACTCTTAGAACAAACAATTAGAGCAATTGGTGCATCAAAAAAAAAGAAGAGAGCTATTTGATTTATTTCTCGTAATTGTTTTTGTTTTGTATCTGTATATTATTTGTTTTGTTCACACAATAAAAAAAAAAAAGATGTATAGATATATAAAAGTAGAATGCATATTTATTTTAATAATATAGTAAATATTAACATTTATAAATAATAGTATTATACATACTTATTTTTTTTATATATACAAATTCAACCAATCGGTTGATTATTTTAAATATGCGTTATTATTTATTTCTTGGCTAATATTCTTTTTGTGTGTGATTTTGTAATTTATTTAAAATCTCTTTTCCCCCTTCTCTGTATTCATTGTATTGTATTTCTTCTTAATGTTTATTTATGTTTCTTTTATATCATAATCTAATAAAAAAAATCACTATAATGGTAAACGCTGTTTTATTATACTTTTCCCCTTCATAATACCACAGTACAAATGCAATATAGTAGCGAAACTTGTCTGCCATATTGGCTTAAAGACCTCATGTTGCTGCATGTTGAGACATGTTCATACGTGCATAGTAGCCGCCGCGCCATGTCCATGGGCTCAGTTATGCATTAGCAGTGAGAGCGTAAAGTGCTTGCGATGGCATCGTGGTCACGAAATGAGATAAGGGCTGTTTTGCATTATAATTTCGTGCGTGATTTAAACATAGACCAGTGCTTCGAAGAAATTGCTCTTGCACTAGGTGATGTTTGTCCACATCGCACAACGATCTTCAGGTGGTATAGAGAATTCTAAAGGGGAAATTTAACTGTGGAGATGTTGAGTAGCTGGGAAGGTCGCGATCGTCAGTTACGGAGGAAAACGTTACTACTGTGAGCAAAATGCTTGGCGAGGACAGGCGAGGGACCTACCAACAAATAGAGGGTACTTCAGGCCTAAATGCACCAGCAATTCGTTCAATTCTGCATGATCATTTGCACGTGAAGAAACTTCGTTCTCTATGGGTGCCGCATCGACTGAATGAAGAGCAGATGACACGACGTGTGACTTCGTGCCGGGAGATGCTAAAAAAAGTTTAATAAGGGACAATCTCGGTATGTAAACAGCATCGTGACAGGTGACGAGAATTGGCTGTACTATTACGATGTGCCGACCAAAGCTCAAAACGAAGTTTGGGTCTTTGCTAATGAGGGCACACCCGTAGTTGTCAGAAAATCTCGATCTGTAAAGAAGAAAATGATAGCTGTATCTTTCAAATCGAGTGGAATTGTGGAAGCCATCGTTTTGGACACACAGAAGACAGTCCAGCTAAGTGGTATAGTGAACAGTGCCTGCCTAAAGTCACTGGATCTATGAAGAACCTGCAGCCAAAGTCAAGAATGGACACCTGATTCGTCCATCACGATAATGCTCCAGCTCACCGCGCCAAAGCCTGCACCACGACAGAATTGAAACTTCTCGAGCACCCTCCCTACAGTCCAGATCTGGCTCCCTGCAACTTTGCACTGTTCCCGCATGTGAAAATGCAGCTAAAAGGGAGGCTGTTTTCCAGTGATGAGGGCCTTCTGCGGGCTTGGTACAACGAGTGTGCTTTACTCCCTAGTGAAACTTGGCAGAACTGATTTAAAGATTGGTTTCGGAGGATGGAGAGGTGTATTGAGCGTAGAGGAAATTACTATGAAAAAATTAAATAAACAAAGCTGTATTGCAAAACTTTTCTAGTACCCTTTGTATTGTTTACAATTTGTTATAACCCAAGTAAAATAATGTATAAGGCAACATGTAAAAAGTTACGTCAGCAGGAAAGTGCGGTAGTTAACGTTTTGCTGGGGACACTAAGTGTAACCCCCGTATTTAACTTTATCCAATTAAGAGAGATCAGCAAATACTTAAAGCTATAAAGGTCAAAACCTTAAATAAATGGATTTAATGTCCGATGGCGAGATTAGACTGGTTGACTCATTTGGAATTTCTAAAGTTAAAATGTGAAGGTTGATGAAATAAGGCTGAAAGTACATAGGGACCAAAAAGAGCTATATTTAAGGCTAACTGAAACAGCCATAAGCAAAGAAATTAAGAGACTCCGGTAAAAAACACGAAAACCACAATAAATCTGGAACAGTCACAGTGGAATATGTCTATAGATTTAATATTTACAGAAACTCGAGTAGTAAAATATGGATCATTAATGTACAAGAAATAGTACAGAAGCCAGACGTTTACATCAAGGGACTCTTTAAATTTTCCAATAAAATTACTACTACTATTACAAAGAGTGTTTAGCTTGTTATTAGTATTTTAAATTATAAAAAAAGAAATAGATTCCTGTTTATAAATCACTATGTTTTACTGCTTTTTAGGACACGACTAAGTTTATCTATAGTACTGTGGGGCTCATTGGTGACCAGGAAAGCCAGAATTACTAGAACCACATAATTTGAGTAAATTTCAATTCTCCTGACCATGTGTATTATCTCTAGTCCGTACGAAGTTTATGAAATTCATTTTAATTTTATTAGCTGCTTTATTATGATAAGTACGTTCTTTATAAAGTTATTCAGAAGTTTCAAAATATTTACGGTGTATAGATCGTTCAGAAAGACAAGAAACATACGTTTGACGTCATTTACGTAAGGACGAATTCATTTTAACTATGTTTGGATGAGCGGTTTCAACATCCATTGGTGTATGGCATGATTGTCAACGTAATCTTATTTTCGGTCAATTGTCGGTAAAATACTTTAATAGTTCTGATGATACTTGAAAGCCATTGTTATTTTTAATAGCATTAAATTCTAAAGCAACATACAATGTTTAACATTAATAAAAGTATAAATTTAACTTTTATTAATGGTAAACGACAAAAGCCTGTGTTAAATATATTACTAAAACAACTGTTTTAGTTTCTTTAGTGGTTGAAATAATGGCTGCATCTTCTGCATGTTCTATCAGAAACTGTACTTTCACAAACACTTTTTTACACGCTTCTGAATCATTTCTTCCCTGTTAGAATTCGTACAAAATACAGTGGTGTAAATGAACTTTATCAGTAGCCATGGGTACACGCGTCTCACTTAATACTAACATGAATCATATTCGATTTAGTTCATTTGCTAGGTCGGTATGTATATATTTAGTGATAAAAAGAGAGCCAAATATGCGTCAAATAAATATGTGCATGCATGCTTGATGAAATTTGTAACCGGAACGGACAGAACTTTTCGGCACACCTAATATTAATTGCCCCCAAGTTATATAGCTTTGTTTAAATTGCTGACAATTCCCAGATTTCTTAAAATTTGGGTGAATATGAGTTTGGACATCATCAACAAATGCTCTGTTAGCAAAGTAGGCTAATCTGTTGAATTTTCTTTGCAAATACAATGTTTGTGTTCTCAAAGCATTTCACAGTACACTGTTAAAGCACGATAACAATGAATATATTCCACAGGCTTTTTGTGTTCCACTAGGATCCATGAAATTTGGAAGACTTAAAAGACAACAATAAGGCAAGAAATATCTATGATTCCACAGAACATGGTTCGATTGCATTGACAACAACGACTGTTATTATTAAATGATGTGATTTTTAAAACGTATCATTTCAAATTGACATTATAATTACTTTTCGAATATACAAGGTTTATTTTTTTTAGCTAGGTTGGTTTTCATTCGCACCCCAAATTGACGCAACCATTTTGTCATACCTTGTGCTGATCCTCTTTTCCTTACTTAACTATCCTCTTAATATATGCAAATTGCCACTTTAAAACTTGCATTCATTGCTTATAACTAGAGAAATGTGCGCTTGATAGCACATAAAACGCTGTTAAATACTTGGCCTTTGAAGCAGCGTTTCCAGTTTTATTACACAGTGTATAGTTCACTAGTAAATTTATTTATTTTTTCATTTAATGGGTCTACGTAATTGCGATAAAATGACTACAGTTAATAGAGTAACATTGTAGGCGACAGCTACTGTCGATGAGTTTTATTACACCCCACTCTACATCCGGCCGCACTTCTTATGAAGCGTCACGCAATTGTGCCCTCTACTTATAACATTTTATTAATATTTAAAATGTTGGCATTTTTAATGTAAATATAGAAAAAAAGCTGCAACATATTTTAATACATTTTGAAACTTAATTTTAAATTTTATAGTTAAAGTGTCGTTATTGGGTAATATATACTGTATCATTAATGTGCAGAGTGCGTCAGACTTGCATCTACTTTTTAAACTTCGAAATATTATATACATAAAGAACATTTCTTCTAAGTACTACGTTCCTGTAATAATTTTTACCCTGGAAAATACACATTTATCTGGGTGGCATATTTTTGCAGTTATTCAGAAGATGAAAGTCGGTTCTTGGATTTACTCCACCGAATTTTGCACGACGTTACTATATATATTCCTCAAGAATTTTTTATAATACAAGTACATGTTAACAGTTTACTAAAGCTTTGACAGTGTTTCTCAAGAGAGAGAAAAAGTTAAGGATGACGTTATATCTACAAATGTGATCATGTTCAAATAATTCTCTTCAGCAACTTTCTCAACAAGCAGGTAAATTTTTCCTCTTGCATCGATGAAAAAAAAAATGAAGAGTCATATGCAAAGCATTGCACACACATCCATACAAAATGACTAGCTACATCAGTTACTTCCACAAGATTTCATTCTATAAAATGAAAACTGTCATGGCTTCAGAACACCGTCAACAATAAGAAAACTTTTAACAATACTTTCGACCTACCTGGACGAGTTGAAATTTCACTTGACTAATAATGTAAACTGATGAATTACTGACATGGTCCACTAAAAATCTTCATACTTTGTCGAAACAAGATTCCAAAAAGGTTGGTATATCAGTTGGAATGTCATTTGTATGCACATCGGTCCAATACTTTTCACGGACTTATTACTATTCAGAAATATAATCAATTAATTTTAGGTCTATTTTTAAATGAATTTTGAAATAAAAACAGAGCTTCTTGTATATATATTGTACGTGGCAACATTTAGAAGAATTGCTCTGGCGAAAGGTTATAAAAAAAAAAGAGAAAGATAGTCACTTGCATGACTTCTTGTGATTTCTGTTTTAGTTATTTAAAAAATAAAATTTATTACGACAGCTATAATACTGAACAACTGTTATCTATTGAAAATGATTGAGAATAATGAAAGTTAACACAGCAAGCGTTTGTTACAATATTTTTATAAAACATCTCCCTTTTTAAAAACAAAACGTATGTATATAAATATGATACTGAATATGTTTTAGTTATCTTAGCTAATGTAATAATTGAGCATTTAGCAAAATAAATTTATAAATGTTTTATCTCTCTTTACTAAAGAAAAATCACTCGCTTGTTATTAAATATTTCCAAATTAAATGTAGACATAAGTTTTTCTATCAGGTTTGATTGAATAAAAAATGAAATGCCACTCAAATGTAATATATAGCAAAATAAACAATAAAATTATAATCACCTTATGTCCCTTTCATATTTATCTATTTATTGAACATTTAATTGATCAAAAAATGGTCAATAAATCAATAATTCCATTATTCAAAACTTTTAACATTACACTCGTCAATAAACTTGTGATTTAGAGAATGACCAACATTTAAAATTAAAACTGACAATTTACGATTGTCTACAATGAAAAGGTTGACAAGTTACGTGCATATCTGAGGTAGATATTCACACTTTATTATATGAAATATTGGTAAAAAAATGTATTATATGGTAAAATACTTTTTATATATTAACGAAAAGTTAAGGTTACTTAATTTTTTGGTTAACAAAAATTAAGTTGGCAATAACAAGCAAAAGTAAAAATATTGACAAAAAATAAATATGTTTTACAGTCTATTATTCGGAGAAATAAATTAGAAAGACTGAATTACACTAGAAAATAATTGAGATATGTATTTCCTCTATGTGATCCTGGCCTGCATACAATCAATCACAATGCTACTCTTTTACAGTAAAATTTTAAATCGCTTCTCCGAATTAAAATATGAACTACAATATTCTCGATTTATTTCATATTATTTGTCCTAATAAATTGATTTAAAGTGGATGCTTTACGTATGTCAAGACTTAAAAATTGGCAAATATATCAACTTTCGTTAATTGAAATTCAGCTAGTAATTAAAATTATAATCCGTTGTGGATTATAAAATCAATTAATGATTAACTCTTGCAAAATGCTTCTGAAACTTCAAAACTACAAGCTTGATAAGCTTTGGTCGTTAATTTTATTCCCGTATTCTTTACAAATCTGAAACGTTTATTATTAAAAGCATTAAATATTTAGCGTGGTAAACAAAATTTCCTAGTGTTCTATTTTGTACTTAAGAACTAAAATTCTTAATAATCAACATAAATTTTTAATTAACTTAAACATTAATACTAAATAATCTATATAAAGTACTCGTGATTGGTGGTCAAATATCCCCAGATTAGTAACAAAGCAGACCACTTTCATTTCCGAAAATTATCATCCCTCCATACATTTTTTTAAAGTAAAACTATCCTCACTTTATTCGTAAAAGTTACACCTAAATAATAAGCTAATAAATAGAGCTGGATAGTCATGTTTGCCAGACAATAGTGGTCCATCGTGTAGCAAGGGAGGTTGCTCGTATATATAATGATAGAGTTGAAACTGCAAGCAGTCGGACAGTAATGCATTCTTCGAAGAAGTACAAGAATTTAGTAGGTAAAATATATAAATAAACACCCTTTTAGGTAAAGTTTTCAATATGCAGTAATTAAATATTTGATAAATAAATAATAATCAAATATTTGATGGATCTTATACATTTTATACATCTACATACTAAAAATTCTGCTTAAAAAGAGTTTATTTACATTTATTACTTGCTAAACTCCTTGAGACACTCACAATGCCAACTCTAATGATAAATGCAAATTTTCTATTCACTTAAATGTCCATAGCTTTAAAAGCTACTACCTGAGATTCAATTACGAAAACATTTTATTTCATTACTTCTCTTGGTAATTTCCGATGTGATACATGCGCGACGACATCCTGAAAATAATTGTGAAGTTCTTTCACTTTAATACCAATTTTTTCAGTGTACGAAGATAATTAGCTTTGTAAACACTTATTACTTACCTGGATTCACATGGAAATGTGTAAATAATACAAGGGAGTGAAATTTAGTTTGTTTTTTTTTATTATAAATGATCAATAGCTTAAACTAACATAAAGTGCCCGTCCCCTGTGAAAGTATTGTAGTTTATGGAAAGCAACATTGCTCTTTACAGCACTACTATCTCTAAGCTGTCTTCCTAACAATTAAATATATCTCATAATACGATACTACATTATAATAAATTGATCGATTCTGTTTTGCAGCCTTGGCACGTAATACGCAATAGAAATTAATTAAATATAAATTGGTCATTCTATACGACAATCACGCGAAAAAATATATAATCGAGAGAGATAGAGAGAGACAGAGAAAGGCGATAACAGCGTTTCAGAGTTTTCGTGACGATTTCGCGAGTGATTTTCTCCTTTTTTTTTGTAATAGCCTCAACGTGTGAACAGTATATAATTATATAAGTATTATGCACCTTGGGCAAAACAGATTTATACTGAGGATAGCCAATGGTAGAAGTCTAAGTACACTCAAGAACAGATCCTTAATTATTTTTAATGTTCTAAACTGCATTCATAGTTGCCGTGAAAAATTTAAGAGTGTTGAATAATATCGTTTTTCTCATTTCCACTACTGTTACAAAATTTTAACTAAAAAAAAAAAAATAGAAAAAGATTAAAAAAAATTGAAGGCTAGTTTAGCTTACTTTTTTGACAACTTCAGGCATATTTTAGAAATTTTCATTACTATAACTGCTGTATATTTACAACGACACACAATATTTTTAATCCCTTTCTCTCTACGCTTTTTTATTTATATTTCCTTGCAGCATCTACGAATACAGTGATTTTTTTTTTATAATTTAATTAATTATTATAACATCTTAAACTGTAAAACATATTCTTACCGTTCGCACTCACATTCACGCTGTATATACAATATCGAAAAAAGCATCGAGTGTTCTTTTCTTATATAATCATTCGTCCAATACGGAAGTCCTACTATATAACATCAGATATACAAAAAAAAAACTTCCGTACGAACATCGTGTATATATATGTATATATATACATACATATATATAACAAATAATAATTAATAAGTTGTCTCAGTGGTGTTTTCATAACAATTAGCTAAATAATAATTATTATTCATAATTAAATGTAAATTAATTAATTAAAATGATACATCGCTTTTAACATTTTTTACAAAATTATTCGACAAATTTTTTTGAATTTGAAGATACTATTTTTTTCGACTTATAATATAGTTATTAATTGTAGTATAATTGGTAATAATAAATAAACCACAGTTCATATATATATATATTTACCTTATATACAGGGTGAGTATATGACACAAGCCGTTAAATATACATGTTTTTTTTTTCACTAGTTATATTATATATCTCTATGAGAGATCTTGTATCAAAATAACAAAATGCACAATCTTACTCCTGTATAATAGCTTGTGTATTACACACTGTATATTTTTTGTATTATTATATATATTATTTTTTTAATAGTTCTCGTAATAGTTCAATAAGTCTAAACTGTCTTGTATGTATTGTTTTTATTTCTTACATTAACAGTGTATAACAAACACAAAAAGTACGTAACAAACACGTTATTTTATTGTTATTGCGTGTCAAAAACAAAAATTAATTAAAAAGTAACTTAAAAGTTCGAATTTTATTTCTGAATATTTATTTATTTCTATTGTATGGAGTAACAAACGAAAAGTAATAGTAATGAACGTTACCATGTATATTCAGGTCGTTAACACGATAGTGCAAACATTATAAAAGAAAAATGTTGAAAATATTTTTTTTTCTATTATAAATTAGGAGATCTCAAGAGTATATGTATATTATTTATATATTTATATTTATTATGTGTAGAGATTTCGTACTCTATAATAAGATGTTCGTGAATCAATTCCACATATCACAAGCATATTATATAATAAAAAATAATTAATATTAATCACAAACATAAGTTGTGACCGGTTTTTTTTTGAGAGGGGGAGGGGGGTACATGCAATATGTATATGTATGATGGTGATATTTAAGAACTAAAAATTAAAACAGTCTTAAAAACTAAATTCAAAATTATTATTAATTAGATTGATTATAAAAGAAGGAAAATGTTGAAAATTCGAAACGAAACAAATGAAAATACAAAGGAAGAATAATAATGAACAAATCTTGTTATTAGTACTGATGCCATTACGGAATAATAATTACATTAATAATTAAATAATTAATTACGTATGTAACTAAAGTAATTAAAAAAGAAGTTCGACCATTTCATTTGACACGTTTGATATTTGTTCTCGTTCAAAAAGATTTTTTCTCTTTTAGTGAACACGATACCACGAAACTTACACAATTTATTTTATTCATCACGTCTCTGTTACTTTAACTAAATGGATATTATTGTTGAGTATTGCTAGCCTGACATCTCATGATGTAATTAGACAAACGGACTCATCGCTCTACGTCCAAGGAGTTTCATAATTACCCGTGTAGTAAAAAGTGTGTATTGTGTTTGTTTTTTTGTGTTATATTCTATGTTGGTTTATGGTGTGTGTATGTGTATTAGTGAAATTGTAAAAAAAGTAACTAAAGTAACAACGCTAGTACCAAATTAGAAAGCACTGAGTTTGAAATTGCTACACTGTTGTCCGTTCAATTATGTTATGCTGGCTCGGTGGAGACATCGGGCCCGCTGACAGGCAGTCACAGTTTCAGTTCGTTTGCTATCTTGCCAGCAATATTTTTAAAACCGATACTAGTACCTGAAAGTTAACAAAAACACATTATTAAAAAAAAATTAAATAATTTATAACGCATACATAATGTATTGGGTTGTCGGAAAAGTTTAAAGATCGGGATCTAACTCTACGACCCCGATCTAGTTAACGAGTTAAGTTGCGGTTATACAATAGCGTACCAAAATGAAAATACAAGGAGTACAATGACGATGCGCACGCTATTAAAATAATGTACTATATGCGAGTAATAGTATAGCCAGTGCAATATTTGATAAGCCAGAATTCCTAGAAGACCGCTGCGACATTTTCTTGGAATAAACCGTACCCGACACCCGACTGGATACACATTGACGGCGCGGCGTTCATCGTAACAGATTGCAATTAGTCTTTGTGAGTACATGCTGAGTGTAATTTCGAAAAGAAATCAATGGAGGCGAAAAATAAAAGAAAGAAATTTCATTCCCAATCTAAAAGTATTGTGTTTAATTATTTTAAGACAATTTTTCCAAATGTTTTCATTTGGAAAAACAGAACTTAAAAGACATGTTGTGAAGGTGTCAATTTACAAGCTAAAAAGAATTGTGATGGTGACGTAAAATTTAGTTCTCCTAAAAAACGCCAGAGAACATGCATAAAAACCAACATACCATCATGGGACCAAATGGATATTAGAAACGTGATTTATAATTTCCACAAAACCGAACATTGTCGAGTTACTCTGACTCACAAGAAAAATTAAGTGCGGAATGCGAGTTTTTGGGAAAACGTACTTCTTTGCATACAATTATTAAAAACCTGATACAAGTGGAGGAAAACTAAGGACAATCGGATGTTGTTAATAGAGAGAACTAATATTTGCGCTTTGAAGTTGAATAATCTGGGCGAAATTAGATATTATAGGAGACAAGGCACTCTAATCATCTTTGTACATCAAATTTAGATTCTTAAATTTCTGGAACCAAATCAGCAGATTACCACGACAAAATTAGCTCACAAAATTGTGAGATATGGCTTGCAGAGCAGCTGATTCCAAATCTCCCACTGAATTGCGTTATCATGAAAAACAACAAAAATGGGCACGTTGCTTTAAGAAATGATATGGACTAAAGCTAAAGGCAATGTAGCAAAGAAATATCTTGTATTTATATTATTAATTGATGTGCTAACAGAAGATTTGATTATCACAGCTTCTGATAGTGAAACTTCTAGTGATACTGAGGACGACTTTATTAGATTCGGGACTCTAGTCAACTACTCAAATAAATGTTTGATTATTTCTCTTTTTTTTATACCAGCGTGTATATTACTGTATTGTATAATAATATTTGCTTCATTTCTCGTGATTGAATTTCTCATAACAAAGAAAACTTGCTGAAAATGCGTTCAATAATTTCTGAAATATTCATCAATAAGAAAATAATGAGGAAAATGTCTAGTCGCGGTAGATCTTTGCGTCGAATGCGGTTTATACCAAGAAATAACAGTCTTCTAGGAATTCTGACTCAACAAATGTTCTGCCAGCTATAACATTGTTCACACTTATACAAATGTATACATTGTGATTCATTAGAACTGTCCGGAGTTGGTAGTAAAATGTCCCTAAATATAGGTCATATCTGCTCTTGTGAATTGTCCATCATTTGCCTAGCTTCGTCATTTTTGGTTATTATTATTTATTGCCGCCGTTTATGTATTTTTGCGTTTTTGTTTATTTGTTTCAAGATAATGCCGTTGCATTGCATAGCTCCTGGTGTATTTTCAAAGTGCAATGTTAAATCCGAATGGATTTTGGACGTATTCATTGCAATTCTATTTCGAACAATTTGTAGCAGAATACCCTGATCTTGAAGTGCGGATTGATACGTTTGAACAACAGCGAAAGAGATTTGTTGAGCGGTTTAGCCAGCCGAATGGTCAGATTATTCAAATTATTATTCTTATTTTTTGGCAAGAGTTGCTTCCAATTGTAAACACAATTGAGGCTAATTAATATTTGCGTTTTAATCTAGACCGGTTATTAACTTCCGAATCAATTGCTTAAATGAGAGATGTAGTTTCAATTTAAAGTAGGTTTATTGTGTCATTTTTACGCCTGTAATAAGGAAACCTAATGATTATCGATTTACACTACAAGCCATAAAAGTTAGAACAACCATTAGAACTTTAAAAAATCGAATTTTTTCAATATTCAATGTCCTTGGTATTACTAAGAAAACGTCTACTTGCCCAGACACATTTACGATTTTTAAATTATGTAATAAGATTCAAGAAAAAGCTAGAAAAACAAATTTTGTAAGCCATAAAAATAGAAAAATAAGAAAAAGAAGGAAAATATATATCTGCATACCTGAAATTCGTTTGAAGCGTACTCCATTGACGGAAAGTCGTGGTAATTTGCAGACTTCGATCTCCCACTGCACTAAACTATCGGTGTTGGGATCACCGTGAACACAAAGCAATAAGAATCGTTCCCGTTGCTCGTAATCGCAATTGTTCGCGTCCAGCACTTTCCTAATCTCAGACATTATTTCCGTGGGTTTTCTGCTAGACGTTGTTTTCATTGACCAGGTGAACCTCAGAGAGCGGGGTTTTACGTGCTCGTCATTTTGGGCACCGGCCACCCTAAAAGAAAATGCGATCACAAATAAAACGTGTGCTTTTCGAAAATAAGGTTTATAGTCAAGATGTTTTGCGTTCATTCATCTCCTCGCTTGCTAGCCAGCTATCTATAAGCGAAAGCAGGAACATTAATAACAATACATTAACATACAAAAGAGGATAGTATTTTTTGGTTGAAAGGCTTAAAACTTAATATAAAACTAGAAACAATTTGCTATAAACAATCTAACAAGCGACTGTCTGTTTTTAATATATATTATTTCTTCATTTACAATTGCTAGTTTCAGTTAAGACAAGATTGGTATAGTAGATGCGCAGTAGAAATAATGCGAGGTAGTGGGGCAGGGCGAGTAAGGGAAACTTGTCCGCCATTTTATAACGAATAATGTATATAATATAAATAAATTACTGTTCATAATTTCGTATGTTTTGGCATTCAGAGACTTTAAACGTTTTTTAATTAAGAGCATGCCTGATGTTTACTAAAACAAATGAAAGAAAAAATATTATATTAGAGTATAGATTTAATGTTATATAAATTATATGGTTCAGCAGATATGATACTAAAACCCAGTATTTTATTAAAAATTCTATATAACGTCAACGGCAATGTTTCTATTTACTTCCTTCTACATTGTATGAATATGTAACACATATTATAAAGTGTTACCTCTATATACTTATATTTAGCATTATATTAATGAAATTCCACAGTCTCGATGTTTGTAATAATCGTAGTTTTGCTTTTCATATTGTCAGTTTCTTCGGGATCTGTTATCGGATCAATTCTCATCCACTGTACGTAGATTGCTTTAAATATTTTGCGGATGATATAGAAAAAAATCAACTATTTTAACCAATCTTTCTTTTGTTTTCCAAAATATTCGCCTTTATGATCTATGCACTTCTATATTCGGTGAAACCACCTCTCAAAATATGTAGCCCACTGTTCTTCAGTCACCTCAGAGACGATGTTTTTGTAGGCTTCCACAGTGGCTTCCGGGTTATTAAAAATCCACGCATTTTGTCTTTTATGCATGGGAATAAAAAGAAGTCACAAGATGCCAGGTCAGGACTATAAAGGTGGATGAGTCATCAATTCCGTTCGTGACACGGCTAAAAATTCTGATGTTCGAGAAGCTCTGTGCATTGTCTTGATGCAGAATAATTCGTCCTCTTGGTCGTTTCTCGCACACATTTTGGAATACAGTTGGCAAACAAATAGTTATATATCATTCAGCACTGATTATGCGATGACGACCTAGTGGAATAGTAGTAAGATGACCGGTGCGTCCGGAAAAAGAAGCAGCCACCATTTTCTTGCCAGAGCGTCGTCCGTGTCTCACTTTCGTCTTTCAAGATCCATTCAGCTGATTGTCGCTTACTTTTTGTTCGACCTTGATCAATTTTTTTAGCATCCTTTTGCACCAATCCATACGCGCTTTTTTGAGCTTCCGTTTAATTGTGGGGTATTCATTGAGCGCAAAACTTTCTGACGACAAGATGATCATTCAGGATAGTTCTGATTTGGGTCATACCTACGCCCAATGATGCTTGAATACTTCCGTATATGCAGTGGTTGTCTTTGAGCGAAACACGGCCGCGCTGAAATTCGTTTTACCATCATTCTACAGTCGCCAAGGTATGGATGGTGCTTCATCGCCAAACAATCTCTTGATTTTTTGCGAGTGAGACCGTCTTTAAAATTGTCAGATTTTATACCTCCACTACGTATATCTTTAACGGTTGTATGACCACATTTGAACTCGCGAACCCATCTATCAACATTGGAAAATGAAGGAATCGAATTTTCGGATCATCTTTCATTTCATTACATTTTTTGCCTTTCAAGAGCTACTTAAACACTATCTATTATGTCAAATACTCTGAGTTATCACAATGTAGCGATCCGGAATTTGACAGTTAAAATTGATAGGGATATAACTTGCCGGTCCATCTGTTTCGCCATTTATCTCTCATTCTACGGACTTTTCAGTTCACATTTGTATATTGGCATCAATGTAAGATCGGCTCTATTACTTAATTTTGATTTTTATCATTGACAAACGTAACCTAATTATTTAAAATATTCAATAAATTACATGAACATAAAGAGTATCAGTATATGCAAGTAAAAATGTTCAAATTTGCAGCACTGAGATTTTTGTGTTATCAGCTACAGACAGGGCAAACTGCTGGTCACGTTTTCATCCTAGTACACTGAACGATTCTATTCGCCCTATTAAAAATATAATACAATATAAGGGATAGTACTTTTGTTATTTACACTCAAATGTAAGTAACCAAACACCAAATGCAATTGTTTAGCAAATGTTATAAATACTTGTCTAGTCGGCATTTTTTCCAAATAAATTCGAAGAAACAATAAAGCGATGTTGGTCTAATGTGAATTCAAAAAAAATGTTACTATATATTTGATTAACTTTTGCTACTACATAGTGAAAATAGATTTAAATTAATTCATCGAAATGCTCTAACTTTACACTGCTATCAAAATCACGAGAAACCTTTTCTTTATATAAATTGTTTTCTATATTAATAGCTTCAAAATTCGCGTTAATTTAACAGGTTTATGGAAATCTGTGAAGATATGAATGCTTTAAAAGATTCATAAGAGATATGTTTTCGAAGGAAATCCTGAAGAACGCTCCATTGATCCGTGACCAATATCCCTATATAAACCCATCCACTATAGACCTACACCAGTCTCAGTGCAGCAACAAAAGTAGTAGCAGCAATTAAGCTCTGAAGATGTCCCAAGTGATGACGAAACGTCAGTAGCAGAATTATAGAAGACGTGGTTCTAGCCCAGAACCCAAGATGAAGAAAATGCTAAAGAGTTTGCCAGAAAAATTGGTGTACTTGAAAACAGGTGCACGGAATACCTAATACATGTGGTTTGCTTTACTTTGATCTGTATATTCTCTATAGTATTTTTCTAAATACTTTCAATATGGCGACTTGTACATACAATCGTTATGACGTATCAGAACATATATATATATATTGTTAATTTTTCGTTTTGTAATGGTAACGGTACCAGAACTTTTCGAATGTACTACGTATATTAGGTATATTTATGAAGAAAATAAATATATACACCCCTTTGGAAAAAAGAAACTTCTAAAATATGAATAACATGAACAAATCGATCATACTAAAGACATGTAGCGCTAGGAATTTTAAAATGTAATGTTTACAAATAAATATGCCCAAGCGTCCATGCCTTCAAGTTTCACTTATTTGGACATTTAAAACAGTTTTTGGCGATCAAATTTCAAGTCAAACCAAAACGCTAGTTCTGTCTAAATGTTTTAAAGAGGAATAAGTAACTTTTAGAGATAACGAATCATCATGGGATATATTTACTATCAAACTAATTATGGAAAAAAATATTGATCTTCACTTGAACAAGGAATATTAGCAGGTCTCCAAGAATATTTCCAGCTATGACGATAATTCTGGTTCTTTTTGTGTATAAATTTAAATGTAATTTTGTTTGCAGGGAAACTTTTCTTCTTTGCTTTCAATAAAGCATTGTGAAACGAAGCGAGGTCATAGAAGGGTGGCGATGATGTCGATAGATGCTGTGAGACAGTAAGTTTCCGTGATAAGTTTCGATAGGTTAGGTTCAATCGTAAAGATGATGTGGGAAAGGGGAAGAAATCTGATAATTTCTGTAAATTTTAAACGGCACGTGACGAGGATACA
Source organism: Dermolepida albohirtum (assembly GCA_031893035.1). NCBI lineage: Eukaryota > Metazoa > Arthropoda > Insecta > Coleoptera > Scarabaeidae > Dermolepida > Dermolepida albohirtum. Next base: position 404,627 of record JAVIWB010004037.1, on the reverse strand, counting down.
GAACTATGTATGCTCTAGCCCTTTAAGGATTTGATCTGCAGGTTGTTCGCTTTTTAATATGACTGGACCACGGTCCACCCATCGCTGTAGGCTTTAAGGGAAATGTTCCCAGGACGCTTCATTTTTGTGAGAAGTGATATTGCGTGATCGCTCCACTTGTCGGATTTGGCCTTCTGTTACTTTTTCTTGTGTCGATTATTTCAAAGCAGATGCTTATAAACATTGTTCGAGAAACCTGCGAGATCTAAAGGAAGCAATTCGTAAGGCCATATATTCCATGAAATGTTCCAAAGATCGCATGCAGTTAGGGCGATGATGGACATTATTTGGTTAATATTCTTTTTAAAATCGTACGAGATAAAATTTCCCACGTTATTATTGAAAAATTTTTTTTTATATACCCGGAATAGCTTTTCTCTTTTGAGGATGTTTCGTTGGCCCTGTATCTAGTTATTTCAATGAGTACAAAAGTAATTAAAATTGTAATCTTTTAGTTTAGCATCGTAAAAAAGCATAATTATGTGCAATTAATAATCTACTGTGGGTTTTCATTTAATAACAGTATCAATAATGTAATTTATGGCACATTAGAAGGACTCGAATTCACTGCTTCCGTGGTCCAATGGTGATGGCACATTTCGGGAGAGAATGAGATCGTAGGTTCGAGTCTCGCACGGAGAAAAGAAATTTTTTCAAAAATTTTTGCATTACCTATGCGATGTAAAAGCGGTTCAAATTAGAATCTTTCAAGGAAATTCTTAGTTTTCATTTTACATAAAAACACTGTAAAAACACGGCATACGTTTGAAGAACAAAGCAAAAAACTAGAAACATACATGTGGCAAGTAACTAAGCGGGTATTTTATCACTTACTAATTTTGATTATCCACGGATCTTTTACAAATGATATGGATAATTTTAGTAATTCTACTAATGTATTATAATAGAAAGCAAGTGTAAGATTCACTTGGAAGAAATTCAATTCAAAGGAACACTATTTCACAAATTTATTTATTGAATCAAAGGTTAGCTAAACTAAATAACTAATTTATTACAAAATGTATTGCTATGATTATTTGAAAGCTTTTAAATTTCTACGTCGATGAAAAAGTTTTTTAATTTGCAAAATATTGAATTTATTCCGAGCTATTACACTTCCACAGTATCTATACGGACTAAAGCAGCTGATATACATGTTTTAAAAGAAAGCAATAGTATACAATGAATAGTAATGAACGGCGATGGTCGGTTTCGCTGGTATACAATAGTACGCCATGTATAAGCGTGGCTGGTGTTAGGTGGGACGATTTTATTTATAGCTATGTCGCGTAATTTTGTATTAATTGACTCGAATGGCTTCCAACTGTACACTGTTGATTGAACTAGTAATATAAACTCTAGAGTCAACTCGAGTGAACTAATACACAATTGCACGATACAGCTATAAATAACATCATCGCGCCCGACGTCAGCCGAATGTACCAGTTCATTCGTACATTCGGTACTATTGTGCGCCGACGAAACCTACCATCTACAGTAATGAGGAAAGTACTAAGGCAAAAGCGGCTAATTAAAAAAAAAGTCATATGGAGTCAGCCCAAACCTTTCGGGTTGTTAAGGACGTAATTTTAAGAATCACAGGTATCTTATCTACAAAAACATCGTCGAAGGATAGTGGTGAAACTAGCAACGATGTTTTCGTAAAGCTTGCGGGTGATACGAAAATTGTGAAAACGGTATCGTTATAGTGCTGTTTACGCCCCTTGTGTACGCTCTCTTCAACTTACCCGATAGGTACAGGTGAGGCCCCAGGTTTACTGGCTTGGCCAGGCTCTAACCCTCTGAAAATAATAGAAAGTATGATCAAAGCGACGTTAGAATGAATTCTGATGGGGCTGGTGGTTAGTTACACGATGCATCGTCCAAGAAACGAATACGTTCTTGTGTTTTATCAAAAAAAGATTCAGATTTGTTAGTCACAATGAAAATATGGGAGAATTAAATGGTTTAATGGGAATACATTAATGGATAAAATGTTTTACATATTCAATGTATATTTTCATACAAACTGACTGTAGTTTATGTAAAAATTTGAGTAAATGTGCAGTATCATCGTTTGTAAATGTAAATTTATTTTGACTTAGTGTATAAAGTATAATAACTTTACAGAATAATGATTAGTTTTGGTTAGTAAATATTTGAAGTATCCTTTAATTTACATATTTTTTGACATACCCATCAGCAAGGTTTCTAAGAATTGTTTTGTTTTTTTTATGAAACAACAAAATTACTTTATAAACTTAATTATCACCGATCATATCTTTTAATTTCAATCCAAAAATAAGATATCCTCTTTTGAAATGATAATTAAGTTTTTAAGTATTAATGTTATTATATCATTTAAATTTGTAAGATATCAATCAAACAGATAAGATTGGTGAAATAGTTTCATGCCCAATATACAGGTGAACCTGCTATAACGTGCAACATGGTACCGAAAAAATCGCATGCATTTTTAATATATATTTTAAATGAATTTAATAATAATTATAATTTCCCTAAATCTAGCGATGTACGTATGTATTTAAAAATCAAATTTCGAAACCTATTTAACGACTAAAGTATGATACATCCATAGTGAAGAGATACGCCAAACTACCAGTGGCGGCTGGTCAGGTGAGGCAGGTGAGGCAGTGCCTCACCATCTAAATCTTGGAATTATAACAAGAATAATATGTATACTTTTAAAATTCTTTATAAATTAATTATCATCTTTTATTCAGAATTTATCTTATAAACAATAAGAAAATAGTTTTAAATAAACCGGCATTACAAGCAAAGTACAAATTTATCATTTCATTTTAATTCCGTGCGAATGTACGAGCGCGTATACTTGCCCCGACCAACTTCATGCTTGATCTATGTATATCCCTACTAAACACGAATATTTGAGGCCCGGCCACTCGTTGCCTCTCATTGAAAATTTATAACGCACTACAGCAGTCAAAAAAATTCTCAATTTCTATGGAAATTACAGTAAAGTATTAGCTACATATTTAAGATAACAAAGAAGAAAAAATATTCAAAAAGTTAATAGATTTTTCTAACTTTATTGTGAGATTTTTGAATTTTTTAATAATATAGAAAGCATTATTAATAGGATAAATTAAGTATTTATTTAATGATATAAAGATGTCTAAAGGTTTACATTCTTCTTGTACAGTTTCTCAATATTTCCTCCACGCAAATAATATGTTTTAAGTTTTAACAGGAGTATTTTTATTGTTTCAAGTAGATATTGTTTAGATATCAATGTATGTATGTATTATTTAGCCTGAAGCCAATTTGAACTGAGCCTCTCATCGAATCACAATCGCCGAACTACCGAATATACTCGAGGCTGACATTCTCGGCCCGAATCGCAAATTACAGCAGTTGGGGGAATAACAAAGTTAGGTTAAATATTTTAATATTTGTTTAGTGATATTTTCAGTGATTTAAAAATTGTGAATATGGATTTAGAAAATGTAAGAAATACACAAGACATTGTAGATTTTTTAATAAGAAATACGTTCGTTGTTCTATCGGTAGAAGATCAATTATATGTCAAAAACCTTCCAAGACCAAACCCTGGTTTATCAAAATCTCTTACAATACACGGTAAGTCTAACAGAAATTTCAATAATAATAATAATAATTACGTTTTTTGCTTGATAAGTTTAGAGAATTTCGGGAGTGTGATACATATTTCAGTACTGTATACGAAAATTCGATGTCAGACGAATCTGTTGCACATAAAAGGCGTAGAATTGATGACGTTCCAGATACTAAACAAAATTATAGAAAATTATTTTTCGAAATTCTAGATACGTTTATTAGTCAAATTGAAATTAGATTTATTGATTTAGAAAAACTTGCTTTTTTTGATTTATTAACAGAAAGTAAATTTGAAGAATATTCGAAGGCATTTCCTCAGAGGCTCTTAAATAATTTGTTTGAACAATATAAATTTTTTGATCAAATTCAATTAAAAAATGAATTAGCTGTTATTTATAGTGACATGCAACTCCTTGGTAATTCTAAAACACCATGTGAAATGTTAAGATTTATGCACGAACAAAAGTTAGCCATCTGTATGTCAGAACTTTTTAAATTGCTAAGTATAGTAGTTACCATATCGGTAACTTCCGCGTCCGTTGAGCGAAGTTTTTCCACATTGAAACGTATAAAATCGTATGTTAGAAATACAATTGGACAACAAAGACTTAGTAACTGTGCACTAATTGCAATCGAAAAGGAATTGGTTAAAACGATGACGAGGGATGAACGATTTTATAATGATGTAATTGATTATTTTGCTAACACAAAAAACCGGAGGATACCTTTGCTATACAAGAAGTAAAATCTATTAAATGTAATTCTACGTGCAATGCCAATAAAGGAAATTCTCTGTATTTTAAAATATTTTCATTTTGCATGTAATTTTGAAATTTTGTTATTGGATTGTTGTTGATTTATATATATACATATATACATATGTATATATTTGTTATATTATTAAATTTTATATTATAATAGGAATGTATTTATTTTTTATTTTTAAATCCTAGAAGATTGAGTTCTTATTTTCGATTAATGTTTTTAGAATTTGTTTGATTTTTTAGAATATTTATTTTCGTTTCACAAGGGTTTGCTTTGAAACTTCGTTTTCCCTTAAAAATCGAATGGGGCGCGATATAGGGCTCAGTTCACGTCTGGCAGCCCTGTTTGTACTGGAAGCCCTATATATATATATAAATATATATAAACTGTTTTTATATGTAGTAGGTATATAGAGTTTATTAATCAATTGTAAACAATTTTGAATATTTATTATTCTATCTGCCTCACCGTGTCAAATACTCACGAGCCGCCACTGCAAACTACATACATAATTTACACATACCGATCAAGAGCGTGTCTATAGAAGCATCACAACTCATAACTAAAAACTTGAGACACGTAACTTCAATAGCATGTAATAGCAGGTTCGCCTGTAATACAATTATTTTCACAGCATATTTATATGTCCCAAAAGTTGATGACAAACGTGCTTAAGTGTTATCGTAATATTTTTCTGGTATATATGTAATTGCGTTAATCCCATAAAGTATTAATTGAATCAGTAAAAAAAATAGATACAGATATTAGCTAATTCTTGAGAAATTATTGTCGCTTACCCCACTACCGAGAGTGTTTCTAATTTAAAAGATTGCTCTGTATAATTTTACAAGGAATATCAGAATAAGCTTGTTTCGATATAAACGAGGCATTATCATACCAACCAGTTTCTTGATAAATTGATCAATAAAATAATTGTCTTACGTAAAGTTATAAAATAATCACGTTTTAGTATACTTTGGTACTTTCTTCAAATTCTACCGTTTATTATATTGTATTATTTTTTCATTCATTCTTTGAATGCATAGTTTAAAAGTATCTTCTCGGTTTTCGGATTGGGAACACATTCTTGGCACTGATGGTTCAGTGGCTCACGTTTTGTCATTTTTTTCAAGCGACATCTTCCTTGACAATCTTGTCAAGACTAATAGCTGAGGATGTCTCTTGCAAAGGTGGATGAAGTGTTAGCAATTGAAACAGTAAGAAGGCTGTAATTCCCACCAGAAAACTATAGACAATGATTTTGGAGATCTGTGGGAATATTAATAATCTAAATGGATGGTAGTAAGGCAGATTTATGTATAATAGTATTACAAAATTATGATTTAGATAAGGATTTCAAATTTTAGTAGTCTTACAAGTTCCAATTTTAACATAAAATGTTTTTATAAGAATATTATACAAGCAAATTTAATTTTAAATCGACTGTAATTTCTTCCCAACTGAAAACTGGTATTAACACGCTTTTAAAGTTCTTGTAGTAGCTAAAGTTTATACAGTACGTGCATACAACCCTTTATTGAATGTTATTTTTTAAATACACTGGTTAAAACTATTAATGGATATCCTATATCATTAATAATATCGTAAAAAGTAGCGCCAGCTAATATAGCATCTAAAAATATTTCTATAAGCTAAATTCAATCTTTTTAAACAAAAAAACTTATACACAGACGTGCCTCGGTATGTTTATGAATGCTTCAAAGAGATCAACGTTTGAAAGTATAAAAGCGCACTCAACACTCCTCATGCAAAATTTTACCTTTGGTCAGTAGTGAAAATTTTCAATTTTCAGTGTCATAGATCAATTGGAAAGTGGAAGAACATAACAAAGTGTTGCTGAAACGTTTGAAGTGAACTAAAGCGTAATTTCCAGACTTTGAAATTGCTTTTTGGAAAGAGGACAAGTTTGGCCAACATTAACAACAAGAAATATACGATACGAGTTCTTTATGCAACCCAGATTCGATGTGAATTTGCTGTTGCGATTGGAAGACTATTATCAACACAGATAATAAGAAATCGTTCGCATACATCTGGCTTATATGCTTGAAGACCATTGATTTACATTCCTCTTGGAGCAGAGCATAAAAGAGACCGTAGAATGTGAACATATTATTCAATAAATAATCTAGATTTAAAGGCCTCAATATTAGGGGTGCTGGCGTAGTTGCATGTGCCAGGTTAATAAACACTGGAGGGCACACCACCTTTATTTTGTAGAAAACTGAGCTGCCCAAAGATATCTGAATGGGATTCTTGGATCCATTATTTTTCCGTATGCAACAGTTGTGAAAATTTATTTTTATGGACGATAATGTTTGTCCTCTTTCCACAAACGTCATGAAGTTAGTATAGAGAGAATGGAGTGACCAGCCAGTTTTACAGATGATAATTCAACAGAACACGCTTGCGATGATGGAAAGACGTGTTGCTGCAGAAATATGCCACCAAAAATGACTCAGAGACTTTACGAATTGTAGTCGATATTATTCCCCCAAAAAAAGTGTTCGATATGCCCCTGTCCTACTATAAAGACACTAAACGTTTTTAGATATTCATGGAGATCATATCTATATTTCTTGTAAGAATTATTGCAATTAAACTTCTGTAAAATTAAATATATCTGTACTTATCTGCACTAAAAAAAAAACAATATTTCATACTCTCCTAAGATCATATTAAAACTTGTCCAAACAAGTTAAAATATAATGATGTGTTTAGAAGCTTATTCGTCAATAAACTGAATCCAAAAAATGATGTTAAATCAATGTCTTTAAAACTCATTATCATTTTTATGAAGCATCCCTTAATTGTTTTGATCAGTGTAAAAACTTCATCAAATCTAAAAATTTTATTATATTTTCTTTAACATTTCTTTAAAGCAAAAATCAGGTATATTTTTCATTTGACTCGTGTTACATCGTTCAAGAAACGAGCTAATGCATTGTATCAATGAAGCAAATAACATTTTAACCAATATTCTGAAATCACTATTAACTTGATAAAGACAATTTTTAAGAGTGAATTGTAAAATAGTAAAATGTATTTTTATACCAGAAGACGCCATTTAAATATTAAAAATACTACTAATCACTTTGATTTTGTTTGAAATTGACTTGAAAATGGCTACAATTATCAAATATTAATGTCGAATTTTTAAAAATATGGATATTAAACTGTGCTTTTATCATTCCTCCTTTATCATTTATATAAAAACCTCAACGCAGACATATACAATGAGATCACAATGTTCTTTTGAAACAGAATAAGAATACATTATCTTTATGCATTTTTAACATCTTCCCCTTAATATACACATAGAAAAACAACAAAGATTTATGTACGCAAGTGATTTAAAATGCAGAAACATTTTAAGGAAATATATATGTATGTATATAGTGTAAGCAAGAAATTCAACATGTTCTTATTCATAAACTAGAAAATTCTAGAGCGACACGTAGAGCTCAAAGAGATTAAATTTTGCTAAAGTACAAAAAAGAACTTACTGAATGTTACGTAATCTCGTTCCATTGGTGTGATAAATATCCCTTTTCACATTTTTTGAAAATAAATCTGCTCAGACATTGTGTGATGAACTTGTGACCTTATTGTAAATATGTGGCGGTGAATAGAGAGCTGCAAATAGAAATCGATTACAATCGATAATATTTCATGGGACTTTTTACCTGATTTATCTGGTGAGAAAGGCCTGCTGATGGATACTCATTTCTTGCACTATGAACTTTTTCTTAGTTAGTTTACAGGAATATGATATTGATATTTGTTAGTCTGTTTTAATGTTGTTTATTGAGAATAATTTTTGTTTAAAGATAAATGATAAGTGACCATTTTTTTTCCCTTTTACGACACTATATGTTCAATACTTGCTATGCAAGAACAGAAGAAACTTATTGCATTGAAGATACTGTAGAATATATTCAAAAAGAAATTTTAGCAAAAAATATAATTTCCAATTCTTCAATAGTTCCTAATTAGTCATTTCGACATGTCTACTACTGTAACTTATAACGCGAAAGCAAAGTAATTTAGCAATATTAATTATTTAAAACATTTTTAGTTGGTGTCCTAATAAAATAACAAGCTGAATTGTAATGTATAAGGACATTGTTGGGCACAAGGGAATTTAAAATATATACAGTCAGTCGCACACTTCGTGAATGAACGCGCGTTATAGCATGCATATTTGTAGTTAAGAACATTATATACAAAGATTCACAAAAGTGTTCGTACACTCCATGAATGCTGAATATCATCAAATGTGAACGGTTTAACAACAGTAACATTTAACAACATTAAAAAACTAATTTTGATGGAGCCTGTGGTTGATTAACTTTAATCACTGAAGGTTGATATATAACCCCTTTCCACGTTAATTTTAGTATTCTGTATACATCTTTCGACAACTAGGTTTTCATCATCAGCAGATAATGAAACAGTGTCGTACCTGGAGTACGGCAAAATACCCGTACGAAAACAAATTCCGTACACGATCTATACCGTTGAAAGCCGAAACGCACACTCTCACAGTGTGCTTTCAACAGTACAGATCGTGTGCGGAATTTGTTTTCGTACGGGTATTTTGCCGTAGTTTTCCAGGTGCGACGCGGTGTAATTATTTGCTGATGATGACAACTTAGTTGTCGAAATACGTATATAGAATACGAAAATTAATGTGGGAAGGGGTTATATATCAACCTTCAGTAATTAAAAGCCTCTAGTAATATGAAAACTTATTATTTACAACTGCAAAAGAATTCGCTAAATATTCTCAATCGAATGTCACACTTTTCTTTCTTTCTTTATCGCAAGAGATAAGTTTATGACGAATTCGGTAAATCCATTTCATAGTATCTAGTATTTGTGAAAAATAAGCATTTGACGCTTTTACAAAGATGAATTGTAAAAATAAATAAGTATGTGGTAATATGCGCGAGTTAACAACACTACACAAAGAAAAAAAAAACTCTTGGGTCAATTTATCGAAAAACCGTGTTCTGCAATGCAGACTAAAAAACAATATTGAAAATATCTGAACTGTTGATATTGTAGCGAGAAATGGACGTCCAAATAAGCGCGATCAGAGATCTGTTATAAGTGCAATAAGCTAAAATCATGGATAAATCGCTGTACGGATGGAATTTGACTAAATTAAATTTTTTTGTACTTTAATCTGGTACGTAGATTTCCGCGATCGTGGTCCGGGCTGGAACTGCGTCACTGGTATATCTGCCTACGTTTCGTATCCACTCGTATGAGACATATTCAGGGCTCAACTACTGCTACTGTTTGTTGCTCTGAAATTGAGAGGGAGCAACAAACAGTATCAGTAGTTGAGCCTTGAAGATGTCCGATACGAGTGGGTACGAAACGTCGGCAGATATACCAATGACGCGCTTCCAGTCTTTTGTACTTTCTTTCCAGTATAAAATTCCATCTGTACGGCTATCCTCAATGCACTTAACTATGAATTTTAACTCATTGCATTTGTAACACGCTCATTTAGGACTTTTGGACGCCCATTTCTCGATACAATTTCAACAGTTGAGGATATTTTGAGTATTTTCTTCCAATTGGCACTGCAGAACATGTTTTTCGAAAAATTTCGGGTTTTTTTTTGGGTAGTGTTGTTATTATAACTCGCTCATATTACCAGACATTTGTTTACTTTTACAACTCATCTTTGTAAAGCATTAAATGATTATTTTTCACAAATACGTGATACAATGCAGAGGATTTAGGAATTTTGAACTAATTATTTGTTCTGAATTTATGACTTATAATAGAGAAATACCCAGTGATATTCGATGTTAGAATACTTAGCAAATTCTACTGTAATTGGAAATAATAGATCTTTATATTGTTATTAGAGGTTTTTTAGAGTTTTCAACATTGTTAAATGGAAGTAAATATGCTTTATCATAGGCGGATGTTCGCATTTGATGATATTCAGCATTCAAGGGGTGTACCTGACTGTATAACGAATCAGGTACTAAATATTTAATTCTCAATTTTACCAACCTCGTTATGCTTCAGTGTAAATACAGAATAAGGTATACGTTTTGGAAAAGATTAAACAATTAAGTTTTCAGCGAATAAATATCAAATCAAAGAGTAGGACGAATTATTGGAGATTTTATTTGAAAAACATATAAAAAAGCCATCCGCTTAACTATGCAACATAAAGAAACGAAAGAGTTTTAATTAAATTGAATAAAAATTTGTTTAATGAACAATTTATTTCGATTTTGTAAAAGTAACCAGCTTCCAAATCGATTACTTTTGAGGAATGATTTTAAACAAAAGGGGGAACAAGAATAACATTTGGTAATTAAAAACATATGACCAAATCATATTAAAAAAAAATTCAAATGTCCACTATATTTAAACAGAGAAAAAGCTAGAATCATATTTTAATTAAGATGTTTAAAAGTACCTATAGAAACAGAGGAAATTATATATTATATTCATCATATATTTCATCAGTTTATATATTGAATTGTTCGAAAATTTATGTCGTTTTTGTCGTGATAACTGGTGCATTTTTAAAGAGCTAACTTCGTTCTAAAGTCTACTGTTATTAAATTTTACAGCTCTACTTCAAGACTTTATGTATGAAGTAAGTTTTTTTTTCTCTCTTCTCGCCTTTTCGAAAATGGAAAACAAAACGGAGGATTTTCGGCATAATTTGCCTTTTTATTACCGAGAAGGTAAGAGCATAATCCAGGCAAGAAGAAAATCGTGTGAAGTAATGGAAAAGATGTCTTAACAGAACGCCAGTGCCAAAACTGGTTTGCAAAATTTGTTTGTAGTAATTTTGACGTTAAGGATGCAACTCGTTTTATAAGCTTGTTGAAGCTGATAACGACAAAATAAAAGTATTGATTTAACCAAACCTCCGAATAACATAATCATATAAAACGATTTGATTTCACATCAAAGCTAGATATTTGAATCGCACACGTTCTCAAAGAAAGTGATCCATTTTTGAAGTGATTCATAATTGGGTATGGAAAATGGATAATTTACAACAATGTTGGACGCATATACTCATAGACCAGAAAAGATCAGACGGCTTAAAACACTTCGATAAATGATATTCATAGAAAAATAATGCTCTGCCTTTGTTGGGATTTCAAGAGAGCTTCTGTCAGAGAATTCACAATTATTTAGGAAGTGTATTGCCACTAATTGGGCGAATTTAATGATACCATGAAACAGAAGCAGTCAGAATTTATTACCAGAAGAGGTGTAGTTGTTCACCATGATAAGGACAGACCTAGTCCAAGTTCGATAACTCACAAGAAACTGTTACAATTTGGATGCGTTTGCTTACCTTATCACTTTAGGTAATTTAAGTTTCTCTTCCTTAATTCAAAGTATCGTAGCCATACGGTATACATCGTTTACTAGCACATTTTAATTTAAGTCGTTTAAAAATCCTTTGCTTTGTAATTTTAAATACGACTTTACCTTTGCAAAAGATCCAATTCTTATATATCACTTTCGTGTTTTTCTTTTTGATTTGCCCTCTTTGCTTGACATGAAACATGTTTTCCAAAAGAATTAAGATTCGAGAAAATATTAAGTTTAAACCCGTAAAGCAGGTATGGAGATTAACCATTTGATTATACTTTTCTGTTATAAATTTTACTTGTGAAAGAAAGTTATTTTATTCAGTTAATGGAATTTTTTGAATATTAATTATAAACATATGGTGCATTCGAAGCAAAAAGAACAGAAAAAGAAACCAAAACTGATGATAAAACCTTTCGTGCACGAAAAGATGATTTTTGAGATGCAAAGAAAGAATTTTTAAAGACTTAAAATAGAATGTACCGGAAAACGACACATACAATGTGACTATAATGCCTTGAATTGCCAAAACAAAACTTAAATCATGCAAGCGATAAAGTAATCACAACATTGCCACTTGCTTCGACTTTTACAGAACTTTTTAAATGAAAAAAACATTTAACTTCAATGAGAACGTTAAAAATCACTTTGTTCAATTTTATTTTTTATAATAATGATTTAACAATGACGAAGAGCTGCTAAGTGTTGACCGGATGACTTCCTAAATAAGGGAAGATGTTCAAAACAATACGATAAATGACTCAACTTCAAAGGTGGTTCATAAGTATTGTAAAGCTATCTTTTATAATGTAATAAAAAAAACATTTTACGTACAGTTGCTCGTTAAGTATTTGGACAAGATCTAATCGCTATGAATTTATCATATATTCATAACAAAATTGCACAAATCTGGTTCGAGTAATATACATTTTATAGTTTGTTTTCATTTTTAAAAGACAGGAATTATATAGCTTCGTCTTGGCTTCCGAGTTGGAAGCAGGAACAGCAGTTAAGCTTCGAGATTGTGTCGTGAAAGTGGAGACGAAACGTCGGCGGCAGAAGTACAAGAACAACAATCGTGGAGGTGTACAAGCCAGCAATTACATAGTTTAAGAATATTTGCATTCATCTTAATAATATAATAATAAATGATCAAAGCAGGCAGTGTATGCTCGAAAGTATTAGGACAAGGTCATATTTCAAATAATCAAATAGTGTGATGGGTAAATTCCCTTTTCCATCATAAACTGGTGCTTTCACGTTTACTATAAAATTTCTCTGCATATGCTAGTGCATTTATAATTTGTGGTGTAGCAACAGCTATTCAAAATGAAAGACAAAGAAACAGATATTGCAGAGCGTGAAATTATGTCAAGTTTTCACATAATGGGAAAAACATGTCGGGATATTGGAATATTAGTAAATCAATGATATTCTACGATGGGTTATATAATAAAGAAGTTTGTGGTGGGTGGGATGATTTTATCTATAGTTATACCACACAATTGTGTATTAGTTCACTTGAGTTACTTCGAGAGTGTGTATCTCTGGTTCAACTAACCGTACACAATGTTACATCTGCTCAAGAGTTTTCGAAGAACGGAATTGCAAAGAGTACGTACAATCAGTGACAGAAAATTTAAAAAATGATTTTTAAAATTTACTGAATGTGATTCTCTAAATTTTCTCTGCGTCTCGTTGATTCGACGTACCGTTGTATTCTCGTTCTTGATAAACCATGAAGTTCACATTGCAAGCAACACAACTAACACGGTATATTAAATCAGGATATCGATACACATATTTAACAACTTGATGAAGCCTTTGTAACCTGTCTTCATTTACGTAACATTTTCGCTCATCTGTGTACGTTTAATTAAGCGATACATATTTTAGAAGCGACTTGAGTGAGTTAATACACAATTATACGATATAGTTACAAATAAAATCATTTCGCCCGATATCAACCGAACTCGTACTGGGCGCGCTTATTTAAAAAAGTAGTAATATTTTGTTTTAATAGTGTCTAAATACTTATCAGAGCAACTGTACATTAACGTTTGGATCGACAACCAAACAGAAGTGGCTTTCTGAATTGACTTCGTATATAATCAGATGAAAATCACTAAAGATATATCACGTTTTTTGTGTGGATATTGCAATGGCACTACTTAATTCTCTTTCTCTTAGAGTTAAAATTTCGTAAAATTTTGTCATTAAATTGAACCGTCTTAAACATAAAAGATAGAAAGATATTTTTGATAAAAAAATATTTCAAACGTCATACTTATTTTGAACCATTAGTAATAGTTTCACAAATCAAATTATAAAGATTTTGTCACGTGTATAAATTTACTACTTTACAAGTGCACGAATTGTGCAAACATTTTTTAAAAGTTATTTATAAATATTCAAATTGTACCTAATACCATCTATGATAGTTTTAATAATATCTGGACATGATCGTTTTAGAAACACAAACATTCATTTCTTGTGATTACTCACAAAAAAGAAATAGAAGAACAAATCCTAATTATACTATTTTACACTAGAATAACTAAAAACTATGGACTTTCAAGATTTACAAAAACCATAAATATAATAATAAAACAATGTTTATTAGAAGTTCGTTCAAATACAATATATTTTTACCACAATAAACAAAATGAAGTATAGAAATATTTACAATCAAAAATTACTAGATTTTTTTTTATTGAATGAGTTTTGACATTTTTTTTTTTTTTGAAGAAAGACAAAAGGAAATTAAAGAAACCGTCTGTGAGAATTACAAAAAAAATATCAAAAACAAATATATATTTAATGCAGTTTAACTTTTCCTTCACACTGTTTAGACACTACTTTGGTCTTACAATATATCAATTAAATTGTACAAATAGATCATTGCATAATATAATAAATATAAGATAAATTTGCTAAAAAAAAATCAAACCTAGACGAAGCAGGCTACCATTACGTAAACTTCAAATATTAGAAAGTAAAATGTATAAGACATAAAATAATACTGAACACAAATAATACTCCAGTTTGGATCATGGCAAACAATAGTAAAATATACATGAATAAGGTATTAAAAATTGAAATGTAAATGTATTAATTGATATGCCAGACATGTGAATATTAAAAAATTAATAATATAATAAATTAAGTGTATTGTTAATACTTTTATATACAAAATTTAGCTGCGTTAATAATAATAAAATATATATCGTTTAGGAGAGCAAAACAATTGTTTACAAGTTTATATTTTATTGCAAGGCCAATTTTGATTTTTTTAAAAATATATCATGATTATTATAAAGCGATTCGTATTATTCCTGCCTGTTTAAAAATTTATACTCCACTTTATATACAGGTTCAATTTAAATTACATCGATTAAGGTCCGTATATATTTTATAAGTAAGAGGAATACATTTGTAGTCATCGAAGTTAATTATGCTTCGGATTCTTTCATATCTCACTAACAAAATATATACCCCATTCTAAATTTGTTTCGTGGAGTTTGGTATTATTTGCTTGAAGCTTATGGTTAGTTTTTTTTTTCTATACATAAATCATAAACTAAAAATATTTCCTACACACATAACAGCAATCATTTCTAAGATACAGAGATCATTACAGGAATATAAGGCGTTTTCGTTAATATGGGACACACTAGCCTTTCAAATTGATTTCTATATTTAACGATCAAAAGCCGTTAATTGCGTGACTTTCTTTATTTTGATAAAAATTGTTGCTTTTCAATTGTTTAGTTGAATCTATGCACCTTCGCATGAAAATGTGCAAATCTTTCGCGTACAATTGTATTCTGCAATAGGTGGTTATAAACATGTTGAGTATGTATAAGACCGAGCCAATAAATAAACATGTCCGACTCGTCTATTGAGACTGTACAAGGAATGATCAAAGTTGTTTGTTAGATAGACGTATTGGGTATATGATCTTATTTTCCGGCAATTTTAGGGTAACCATAAAGGTTCAATATTTTCGTTGCTGCCAAATCGTTTATTTTAAATGGAAACCACGATGTACTTTTTATAGCATACGCATTTGAATTCCACAGGTTATTTTAGGAAGGTTTTCTCAAGTTTTCCTTATATGTAAATTCAATTATTTTAGAAATATTAATATATAATTTTTTTGAAAATGGATTTACATCATCATTATTATTTGCTGAAGCTACTTTGGCACTGAAAACGAAGGTATTTAAAGCATAAGTTGCAGACCTCACGTTTTATTCTGATATTCTTAATTTTGACAAATCTCATACAGGCCCGTTCATAAAGTAGTTTGGAAAGGATGCAACTTTAAACTACAAAAGCTTTCTCGATTATTTAGAACTTATTTTGCATGTCGTAAATGAGAGAAATCCATATATATATATATCTGTGTGTGTGTGTGTGTGTGTGTATAAGAACTGTATAAACAAAAAATATTAGCGATGAAATGAAACATCATTTGATTCGATGACGTAAAACTTATTATAAATGAATGAACAATTCACAAATTTTGCTATAAATTTCTTAAAATTCTCAACTGAAATTCTTTTGTATATGCGGCATGTTTCATTGCCCCCAGGATGGAGTTCTTGTAGAGTTATGAATAAATAATCATGCATTGTGTGCTCGTTCGAAATTTACTGCACTGCATAATATGATAAATTAAGATATTGCTCTAAGGATTTCATTAAACCATTTAAATTGATATGAGAACTGAATTCATCATGGCTTATAAGTTTACTTCCACTTAATTTTTGCTTATTCATTGCTGGTAAATAGTAAGGGTACACCTCATTGAACTTATGACATTCCACATGAGTATAGTAAGTTCAAGATATCCATAGTTCAGTAATTCTCGTTCTCCATTTGGGGTATTACAAGTAAACCACTAAACGAAAATTGAAAACACTAATTGTTTACTTTTATTTTGACACTATCTATCATTTTCATAGCTATCTATTAACAATCATTGCAATTTGTGGCCTATTCTATCGAAATTAATAAAAAAAAAACATCTTTGTAACACGAAAAAGATTGAAGATAGGTATAGAGAATGCTATTACATGTTGATGTAGAAATAAATTCTGTATTCGAATACGAGGAAGAATATGTGGTATTGTATTTGAAAAAAAAGTTTTGTGTTTTAAAAGTAAACCTACTCGAAACTACTTTCTGAGCAGATTGGTCAAGAATAAAAGCATTGGATGAGTTTTCTACTTATGCTGCAAATATCATCATTTCCGGTGCCAAATTAGTTTCAGCAAATAATAATAATGATAATGTAAAATCGAATATTTTCAAATAGACTCAAATATCTCTAAAATAATTGAATTCAAGTACAGGGAAAACTCAGACCTCCACAACATCTTATAGTATTCAAATACGCAATAAAAATACATCTTTCTATTTAAAACAAACGAATTGGTAGCGAGTTCTGATTTAACCCGAAGTGTAGTTATCACGAAAATATTTTCTTTGAATAGAACATGTGATCTTATGCTTAAAATATTCAGTTAAGATAATTAAGAAGTATTGTCAATACGTTAAAGGAAAGATTCAATCACATAGTAGTGTTTGTAGATAGAATGGGAAATAATTTATGTAGTTGTCTTACTATTTGCTACGCTATAATATTTCTTGATCCTAATCTGATAAAATCAAGTAATTTATTTGTATTACAATTTTAAAATAAGCCCAGAAATCGAATTTGACAAGTATTACCCTACAAAGGAAAAAAACTGAACTACGCAACGTGTATTTATTCCTTTTCTGGGGACGTAAAACAGCAAACTATTAAAATATTTTTTCAAACAATTCAAAACTAATAATTACAATCACTTAAGGTTGATATATAACCCTTTTCCACATTAATTTTCGTATTCTGTATGCGTATTTCGACAACAAATTTGTCATCATCAGATAATTAAACAATGCAGCACCTGAAAAACTACGGCAAAAACCCATACGAAATAAATCCCATACACGATCTATACCGTCGAAAGCCAAAACGCACACTGTGCAGTGTGCGTTTTGGCCTGGTGTACGGAATTTGTTTCGTGTGGGTTATTGTCATAATTTTCCAGGTGCTACAATGTTTAATTGTCTGCTGATGACGACAACTTAGTTAAAGAAATACAGTTATACATAATACGAAAATTAGTGTGGAAAAGGGTTATATATCAACCTTAAGTGATTAAGTTAATCAACCAAGGGCTCCATCAAAATTACCTACCTAATAATTACGAATAAAATTAATTTTCCGCATTATCTTAGTACATTGTTCTATTGCAAAATAGAGTTTTTAATGACATATAAACCGAAATGAAAATAGAAAATATATTACCAGAAGCAATATTCCGTTTTAACTGATTATTGTGGTTTTAAATGCCAAATTGAAAAGCCAAGTCATTTTAAATTATATTCACGCAATGGCATTTTGTCATTAAATAGTTTATTCTTAAATTTGTTTATTTTTCTAAAATAAAAAAAAATAAGAGCTGCTTTTTTTTACACTACGAGCAACAGTAGCCTGCTTAAGATTAACCACACATAAAACCATCATCATATTGTTTTGTCAAACAATTACAAACATAAATAAAATTAAATACTCATGATCGTGTATTAAAAATAGCAAAGTGAGTGCACAAATATCTAAACATATCCTTTTTTTTCTCGCTCCCTCTTTCTCTCTAAACTAAAATTATTATGGCAGACTTAAAGCCTTATTATTAATTATTAATACAAAAAACAAGTTTGCTGTAAAATCAGCAGCTAATCAAAACAACCACGGCTGTTTCACTGTGATTCTAAGCATGCAGCCTCTTTGCTATAAAGCAAAAGTAAAAAAAGGGAAATAAATCTTAAAGTATCAGTTAACAAATGGCTAACCGAAAAAAAGATTTCATTTAAATAACAAAAGATAATTAAGTGTCTAGACGTTAGTAGTTGTATAAAAGTTGCGGAGCACATTTTCTTCAAGATAATATTCCCAATAAAAAAATTGCACAGTTATATGTATGTAAGTCATATGATAGATCACCCTGTAGAAGTAATAGTAAATAGTAAGACACTTTTCCGATTAGTTTAGAAAATTTTTTTCTCGCCTGTCCTTGATTGTATCGCATCACATTTTGTTTTTTTTTAAACCTCTTCATTTTTGTATCGTCATGACATTGAATTAAATTAAAATTTACACTAGTAAGAAACAAGAAACAAAAACTAATTGTACCATTATCAGTCCATTAAGCAAATGTCTATTTTCTTTTTTTTTATTTCCGTTAAGTCACTTGTAACAACATCCTCAACGCTGCCGTCTGTTTTGTTTAAACAACTAATAAACATAATATTGGTTATTTTTCTATATCAAATAATTTAAACAATGTGTATAGGAATAACGATTTGTGGTATTTAAATAAGACTGTTTGCAATGACAAATAAAAAAGTTGACATATTGTTAATATAACAAAGGAGTAGTGGCATAATTTTTCAAATTTCAAATTTGATCAAAATTAATAAAATTTTTCTAATTATGTATTCAAGAAGTACTTTTAAATAAGATAATCTAGGGACATGAGACCCTACTTATCTTCTTCCCTTCGCACTCGTACAACCTGAAGCAAGCGAATGAAGCTGGTTCTCAGCGCTCCTGCTTTTATACGTTCCATTGTCACAGTTACCGGAACCAATTGATGTTGGAGGACAGATCATGATAGGGGTACATGCAACAGTTGTATGTTGCCTGTCTTAGGTTTCACTGTATAGATGTATAAAAATAAATAATAGTTTCCAAGCAAGCGACTGATGTCCATCATAGCAACCGGGTCGCTTCTCTATTTCTGCTCTAGTATGATTTTTGTGTGCAGGTCTTCGCTTGCTGCTATAGGTCACAATATCAATTTTAACGGGGCAAAAATTATAGTAGATAGCGAGCACAAGAATCATACGAGGAAATAGAAATAGAGAAACGATTCGATAACAATAACGAACAACGCTGCCTAGAAATCATTAATTATTTATGTCCGTACAAATTTGAAAACAAAACAAAGCAATTAAATGTACGATGGACAACACGCAACTGCCGATGCATGTACCCCTATCATGATTTCGCTTCTAACGTCAATTGCTCCAGGCAACAATGATGAAAGAACGTACAAAAGCAGCTTCATTCGTCTATTTCAAACTGAACGAGAGCCAAGGGAAAAAGGGAGGATTCTCATCGAAACGTTGCCAGACTAGTTGAAAAATTAACGATTAATTTATTTTGAATTATAAGCATATTGAATATTTATAGTTTACGTCGTTTTATTAGTAAAATAACTTTTAATTCACAAAGTATTTGAAACGTAAATCACAGTGTCTAAGCGATTGAATAAATATCAGATAGTATAGCAACATATAAGTTGCATTGCACTATAAATGTTTATATTTAAAAGATAAAAAAATAAACAATCTCTTATGCTAGTTCGCAGCATATTAATTTTAATAAAGTTGTTAAAATCTCGTCAAACATTGTTTTTGTTAAGGATAATAAACATTAGCGTGACAAAAGTTGAGCAACCACTGTTAGTATATATCGGGGAAGTCCCTATTTCTTTAATATGCCAATAAACACCACTCGTAAGACGTCACTGACATATTGCATGTAAGTTATTCATGCACCACTCTAGGAACTAGGTCGCCTTGAATAATAAAATTCCCGTTATGTCATGCAAAATATATAGTGCAGATCTCAAACTACAGATTGTTAAAACTCATGAAGAAGAAGTAATCAAAGAGTAATGCGTACTCGATTTAATACTAACAAAAATTGTATCGCGTATTAATAAAAGACACAATAACCACTTCATTACGTACAGCCTCAACTACAGAAAACTAAAATAGGCTACTTGTCCGACAAACTAAAGCAGATTCATTTTTGTCATCGACTAAAATCAAGTCGGAATTTATTAATTAAACATCGATTTTCGCACCAACCAAGACAGATTGGTTCAGAGCGATTTATGCAGCAGACATCCCAACAAAACTATTATTAACAAAAAAGGAGTTTTAATGAACTGATTGGCGTTTTTCTAATCATTGTTGAACTCAAGAGGCATCACTCAATCACTAATTTCGCTACCGAGACCGTCAAGGCTGAATGTTCCAGCCTTAATGGAATACTGTTTTACTTAGTGGCAAATCTAAATTTAATTTAGTAGATTCAGATGGTATGTTATGTCAGAATGACAGACTAAATCCACGCTACTAAAAAGTATAAAATACGATAGTGGAAGTGGTGTGGTGTTGTTCCTCGGGTAATGGCGTGGGAATTTATCATTAAATCCATGGAATAATGAATCAATTTTCTACAAAAACATATTAGAAAATGCTTCCACATGCCGATGAAAAAATAAAATTAAGATGGGTATACCAACAAGAGAAAGATCCTAAGCATGCGGCCACTGTCGCGAAATCGTGGTTGGAGCAAAATAATATCACAATACTCCATGGCCTTTTCAATCACCGGACTTAAATCTGAAAACCTTTAAGAAATTTTCGCAAAATTAGAGAAAAAAATAAATATTCTAAGAAAGAGAAGTTATTTTCTGCTCTTTCAAAAGCGTGGTGAGATTTTCTGAGAAACATTTCGTTAACCTTATTGCATTTATGTCCAGATACTAGGCAGCAATCTTTAATAATCAAGATTACGCTACTGAAAATGAATATTTTCAAGACTTTCTTTTTAGTTGCTCAAATTTTGTCGCATTATTTTCTAGTAAGACTTATATTTTGTTTTGTTTTACCAGTTGAAATTTGTACGAAAATAAAATCGTTAAGTATCCTTGCTCTATAGTATTTTTCTTTTTTTATTTTCGAAATAATTAATAATAGCGAACATATATCCGACACTGTATATTTAATTATTAATAATTATAAAAAATGCAATTATTACAAAGATAATTCTCGAATATTTCCACCAATAACAGTACTACTGTTTAAATATTTTGTAATTATTCAACCAATATTTCTTCTATGAAATAAATTTGTCGCAAGTCCATTGATTAATTTAGTTGTGTAATAAATAGTACATAAAATTACAAGCAATAAATCTGATTAAAAAAGGACTTACGAATAATACCTCATTCAAGTTTATTTCATACAGTAATAATTATTATATAATTACTAATGATGGAATAATTTCAGAGATATATAAACAAGGACTGCTCTACAAAGCACGCTAAAATGTTCTGACATTTATTTACCACAAAACCAAGAGAGACAGCGACATATGCCGTTAAATTCTGTTTATATTATTAGAAATTATAAAATTATATATAAAAATATGTTATAAGCTTTAAAAGATATTCGTGAAAATATTTTTAAAAAATGCAATTTCATCGATATAGGTTTTTAACCACTCTCTTCTAATTTTTGAAAAATTTTTATTTATCTTAAAGTAATATGTAATTAATACGTGACTAAATAACCAATATTATATTTACAAGTTATTTTACCTATTATTACAAACCGTCTGTCCGCCCCAATGTAAAAGATGTTACGAAGTTATCTAAGAGTTACTGGAAGAATTTCTTGAGGGTGGAGATGGTTGGCAATCTCGGTTTAGGCGTTGGTTTTCGATCGGCTGGTGTTAAGTTGGCAGCGGCCGTCGTTGTGGCGTTGCTGTTGCTGCTCTTCGCGTTGTTTCTGAAGGGTGTTGTTGTCATCTCAGATGCGGGTCTTGCGACGTGGTGCGTCCCCTCTCGGCCTCTACTGGTTGACCCTGAACCAGAAACAGTCTTGAGCAAGGATGATATGGCCGACGGGGACGTACCACGTGCACACTACAACCCCCGCATACATATATCACACAATTTCTTTCTTTTTAAATTATTGTACTGGTAAGAAATTCTTTGTTATGAAAATATGTTCGGGTTTATAAATTGTGAGGGGAATCGTACTCGAACATAACAAGTTTTAGCACAATAAGCAAAGTTGAGGAAAGGTAGGTTTTTAGATTTATATAAAGTGCTCATATTTTCAATTTTCGTATTATTAGAAATGTGTACAAACTTAAGATGCATAAACACACAATTTTTTCTAATATCTTAGAATTCAGAGTACTTATTAATAGAGTTGGATAGTAGTCTCTGCCCGACAGAGATAGGTCGTCGTACAGCGAGGGAGGTCGCCCGTACGTGAATCGTTTGCTGGTAAATCGCCGACAATCAATACGAGTGAATACATGCTATCGAATCAGACATACATACTTGGGTGGTAATTGGTAATATAATAATAGCAATTGTCGAACGTACGACGAGCTAAATAGCGATCGTTCGCCGACAAAGTAAAAGAGTTTATTAATATACAGACTTAAAATACGTTGGCGCGGCAATAATATGTTTAGTGTACGATGAATTGTCGCACATTAAAATATATTTATTTTCATATTATTAATTAGTATGATATCGTGCTTAGTCATTAACATTTTAATTATAAATTTAGAATTATCCTGAAATGCACCGATAAAAAATAAAAGTATCAGGTTGACAAGAAAGAATGTTAAAAGGAATAATTCTATTATTAATAACACTCTATCTACTACATATGTTTCACGGAATTCACCGATCTTCAGGTACATTTGTGTTATTAATGAACGATTCCTTTATAGTGTTTATCATATCATTTCGATACAGAAAAATAATATCATTGCCTCCCTCTTTCGTCCAATACACAAATGTATTGACCGACAAAGCGAGAACGCGTCTATCTCACAAGATCGGTAACTAAGTATCCAGTGTGTAATAGACAGACGCTTTCGTCACGGCTTTTTGCCAATTAAAGAATGTTAAAAGGAATCATTCTATTATTAATAACACCCTATCTACTAGATATGTTTCATGGAAGAAGAAGATCGGTGAATTCCGTGAAACATATGTAGTAGATACGGTATTATTAATAATAGTATGATTCCTTTTAACATTCTTTAATTGGTAAAAAGCCGTAACGCAAGCGTCTGTCTATTACACACTGGATACTTAGATACCGATCTTGTGAAATAGACGCGTTCTCGCTTTGGCGGTCAATACATTTGTGTATTGGACGAAAGAGGGAGGCAATGATATTATTTGACAAGAAAGGTCGAGCAGGTTCAACTGTAGACGGCGTTAAGGTATAACTTTCGGGATACAAAGTCTGTAGGATTGGCCAAACTTGTTCATTTAACAATCATATATCAGTGGACATTTTGTTAGTAATAGTAGTTTAGTGACGCAAATAATTATATTTTAAAATATGATTTAAAATTGAAGAAAATGTGTTTTTTTTCTCAGTATTATATTGTTGTGCACTGATAGTTATAGTCCAATACATATAGAACTATCCTTTTCTTTTCTAATAGACGTGGACATCGGCAATACATAAGAAGATATACAAGTACACTCTATTACTCAAAATATATTTTAGAAACAATTGAAGATGGTATTACGAAGATAACGATATAACTATGGCTTTTGTATAATAGTGTCAGATCTATTTATATATATCACGGATCGATTTTTATAGTAAAAACATTGCAGAATACTACCATGCCTTAACTAGAAGAAGAAATGCTTCAATGAGTTTACATGCTGGATAACGATACAAAACATGTGTATTTACATATGTCGAAAGGAGAAGGGATGTTTTTCTCAAAATGGGGTTGAGGACTTGAGCTAACTTGTTTAATCGGCCAGAATATATCCCTTTAAAAAAGAAAATTTAGCATTGATGAGGACAGTCAGAGTACTAATACTGCAAATAATGATTTGGTAGATATTGTTAATAGTGATAGTGATAATAGTATTATTTTATTTGTTGTTGTTTATAGCATTGACGGCCATTAACTATTTGTAAATTCTGTATACGATTTCGACAACCAAGTGCAAGTTTTAACCTGGTAAAACACGGCGAAAAAATTGTTTACACATCCGCATCACATGTGCTAACTTCATTTGGTTTTTAACATTTAGTTTTTTCTAAATAAACAATTGCCAACTGTAAAGTGATTGTGGTTGAATGAAGCGGGGATAGTTGTCGTGAACTGATACTTTAAGACTTAAAAGATATTTTGGAGAGAAAATTGCTAAAATGTGGAAACGTTAGGGGGAGTATATTTGGCTTTAAAAGTTTGAGATAAACTAAAATTGTAGTCTTCAAAATGTCATTTTTTAAACAATCTTTATTATTACATTTTTATTTGAATTAAGTTTTCATTGTTAGAATCCTCAGGGACTCACAACTAGTGTATAGATACCTTCCTGTACTAGCTAGCAGTCCTTAGGAACTGAGGTGAGAGGTACCGCTCCGAGATTTCAGTGGAAGCAAGGAAGTGCAGTAGTTAACGCTCTCCTGGGAGCACCAGGCAACATCCGGAATGTTACTTCCATTCCTGCTCGGAGAAACAATATGGAAAAAGCACAAAATCTTCCATGGAAATAAGTTGTAAAGGTCAACACTGTAGAGCAAGCGAACGAAGTACGAAATCTGGTGAAACAGGGTCCAGATTGCATAGAGAATCAAGGCCAACTTCAACAGGGATATACAAAGGCAAAAGAAATACAGAATATTACTTCCACTCCCGCTTGTGGAATGAATATGGAAAAAGTAGAGAGAGAAAGCTGGAAAAGCCAATACCGTAGAAAAGACGGATTTGAAGTACAAAAGTTGAAGAAATAGGGTCAAGATTACTTAGATTAAAGTTAACATCAACAGGCATATACAGAGAAGACAAGAGAAGCTTGAAACATTACTTCCATTCCTACTCGTGGAAACAATATGGAAAAGGTACAGAAACTGGAAAAAAGCTGTAAAAGTCAACACCGTAGATGAAGTGGAATTGATGTACAAAAATTGGTGAAACAGGGTCAAGATTAACTTCAACAGGCATATACAAATAAGATAAGAGACTCCGGAGAGACATGCTCTTAAGTAATCTTCTCTTCATCATTAATAGTACTCAAGCATAGTATCTTCTAGCGAAGTGTATTATTTGTAAGATTATAAACATTTTAATAATTAAATACAGAAAAAAATAATATGTTAAAATGTACGTATACTGTCTTACTTGCAATTCAATACGCATCTTATTTCCTCAGAAATGCAATAAAAGGGTGAAATAGAAAATGAATGCGGGTCTACCATAGGCAGGCAGGTAATTTTTAATGACAAAAGGCTAACATAATAATTGTTCTAGCAGGTAACTGTCACCAGGAATAGATCTACAAGTGAATATAGGTCGAAACAAAATAATCAAGACTTGAATAGAGACGCCAAAAATATTATGTGTTCTATATGAATTAATACCAAAGTAGATAATTTTTTAACGAAGAAGCACATAAGATAAGAAAAACGGGTATACAAAATCGGATAAGAAACACGGAACGCACAAATCTAATACCAAGAAATTGTGTAAAAGCTAGCGAAAATAAATGGATAATAACACGAACATTTAATAGTAATTTTAAATTCATTTTAGTAGTAAGATGAGTAATTTACATGGCGTCATTGTTGAATTTTATATCACAAACTTAAGCTATCTAGTATTGTCTAAATAATAAAACTTCAGAACAATTTTGTAAACACTTAGTGATAATTTTATTGTTAACTAGTAGTGAAAAAAATTATTGTTCCACTCTTGCCTGTTTGTAAATCGAATTAACGTAAAATAACTGAAGTCGTCAACATATTATTGACAAAGCTTACGTAGAAGTTAAGAAATTGAACAATTCATCCGACTTTTCAAGAACAACAAACGGAGTAGATTCTATGTGAGTGATTTAAAATTCTGGCGTCAGCTTGGCAAACCAAAATTAACGAAAAGAATAATGAAAGCAAAACAAAGCAAAGATACTTACTGCTTGATGTGCTGCTTGTGTTGATTAAAAATACGATTTTTAATCTGTCGCAGCGAAAACCGAACTTTTTCTCTATTAAAAAAATATGCGTATGTTAGGTAGATCTTTCACCAATGTTATGTCAAAATATCATGACATTTGCAGCAGTAGAAGCAGAGAAATTGCGCATAAAGTAACAGTGTATATTTGGCATTTGTCGAAAAATTAATTTTGAACGAAGAGCAAATTTCCAGTTCTGTTTTAAACTCAGTAAATCGTTTACTGAAAGGCTTAATTTGATGAAACAAGTGTATGGTGATGGGTGTTTATCACGTACGAGTGTGTATGAGTGCTATAAACGATTTAAAGACGGTCGTACGGACATAAATTACGACGAACATCCTGGTGCAAAAAAATCTGTGGTTACGGAAAGTAATATCGAACTTGTGCGTGAATTTATCAGAAATGAGCAGAAATCCCCATTGCGATACGTGGGGAAGATTTGTGCAAGATTTGTGCCACACAAGCTAACTAAATTCAACATTGTACGGACTTGATTAAAGACTCAAAAATGGACGAAAACTTCAGGTATTCTATTGTAACTGGCGATAAGACGTGGTGTTTTCAAAATATGCAGAGACCAAGCGTCAAAGCTTTGAATGGAAGCATCCAAGCAAAAAAAGACCGAAAAAAAGGAATTGGCCCTCTGTGATTTCTATCTATTCTCCAAACTACATTTGCCGATGAAAGGACAGCGTCATACCGACGTCGAAGCCATTAAAAAGGCGTCGGCACCAATCTTGAAGGGACATCTCTAAAGATGAACTTAAAAATCCATTTGACATGTTAATTGACTATTCAAAATGTTGTATTGAAGCGGAAGGCGACTACTTTGACTAAAATAAATGAAAATAGTAAGATTTTGTTTGTATTATAAGAAAGTTCGGTTTTATCTGCGACAGACTGTGTATTAATATTAGCTGAACAACGAATTCATAATTATCGTAAACAGGGTTTCCTTCAACTACGATAATTATCGTAGATATGGTTTTTCCTATTTATTGTATAATAATAATGAATTCGTTATTCAGACAATATACAACCAGTGTTGCACTGAATCCATGTTAGGTCGTAGAGTGTCTGTTATATAAAGAGACAGGCGAATGAGAAATATATGTAATTCCGCAAATTTGGACGTAATGAACTGTTATGTACTACGGCGCTAGATGTCGCTGAACGAAATTTGTCCCATTGAGTTTTAAAATAAAAAATTTACGACAATGCAAACATCCACGTATTTAAAAGAAGAAATTTGGAAAAGCGATAAGAGAACTAAGAAACACCAATTCTAAAATTAATTGACACACATTTGAAAGACTTAAACAACTACTGAAAGCAAGAACTTGCAGTACGAATTACCAAATATATAAATAAATACATTTTTGTTATTTTAAACTATTTTTTTAAAAGAATAAACGCTTTGTAATAATTAGAAAGTATTGTTAAATTTCATCAAAATAACAAGTATCTAATTCATTGAATACCTACTGGGCAGAATCGGGTGTTCACTAACGTTTGATTGCCATCTTAGAAATACATTTTTTAAGATTACAAACCTTTAAAAATTACTAGAATAAATACGAGAATTATCTGAAGTTGAGACTCACTCATGAGCGTTTGTTTGTGAAAAAATGCTATTATTTTAGAGTACGCCATCTGTTCACAAGAGGCTTAATTAAATTTTCAATATCGTCTAACATTTAGTTTGACCAATACAGTTGCTTAAAGAAGACGTATTTAGTGAAACTTGTAAACTGGATAAAATAGCTATTCATGGTGTAATCCTGCAAGTGTTTTTTAATAAGATTAACATAACTGAGATTATGGCAGATATGCAGCAAACATTGTGAAAAAGGTGTTACAATTCTAGAAAAGATTGAAAAAGTTCATGTTGCGTTACGAGACCTAGGAGTGAAAGTGCAGCAGATTTCTAAGACTCTTCTAAATCTTTCTTTCTTTCTAAATCTCTGCCAGATGAGTGTCGTGTTTACTGAATGCAGGCCAAAAATGTGAAAGAGCGTGAATTTCTAACGATAGTTTGAAGCTCTTTACCATGGCTGTGGGGTCATGTTTCATCGACCATAACAAAGCAACGCAAAAAATCTACTGCGCGGATGTTAAAGAGCTTTAAATTATCGTTAGAAATTCGCGCACTGCCATTTTATATGCTCAACAGTCGGAGCGTCCACCAAAGAAGGTTAATACGTTCCCTTCGGCCGAAAAGGTAATGGCCACGATATTTTCGGATTTGAAGGGTCTAATACTTCTTAAAAAAAAAAGGACCCAACCACAGACGAACAGACAGACGAGACAGTTATTGCATTTATATAGAATAATATCATAGAAACAAAATCTAAAAATTTTTGTAAATAGCGAAAAAATTTATCGAAAGACCAAATTATGGTTAGGGGAATCCCATACAATTGTCGATTCCCAATGTAACGTTATTACAGCATAGTATTTCAAGTTATTTGAATCGATTCTGTTGCTGTAAACAAAAATGACAGGTAAAACAATAGAAAAAGTATAGTAGAAGAGAGACAATTTGTGATAAAGTTACATAATGAAAAAAAATTTCAGAGAAATTGGTTGTATACAATAATAAGATATAATAAATGAGAATTTGGAACAAAATCCGGAAAATGTAAATGTAGAGGGTTATTTTCATTGTCACCATGAAAACGATCATAATCATATTTCAAAGATAGTGAAGGAATGTTTGCTTATTTCCTTAGAAATGCAATAAATGAAATAGAAAAGGAAAGCGTGCAAGCAGATAATGTTTAATGACAAAAGACATTAACATAATAACTGTTCTAGTACATAAATTTCATCAGGAATAGATCTACACGTGAATGTAGGTTAAAACAAAATAAACAAAAATTGAACTAGAGTACAGTGACAGATAGAGGCAATTATGGTATGAAGTTTTGTCAAAAGACGTAGGTACTCATATTTTATTCAAGGTATAATGGACAAATATGGATATTTGAACATTTCAAAGGAAAATTTGAACTAAAGTGGTTAAAATTTTCATTTAAAATATTCAAATATCCATATCTGTCTATTATAACTTGAGCACTGTTACCGCTATCCTTCAATGTATGCTAGTCCAGCTCTTGTTTATTTTGTTTTCACCGACCCTCACTTGTAAATCTATATACTAGAACAGTTATTATGTTGATGTCTTTTGTCATTAAACATTGCCTTCCTGCTCATCGTAGACACGCTTTTCTTTTCTTCTTTCACTCCTGTCTTGCATTTCTGAGAAAATAAAATATGTATGGAATTGTAAACAAGACAGTTTGCAGCATATGTGGCACATCATAGAGCAACTATTCCTTCAGTATCTTCAAAATATGATTATGATCAT
This sequence comes from Dermolepida albohirtum, assembly GCA_031893035.1. NCBI lineage: Eukaryota > Metazoa > Arthropoda > Insecta > Coleoptera > Scarabaeidae > Dermolepida > Dermolepida albohirtum. Next base: position 374,510 of record JAVIWB010004037.1, on the reverse strand, counting down.
TTCGGGCATGAAAACGTACATAATCATATTTCGAAATGGTGAAGGAATGGTTGCTTTATTATGTGTCACATATGCTGCCAACACCTCCATAATAATCACCAGGCTTAAATCCAATAGAGAATTTGTGGGAAGTAGTTCATTTGGAAAAAACAAAGAACAAGAAACAACTAAGAGTTGGTTTGACGGAAGAATGGACTAGAATCAACACCAATGCAAAAGGACTTATAAATATTTAATTTTATTTACATTATCTTATAAATAAATGATATGAAGCCATAATATTGCATTTATCTTTATAAAACTGAAAAATAGGGTGTTCCAAATAACACAGGGCAACCATGAAAAAACTTTTTTATAAATTTGGCTCCCCTTTATGTTTTTCGATGTGCTGAATCAGAAAATGAACTTTAAAATACCACAGGACGTAAAGCTTCTTCGCATGTTTACTTCACGTTATTTATGCTTGTAAGCGTATAATAATACCTTGGTCTCTACACCTAATTAGTAGTAAATGCTCAAAGCGCACTTTTGAGTATCTGCGTGACTAATACAAAGAAAATCATGAAGGCATATACATTCTAATTAGCAGGTGCATTTTTTACACGTACTTTTAAATTTTTTCCCTGACAATCTTGGAGCTGTAAGTGAGGAACAAAGGGAGCGTTTCCACCAAGATAAAAGGAGATGGAGAAACGGTATCAGGGTCGTTGGAATGTCAACATGATGGGAGATTACTGTTGGACCCTTCTACGAGCAACTCCAGAAGCATCATATACAAGGAAAAGCTACACTCGAACTTTTACCGTGAAGAGGTTGAGGAAATAGAAAACTTTAGATTAATAAGTAAAAAAACTGTTCATATTCAAACTTACACTACCATTGTAGTAATAAAATGTTAAATTTTTCAATTATACTCTGACAATAAATTACGTACCTTTAAATCTTTACATATATTTTAATACTATCATACCCAACAAAAGTGGTAGAAAAAAACTTATTGAAAATTTGAATTCAGCACACCACAATACATAAGAAACAGGTTGAACTTTGAAAAAAGTTTTTAAAAAATATTTATTGGTTGACCTATGTAATTTGAAGGGCTTATATCGCCTGCAGTTTCCTTTCACGTATGTCAATACAAGTTTCTTTTGTTAAAAAGAATAGCACTCATACATGCTAAAATTGAGTTGATGTGCAAATACGTCTTCTGCATACTATACATCTACTATTAAGAAATACAATAGGACACAATAATGTGCCTCACCCCAGTGCCGAGTTGTGGTGATAAACTGTTTTAAATTTGGTTTAAATAATTTATAACGAGCACTTTATATAAAAATTTGTACATAAACATATTGAAAGGAAGGAACAAAGAATTTGCTTACGTATATCATTTAATGTATGAACAAAATCAATGACTCCGATTTAAACGGTGTACATCATTCACGAAAATTTAAATTTTTCTTTTCTTGTTCACATCAAAAATAAAAAAAGAAAAAAATAAAAAGTAACAACGTGGGTTTTAATAATAATATTTTTTTTTATGTCAAAGGTTAGAAAACATTAACCATAAAACGAATTTGATAAATCAACGTTTATTTGAAAGTACAGGTAAATAAAAAAACAGGGAACAGAAAACAATAAACATTAAAAGACAAGTATTAAATCGTAACATGCCGGGGAGTTTTTTTTTTTAAAAAAGCATTTTTCTAAGAAAAAAGCAAACTAAAACAATATCTAGATATTTTTTTATGCTTCAAAGAAAATAACAAAGGGAGAAGCTCAAAAAACAAAAAAAAAATACAATGTTTTAATAAAGAAAATACAAAGTATTAATATTACATGATACTACATAATAATAGAAATGAAAATTATGCTAAAGTTACTCGTAATCATTAAATATATTAAAACAAGCTACCAAAGTCTAATAGTTCGTGTACATAATATTTATATATATATATAGATACACCCCGCTTTATATCCTATAATACTATAATGTAGTGTAAAACTCAGTATCACCAGTGTAAAAATTTAATTTTAAAATTACTCTATTATACCTACATTTCATAATTACAATAATATAGAATGTATAGTCGAAATAGATGTCATATCGAAAAATAAATTGTATATTTTTTTAATGACTTGAATATCAATTTGAATGAGAAAACGAGAGTGATTAAATTAATAATTTATTTTTCGATATGACTAGAACTGTTGTCCTTCTTAAAATGATTAGAACTATTTTAAGTGAAGTTAAAATTCGTTAAAGACTATTCGAAAGAAAAAAAAATATACGAGTAACTTCGCATCATTTCTCGTTTATCTTAGACATCTGGACTAACCTTTTCGAAAATTTGGAGCTAATTTTAGAGAAGAACGATGTTCTCGTCGAATGCGGTGAGTCTCCCGAAGAACCTTGGGCATAGGTGGCCTTGGGCCGTGTTTGTCCCGAATGGAAGGTGCTACGCGACGACGTGTTTCTAGGGAAAGCCTGTGTTCTCGAGACAGCTGGAGAAGCCGCATTCGTGTGACTGCTAAAAAATAAATAATGGAGAGTTACAATTTTGAATGTAACTGGTAAAATTCCATCTTTGCAACTAAATATTCACTAATTTAAAGACATTTGAGAATCAACAAATAAGGTTATGCAAATTACATTAAAGATTGTGGTTAGGTGAGTAATAAAAGAAGTAAAAAAAAACCCTTATCACATTAATACGTGTATTCTAGATAGCATTTAGACAACTAAGTTGTCATCAACAATCGAAAATAAACATGGGCTCGCAGTAAAGTTACGCACAGACACTGAACATTATTTTCTATTGAAAATAGTTTTCCAAATACGCAACGAAAATAAAAAAATTGAAGTAATAAGAGTTTTTTAAATCAAAAATCAATACCTTCATTTTTTTTATTATGGTGCTTAGACACCTTCATTTGTAGTGTTGAAAATGGATCAATTTTCTGAGCGTTAAAGTAATTAATTAATTGAACGTCTTGAATTATGTTGTTGATCATCAAATACCAAAACATAAAAAAACATTGAAACAAAAATCATTCGATAAAAAAAACATGACAAAACTATAAACACGACGCCAAACTGTTACATTATACACAAACATACCTAGAACGTAGGGGATCTGTAGCAGTTTCGGGTCCGCTACTACTAACCGATGCAGATTTCACGTGGCCTTTGTTGGGTCTCAAGGTATCCCCAGTGTTACCCAACCCACTGACCACGCGGTTAGCACAAATAAAAACATTAGTATTAGGACTAGTTATGAGGTAAGTGCTGGTGGCACTGTGCGTAACGCTGTGCTGTTTGTTACAAAAAAAAATGGTGTCACTAGGATGGGAGAACAAAAATAATAACACTTCAACGAACTAACTCGTGCTGGTAAAAAAAAATACTAATTCCCAATTAAGAACTTGTCAATCTGGTTCTTTCCTGTTAGACACAAGATAATTCAAACGAACTTCGTAATTAACTCACAAGCTTATATATTCTTGATTTGCCCATAGAAAAAATCATTCGAATCAAGATTGGCATTTGTGACTACAGAACTAGCCACGTAGCTACATTTATTGAAGTCAATTGTACTTCTCAGCAGTATAATAAAGAGATTTAGTGAAATGTCAAAGATCAAATTTAAAGTTCATTCAAGAGCAAGAAATTGCCGTTCTAGCCTTGATCTGTATATTTTCAAAATATGCTAAACCAAGAGCATACATAAACTGTTTCTGTCTACAAACTTTTTACTAATTTCAACACAAAGTATACTTGTAATGTGTTTATTTCAATCTACATAAGGCTTAATGTTGTGACAAATGCTTTAGTAGCAAATAATTTATTTTAAGATTCAATTGAATAACTTAAAAAAATACCAAACATATTTATTTTGATAAAAAAAAGTAACATGGATTTTGACAAGGACATGTATCGATTGCTTTACAGTGAGAATAATTCGTAGAAAAACTCTTTTCTGGTTGTCCATGCAAGCAAAAACTAGTCATAAACGCAGGTGAAAAGGGACCAATTAAGAAAGAGATTTTTGCAATTATTTTCAATATTTATATTAACCCTGTCTCAAAAAACTGGAAATTGAAAGAACATTTATTGAAATTCATTAATAAGTAAAAGCACCGTGTCATTGCGAAAGAAGGTATGAACATTTTTTCTTTATTTTTTAATGACTATTATTTAAAACTATCTTCCACCTATTTCACATATTTGCTTTATTTATTTTTAATAGTATTTATTATAACAGGTAAAAGAATTTGGTGAATCGTCTGCTAGCACGGGTGACGAAACTACGAGAACGCGAAGCAGAATTACATATGAAGTGAATATGTTTCGAAAAGACTAATTGTGAGTCGAAAAGAACTCCCTAAATTTTTAACCTCAGCTTGTATATCTAAAACAGTTTGGTCGACTGAATAATTAAATATTAACAGGTTACTACACCTAGAATAGGTAATTACTTAAGCATTAATTTATTAGATTTACACCAGTTGCGAATAATGGTAAGATGATGTAGATTTAAACAATTGAAAGTAGATGAAACTGAAAAAAATACACTAAGAATAAAAAAAGGATTGCGAAATATTTCACAAGAAAGGTGATCTTTTTGCAAATTTTCATCATTTTATTATTGGTCTTTATAAAGTTAAATGAACAGATAAACAAAATATCATTTAAATTCTGTTCACTGTTTTCACAATTTTATTTAATAATTTGACCTTCATTAACTTAAATATATCAAATAAATCATGGAGATTTGATATGTAAATTTGAAATGAGTGATTCTACATTGATTATTTTAATGTACGTCCATACATATGTCATCTGTCTACAGCAATTTTTGATTACGAACAAAATCAATTGTTTTTTTAAATAATTGGATTTTAAATAAATGAATTATATAAAAAAAACTTTATTTTCGGAGGAAATTTTACACTTAAAAAATTGAAATATTAATAAGTATAATTTGTGAAAAAACATTTTAAGCGTATTAACAGAATCGGACACGTGTGTAAAAATACCAACAATATTTCTTCACTGTTATTATGGGTGTGAAATTCAATATCATATTGGATGTACATAAAATATTTATTATTATTAACACGATATCGATAATCAAGGTTGTTACTCAAGGACCATGATTTAATAATGTTCTGAAATGGGTTTCCATTTTGCCGGTATTAGAATAAATAATATAAAGTTGAAATTCTGTAGGGTTGTGCGGTCGGTGACATTCACGGTATAGTTTTCTACGGTATTTCAATAGCAAAGAGATTAGTAAGGCATTGAAAGAGCATATTAGTATTGTAAGAAAACTCGTCTCTTAATAAGCCTGCAATTGTTATTAAATTAAACATTTTAAACTTTTTCGTAAGGAAGACGTTGAAAAAAGCCAAGTCTTAAGATCCGGTACTGTTTGAATTTTGTGGATAGCTGATTGAAAAATACAGAAAATCGAATTTTCTGTCCGATACCTTCTTCAGAGCTTTCTCAAAAAAATGAAAAACGCTGCTAAGTTGAAATGCTACGTGTTGTAACGCTTAGGAACACCAGGAAAGTTATTTATTTGATTTTTTTTATAAAATTATCTTCAGCATTTTTGGAAAATTTATGCAACCTTAGATAAGAAGTCGAATATGGTTACATGATGAAGCTCCCACACATATTGATCACAGTCAACATTTGTATAATATATAAAGTGTAAATGTTTGGAGGCGGAGAACTTTAAATTGACAATACTGTTTTCTGTAACAGCCGATTTGACAGTTCTCGGTTGTTTTGGAGTTAATTTGGTTTAGCAATTCATCATGAATAGACTCACGCCGGAACAACGTTTGCAAATTGTTCAAATTTATTTTGAAAAACGTGGTTCAATTCGAGAGACTCATCGGGCACTAGGTGCATTTTATGGTGCTCATAATCGTCCATCAGAGCGATTAATTCGAGAAACTATGGAACATTTTCACAATACGTTTACTTTAAACGATAATACGCATCCCGTAAGACATCGTACAGTGCGCACACAACAAGTGATTGATAATGTGCAGCATAGTGTTGATGATGATCCAAATGCGTCAATTCGTCATCGTCCTCAACAATTAAGTTTGTGTCCATCCACTTTATGGAAAATTTTGCGTAAAGATCTTGGTTTACGTGCTTACGAGATTCAACTTGTACAGGAATTGAAGTCACACGATCATCGTTCGCGCCGTACATTTGGCGAATGGACTGAAGGAAACATTGCTATTGATCCACAATTTGATTTGAAAATTGAAAATTTTGTTCAGTGATGAAGTACGCTTTTGGTTAAATGTCTATGTCGATAAGCAGAATTGTCACATTTGGAGGGATGATGAGCCACAAGCTGTTGTCGAAACACCACTATATACAGAAAAAGTCGCCGTTTGGTGTGCTTTATGAGCATGTGAAATCATTGGTCCATATGTCTTCAAAAATGATGATAGTCAGAATGTTACAAGTCAACGGTGAGCGATACAGAAATATGATTACTAACTTTTTCTTGCCTCAATTGCAAGATGTTAATGTTGCAGACATGTGGTTTCAGCAGGACGGCACCACATGCCACCCAGCGCGCGATACAATTAATTTACTGAAACATTTAACGAACGATTAATTTCACGAAATGGACCTGTTAACTGCGATTTGGCGCCATTAGATTATTTTCTCTGGGGATATGTAAAACCGAATGTCTACGCAGATAAACCTGAAACAATTGAGCACTTGCAAGCCAACTTTCGACGCGTTTTACCGAAATACAGCCTGGTTTACTGCGAAGAGTATGTGAAAATTAGACCTCCAGATTACGCCATTTACGCGCCAGCCGCGATAGCCACATGAGTGAAATCATATTTAAACATTAATGCCATAAAATTATCTTTCAAATAAAGCTAATTTCATGGATAAAAAAATGTTTTTTTTTGTTTTATTTCAATTTAAAGTTATCCGCCTCCAAAAAATAAAAAAAATAAACAGCATTTACTTTTACTGGGGCTACACTTCGTTTTCTTGTCTCATAGTATACACAGCGTGATCCATATCAACTGTCCGAGGTTGGCAGTAAGGTCTCTGCAATTGTAATGAACTAGATCGTGTTTATTTTTGTATATTGCTCGTTCTTAGTTTTTTGCATGATGTCTAAATATTAATAGTCGAGTGTTGTTTTTCACTTATTATATTTAACTTATCAGTGAAGTCAACAGTCTACTCATTTGGTTACATATTTCAGTTGTAAACAATAAATATAACCAATAAGATTGAATACAATAGTCAGTCGCCAATTGCATCATAAAATTTTGTAATACCAACCTCGGACGATTGAGATGGATCACGCTGTATATAATGTAGGAAAGATGATGCAAAGTATTTTCTAAAATAATGTAGAAATATTTTCAAGCAAAATAACATTTTCATTATCGAAATTTCTTGTCTTAAATCGCCTATCAAAGCTAGCGGAAGCCACTAGTTAACACAGATTTAAAATTATACTTTTAAGGATCAGAAACGTATTAAGGGCTGCATAGTAGTATAGCGTAACAAATTGTAACACTTTATGCAAAACGGTATTACTTTGTGTGAAATTATTAACAGAAGTTTGCCTTTGTAAATATAAAACTTAAAACTATGATTAAGTTCAACGACTAACATTAAACGATCTACATAGGGAAATTAAATATGTTAACAACAAAACAATTCACTAAAAGAACAAAACGAAAGGAAAATCGGCATGTACAGGACATAAAAATTAATGGAAAAAATGCTGATCCAGACAAATATGTGTAAACATACCCAGGTATTTCCGTAGCCAGATTGGTCTTTTCATTGCTGCCGGCCTTGGCATCGTAACTGATAGTGGACCTTCGGCCGACTGAGCCGCCTGTAGTGAGAGGTTTTGCGGTAACGGTGTTGCTCTTAATAACAGTTCTTGGCTTACCTGGACTTTGTAAACCTAAAATTTAACAAAACACACAAGAAAAAATATATTAATTTAAATAATATTCGGTGCGACCAAGCAAGGGACACCCACAATTACAATATAGTCGAAAACAAACACCTCTTCCTCTAAAAAACACAGAATGGCGATGAATGATGAATATTACATTAAAAGAACGAGGTAAACGAAACGTACACCAGGTGGGAAATGGAGAATAGAGTAATTAATAATGCGTTTTGATGTGATACTTAATTTCTTTTTTTTAAAGACTTACTGTTCTCGGTGGGGGGCTTCGGTTGTGCACTGGCCGGACGTTGAGCGATCAGCCTGCTGTTTTCCTTGATGGTAGCGCTGTCCACGGTGTTTTGTCTTTTAAAGCCGGACTGGTGATTGTTAGTTTGCGGTACTGCCACTTGTGGTTGGGGTCCTGCACGCAAAGTCTCTCCTATACACGTACACACAACCAATTTCATTAGTTATAACTATTGATAATTAAAGTAAACCCAAAAAACGACAAAAGCCTGGGTATTTTGCTGTTGGATAACGGCACTTCTTAAGGTGTTGTTAATTTTATCAGCATGTCCAAGCACTCTCATGTAGCAATAATATTACTAGTGCAGTTAGTAATGTACGAATAAATTCTCTGTTTTGTTAGGCAGTAACTATTCTTAAACATTTCATGCATTTCATTGTTCATGTATTTATAAAATAAATATTTAGGTATAATTATAAACAATCTTTGGATTTAATTTCATTTAGACTTTGGCAAAAAAGAGCTTTATGACCTGTAGTTTAAACAATGTATATGGGCAGCCTATTTGTAAGAATAAGTATTTCTCGTCTTTGAAGAACTATTTTTAAATTTTTGGAATACAATATGGTTGCTCGGAAAAATTACTTACTAAAATTTAAATTAAGATTTTATACAGGCTGCATGGTATATAATAGCGTAGAGTTTAATAAATAAACTAAAACATTTTAAAATTTTTTTTTAATATGATTGATTTCACTTAGGACAAACATTAATTGCACTACTGAAGTACAATCGCATGTACTACTACCATACAATATGTCACGCTATTTATGTTTTTTTTCAGATACATCTTTGATTTCAGCATCAAAAGTTCAGGTTGAATTAATAACAGTTGTTCAGAGAAAGAGCTCAACGTGTACACTCCGCGAAACATGAATAGGACCACCCGACTTGTTGCAAGCTTTCGGTGGTTTGAAAAACAATTCATTTACTAAAAATACAATGCAAGTTTGTAATGGTATGATATGGCAAATAATACGCATTATTGCGCAATAGTGCCTAACGTTATGCATTGGGTGACGTAAGTACCACATACATATAAAATGCACCCCGCCGGTTGGATACGACCAGTATTTAATGGTAAGCTACCGGATGAGTGTCGAGTTACAACGTGTATCCGGATAAACAAACATCTGTAATTAAGGGTATTGTGCAACGATGGGACGACAGAAGTGCTTAAGTATGGAAGAAATTGGAAAAATTAAAGCGTTCCATCAAGAAGGGTATTCCTCAAGGGCTACTGCAAAGAAAATAAGTCGATCACACCAGGTTGTGAACAATTTTATTAGGGATCCCGAGAATTATGGAAAACGTTTTAAAGGGCGAACAACATCCGTTACAACTAAGAGAGAACGTCGAGCCATATTACGCGAAGCATCGAATTCGGCATTAACGGCAAGACAAATCGCGAATAACGTTGGAACGAATGCATCGGTAAGAACTGTACAGAAGTTACTGAAGACCTGTCCGCATTTAAGACGTTTGAAAATTAAACGACGACCTCCTTTAAGGGAATTTCAGCGCACTGCACGTCTTCAGTTTGCTCAAGCAAAAATGGGGTGGACAAGAGAATGGCAAACTGTTATTTTCAGTGACGAGATGAAGTTTAATTTAGATGGCCCGGATGGATTTTCTTATTATTTTCACGATTTACGTAAAGATGAAGTGATTCAGTCACGAAGGCGAGCCGATGTTGGTTCAGTCATGGTATGGGGAGCTGTTTCCTATAACGGACCTGTTGATTTAGTAATAGTGAAGGGTAGACAGAATTTGGAAAAGTACGTCCAGCTGCTGCAACAGGTGAAAGACAAATTTTCCAACGTTATGGCAGGTGGGCCATTTATTTTCCAACAGGATAATGCCAGTATTCACACCGCGCGCATTGTTCGACGCTGGTTTCAAGAACAAGGCATGGAGGTTCTCGATTGGCCATCGCTCTCCCCCGACCTGAACATCATAGAAAATGTTTGGGGATGGTTGTCGCGTAAATTGTACTCCAATGCTACCCAATTCAGTTGCGCTGACGAACTAGAGCAGGCGCTGAAACGAAGTTGGGCGGAACTTCCCGTTGACTACTTGAGAACCCTGTATAATTCCATTCCATCCCGACTATTTGAGGTTGTAAGAAATAATGGCAAAAGTACTCATTATTGAACAATAAAGTATTTTGTTATTGCAAACGAATCTTTTATTTTGTAGATTGGTCGTATTCAAGTGGCGTTTAATTACTCTACTTATTGTCATTAGTAACGTACATTTGCACTGACTTTTACAAAAATTATATTTGGTACCTACATACATCTTTTTATCAACCCTCTTATTTTCGAAAATAACAATTCCAGCGCGCTACCATGTTTATACCAACTACAAATGTCATATATGCAGTTGGTCCTATTCATGTTGCGCGGAGTGTATATTATCAAAAGTTTGTAACAATAAATATACTTGAAAACGACTTTTGATACTGATTTGATTATTATGGGATAGTTGATTACTTACAGCGCTTCCTCATCGATGACATACTAACATACGAGGATACTTTGACAAGTAGTGAGAATGACACATAGGTGGCGCTCTAATTGGTAAAACAAATGTATTGTAATTTAGGTTGCCTATTTATATGTTTACATTCCGATATTTAGATAAATCGGTTGATTAGTTTATTTTTGACAGCTGATTGAAAACGAAGTAACACATCGTTTTGTTAAAATGGGAAAAGCAGAGTATCGTGCGGTGATTAAATACTTCGTAATTAAGGGTATGAAAGCTACCGAAATAAAAGATGAGTTACGGGAAACTTTAGGTGAATCTGCTCCATCATCCGCCACAATAAGTAGATGGGTACATGAATTTAAACGTGGTAGAACAAGCTGTGTTGACGAAGCGCGCTCTGGAGCACCCAAAATCATAACTTCTAAGGAAATGATTATAAAAATCCATAATATTATTACGCAAGATCGACGACTCAAAGTGAGAGAGATAGCAGACATGGTAAACATTTCAACAGAACGCGTACACCACATTTTAACGAAAGAATTGAGCCTTTCCAAGCTTTCGGCAAGATGGGTGCCGCAATTGCTTACGATTGATCAAAAGTTCACTCGTTTGCGCATTTCCAGTGAGTGTTTGAACCTTTATAAGCGGAATCCGGTTAATTTTTGTAAGCGATTTGTTACTTGCGATGAAACTTGGATACACTACAGTACACCCAAAACTAAACAACAGTCGAAACAATGGTTAGAACGTGGTTCTGTACCTCCAAAGAAAGCGAAAACCACTTTATCGGCAAACAAGGTGATGGCATCAATTTTTTGGGATTCAAAGGACATTTTGCTCATTGATTACCTTCAGAAAGGTGCCACAATAAACGGATAATGTTATGCAGAACTTCTACAAAAATTAAATGTTGAGATTAGTGCTAAACGGCCAGGAATGGCAAGGAAAAAGATTCTGTTTCACTAAGACAACGCTCCCTCGCACACCAGCACAATTGCGATGTCCAAAATCCACGAGTTACATTTCCAATTAGTACCGCATGCGCCTTATTCGCCGGATCTAGCCCCTTCCGATTTCCACCTTTTTCCAAAATTGAAAACGGCACTAGGTGGAAAGAAATTTTCGTCTAACGACGAGCTTATCATCTTCGTTAATGAGTTTTTTGCAAGCCTTCCGGAATCGCATTTTAGAGATGGCATAAGGGCATTGGATCACCGTTGGAATAAATGTATTGCTCCTTTAGGAGAATATATTGAAAAATAGAAATTATTTTGTATTTAAAAAATTCGTTTTCCTTTTCCATTCTCACTACTTGTCAAACTACCCTCGTAGATATATTTCTTACATTTGTTTTATAAAAATAAAATTTAAAATACACTTATATGTTTTACATTTAACTACTCGTTAATAGATGTCTCTATAGTCTACATAAATTAAATTAAAGGAAACTTTTTTTTTCTTAAATGAACAGTATAGTTGCTGTCGTCATGATGTCTTGATGATTATTTAAGAATTTTTTGTAAATGCAATGTACTTATATGAAAGTATTATTAATTATGGCATATAAATTTGAGAAAAGAATTAAGGTTAATAGTTTCGTTGTGATTTTATTTTTCATTAGATTGTAACCTAACTAAGCTGAGTATATCGGTCAAATCTCAAGCCAGTAATTTTCGCGACACGTTACACTGTTTCACTAAAGTCATTCACATTCGATGTTGTAGATCAGGTATGGGCAACCCTTGACATGTTGTGGGCCAAACTTTAATGTGCAAATACTTTCGCGGCCCGCGTTTAGAAGTAGTCCATTTTAAAGTAGTGTTCATAATTTTTAGCGATAGATATCAGACATGAAACAATACGACAATGTCTCGCGGGCCGGATCAAATCTTACAGCGGGCCGGTTGTTGCCCACATATGTTGTAGATAGTTACATAAAAGGAGTTATTGAATTGTAATTATAGGAGTATAGTTTTAAACATGAATGTAATATACTCTAATTTACTCATTTTCATAACATAGTATTAATAATATTATAATTCTATAATTACAATTCGGTGACTCAATATTCTAATTTAACAGATTTCAAATGTGAATGACTTGAGAGGAATAGTGTAACGCGTAACGAGAACTAGCGGGGGAAACACATGTGTATTATGACCGTCGAGTTTGCAGAGATTTAGCTGGAACAACATAAAGTATTTATTTCGCAAATAATGGCTAAAAGCATAATATTTCCACTAGCTACATTTCCATCCAAAAAACGACTCTTCTTTAATAGTATTGTCAAAACAGTACAACTAATCAAGGTGGAGACATATTTAGCAGTTAATTTTGATAAATGTCATTTTGGTAGAATCGACTATTGCTTGAACACATTTTTGGTCAACATTAGCTAGCGATTAGTGGCACCTTTGTACAAGCATAATATGCAGTGTAATAACCGGCAAGCCAAAATAAAATTTGCAATTTTATATTAATATTTTTGGCAACATACGAGGGAGCGTTTTTATATTCGCGGAATGAGCGGGTTGTAGAGGGGTGAGTAGGCGCATTGGGGGCGTGGCCTGTACAGCGACTCATGATTAGTATAAATACGAAGTTTCATTGTTATTAGACAGTTAGTCTTTGAGCTATCGTCAACCAAGTAACATAATCAGGAGTGAAAAGTGAAATATGGAAAAAATCGAATATCGTGCCGTTATAAAGTTCCTTACCAGGCAAGGAAAATCAGTCGCGACCATAATGAATGAGATGTCATTGGTTTACGGCGACTCTTGTCCAGGAAAAACCATGGTGTACAAGTGACATAGTTTATTTAAACAAGGAAGGGAATCCCTTGAAGACGACTCGAGGCCGGGCAGGAGCATTGAGGTGACCACGCCAGCCCTTATCCAAAAAGTTGAACAAATTGTACTCGAAGATGCTCGACTAAAGAAGAAACAACTCGCAGAAATGGTTGGAGTATCTGATACAACAATTTTTAAAATACTACATAATCATCTCGGCATGTCTAAGGTCAGCGCAAGATGGGTGCCGAGAATGCTCACGCCGCCGCAAAAACAACAGCGCGTAGAGTGTTCTCGTGCATTTTTGCACCTCTGTAATGAAGACAAGGATGGTGTATTGAGTGGAATTGTTACTGGAGACGAAACTTGGGTTCATCATTATGAACCTGAGTCCAAACAAGACTCCATGCAGTGGCATAAAAAGGGCACAGCACCTCCCAAGAAATTTAAAGTGTCACAATCAGCTGGGAAACTCATGGCAACGGTATTTTGGGACTCGGAAGGAATATTGTTGATTGATTATAAAGATAAAGGTGTTTCTATAACCGGAGAATATTACGCTTCAATATTAGAGCGACTAAAAGAAGCCATTAAAGAGAAAAGTCGGGGAAAATTGACAAAAGGTGTTCTGCTTTTGCACGACAACGCGCCCGTCCACAAGAGCCGCGTTGCGTTAGCTGCCCTGCATAAGGTGGGCTTCGAAATTGTGAATCACCCACCATACAGCCCAGACCTGGCCCCGAGTGATTATTACCTGTTTCCGAAAATGAAAAAAGAGCTGCGGGGTAAAAAATTTACTGCCGATGATGAAGTCAAGGAGGCAGTTTCGGCGTATTTTGCAGATAAAGAGAAATAATTTTTTTATGAGGGTATAAATAAATTAATTGAAAGATGTGAAAAATGTATCCGTCTTGCAGGTGAATATACATATTGAAAAAGAAAAATAATTTAGTTTTTTTATTTCCACCCCTTGTCCCCCATTCCGCGAATATAAAAACGCTCCCTCGTATCAACATACATAAATACTAAGATTTTGATTGATTCATTATTATCTGCTTCTGGGTTTCCGGGCTGGAACCGCGTCACTAGTATATCTGCCGACGTTTCGCACTGCTGCACTGAAACTTCAGTTTCAGTGCAGTAGTTCAGCCCTGAAGATGTCCCATACAAATGGGTACGAAACGTCGGCAGATATACTAGTGACGCGGTTCCAGCCCGGAAACCCAGAAGCAGATAGCATGGACCACGACCGCGGAAGTCTACGTACCAAATTGATTCATTATTATTTTGGCAAGGAGGGCAGAAAACACAGATGTTGCGTTACAAAAGGAAGCAGCTCGTTGTTACGTTTTATTAATGTCTGTAATAGTGGCAGACAGAAATTTTCATAATGTAATTTATGGCAATGTAGAAGTATTCGAATTCAGTATCTCCATGGTCCAATAGTGATGGCAATTTCCCGGAGAGAATGAGATCGTGAGATCGCGCAGGGAACAAAAATTTTTAAAGAAATTTTTACAGTACATAGACGATCTAAAAAAGCGGTTAAAATTAGAATTTTTAATAAACACTATCTTCAGACAAAGTTGAAAACACAGACAATTCAGAATATAACTGAAGAGAGATCACTGATGCCAATATGGGCATGTAGTCAGAAGAGAAGAAAATATAATAATGTGATAGAAACACGAAAAGGGAAAGATTAAAGACATATGGGCAGGGGAAGTTATAGATACGGTGAAGAAATGAGGTGTAAAATAGCAGGAAATGAAACGCGAAGTGAAGGATAGAGATGGATGAAGAGGTATAGAAGAAGAAATTTATTTAATCATAAAAAGGTTTACACATGAAAGGGTGAAAATGCGTTAGGACGAAGTAAATAAAGATAATGTCAATGGACAATATGCATGTATGTACGAACGAAAAAATACCTAGAAAGATCGTAGGACGATTCGGGAAAGTGCGCCTTCCAGAAGGAGAATATTTGTGATACCCGACAGGTGTACATAAGCAGTCAGGATCGTGCATTGAGGTGTATTAGTAATATTGAGTGTGATACGTGAAGATCGTGGTAATCAATGTTAATAATGGATATTTGAAAGTGTTTTGAGATTATTTATTACATTAGGTATATGGAAATAAGAGTTATATGTAGTTAGAAATATAATAGAAATTGAGAAAGGTGTTTCTATTACATCAACGGTTCATTTTACTGTCGCCAAAGAATTATTCCGAGAAATAGAAAAAGTTACTAGTATGGAATGCAATATTTCTATTGCTTTGTATTGCTATTAATTTTGCATTCCTGTATTGAAGACTTCTATTCCGACTTTTTAAAAGGTAATGATCGAGCAATAATGAAAATTATACGGTAAAAATATTTTCCGCTTGTTTTATTAACATTTTACGCATTTGTTCTTATTTTTATTAAATTATTAAGCATTAAGCGTGCAAAATAAAAAAAAGTCCATGTTATAACAAACAGACTATACTGAGTTCTAAATTACATTAAATAAAGTTTGTGGATATGCTGAAAACCAACAGACTCTGATAAAATAATTCACGAAATATTGTTATCATCATTAAATAAAAAGTCTCTCTTAATAGAACAATGGATGTCTAAAGTTTAACACAAAAATTATGTAATCCATGTAACGCAACGCAGCCTGTATATAAATATCCTTGTAATTCATTGTGCATTCATTACAAGTAGTTCGAGGCATGCTATTAATATACTTTATTTCATTTGTAAATTAGAATTAGATAATAAATAATAATTTCAAATTATAATAAATATTACCTTAAGTGTTTGAGAAAATGTACTGATGTTACAAAAAGTCATGCAAAAATTTCAACAATTTTAATGTGTTAGTTCTGTATATGACAAATAAAAATGATATCTACACAAAAGACAAGGACATATATCTAACCTCCACTTGAAGCTCTTCGATTCGGTTTGGCGTTCGATGCCGATATCGATCTCTGGACGCCTCTGTGCGAGGGACTCTGAGCAATGGCTTGGGGTGCGCCTTGATTTTGCTGTGCTGACATGTTCCTTAAGGAAAGACTACTACCACTACGACTACCGTCACTTTCAGGCTATAAAAGACAAGTACAAATAAATGACTACTTTGAAAATTATATTTATTTTTTTCCAGCAGGAAGAGCAGTAACTTTTTGAAAGCAAAGATCTTGGTCCATTTAGTCATAAGTATTGTTTGAATTATTTAAACTGCATTTACAGGAGAGGCGAGGAAACCAAGAGCTGAAGGAACTATACACAGTATGTATAATAAAAAACGCAAGTTAATATTTCTACCGAAAAAGGCTAATATAAGGAATACATAGATATATTGTTACAAAGGACATATTATATCCTAGTACGCTAATATGGTGTCCGGTCTCTGTTATTTTTAATGAGCATGATATCTTCCTTACATTACAAGATAATTGTATAATTCTATATACACGTTTCTCTTAAAGTAGCTGCTTCGTAAGAGCCTATATGTTTCCAATTAGGTTGGCGTTTGAGAACTGCAATGGCCAATCTATTGATGCAATACCATTTACAGTCTTTTATTCCTTACAATTTGCTTTGATGTTTTGTATCGTTGTCTTCTTATAGTATCCAATCTACATTGTCATCTCTAAACCACACATTTATCAATCTTAGAAATGTTTCTTGGTACAATTTTACCATTAATTTCGCGTATAAAATACCAGTAAGACTATTTTATAGTGCTGTATAAACGTCATTTGCCTTTTAGCCACGCCTTCCTTGAGGGTGACCAGGTCCAGAAAAATGATCATCTGTAAACACAACGTCGAATCAATCTCTGGTGGAATTTTCTTATGCCCAAAGTATGTGTACCTGCCGATGTTTTAGACAACAACAGTTCAGTAATTGTGCTTCTAACTGTAATATGCTTCTAAATGTCATTAAATAAATATTTGTTTTTCTTAGCTACCTTGGGTTGTCCTTGAATAAGTTTTACTTGCCTTTTTTTAAATAAACCAATAACAGTCTTATCTCGCCACGTTCACGTAGGGCAGTTTTCCCTGCGTTTCGGAAGATCATCTACACTTTTGAGTTTGCTGATAACGCCTTACCTATCGTCTGACGAAGTGTAAGTACCTAGTCGACTTGTGTAACTACCTAGTCGCCGCTGCAATTGTCATTTTAGAACATTTACGGTGCTCGCACAAAAACACCGCTTCGAAACGTTTTACATACGTTACATTCATTTTAATAAAAACTGTTACGGGCATCTTATATTACAGATAACTGAACTAAAAGTGATTATGCGTATTCTTCTTCTTCTTTTTCATTAAGCTTTAATGATTGAGTTTATTTCGACCAAGCGTATGAGAAGGAAGACATTTTTACTTACTCTCTCAATTCCACCCGTCCATTAACGTTTTCGTCATTGGCCTACGTTTTTATATTATACAGGTTGTAATGAACCAAATATAGAAATTCCAAAGATTTGAGATAACTGGGACATATTTGTAGAATGCTAGAAAACCTAATTCCCAAGAAAACTCTTGATAGTAAAATAGAAGATGAGACAAAAGGCAAGAGGAGAAAAGGCAGGCCAAGATCAAGATTGAGAGTTGATTTGAATAGAGGTTTAAACAAAATGGGAATCAACGACGAAAACTGAAAATAGAGAAACATGATGAGGAATAGGCGATTAATCTATGCGTATCTAGACCTATAGCGCTTAGATTTGATTAAAAACCTCTGTCCCTGAAGAAAAGGGTATTAAACCATGTCACTACTGAATTTCCAAAGCAGCTGTTGAAATTCTTAAAAATATACAGTGTTTCATTTACAATAAAAAAAAAACTCGTTTCCGGCTAGCGCGGAAGTCTGCTTCGAATATAAATGAACTTAAATACGAAAAATTTTATTAAAATATAAGTAATCACATAAAAGATATTCGAATGAATCCATACATTTGCCTAACCTGTAAGTATATTCGCTATTATATTTAAGAAAATTAATTTAGCTTTTGCTACGTTATCGAGTATGAAATTGAACTTATATCTTTAATAAAATAACTTACATCTGTACTTTTCCTTCCTAATAGTAAATACGTGGCGAAAACGTCGTCATATTTGGAAGATTCCAGCGAATGTTCGATGTCACTCCTATTGTAGCCTAAACATACTAAGGCTTCGATGCGTTTGTGATCCGACATGTCGGGTTCAGGTTCTACATAGGGTTTAAGTTCGTCATTTTCATAACTGAAATAGACGAAATACAGATTGTTAAATATTAAATGAAATGATAAATTTCTAAATAACTATATACAAGCTAGCATTACTAAATACAATAAAATACTTTGATATATTACGATATAAGTCGTTGAATATCGCTGAGAATAGGAGCACTGTCGGAGTATTTTATTACAATTACAAAGGGTACTAGGAAAATTTTGCAATACAGCTTTGTTTATTTAATTTTTTCAAAGTAATTTCCTCTACGCTCAATACACCTCGGTGCAGGCTTTGGCGCGGTGAGCTGGAGCATTATCGTGATGGAGGAACTAGGTGTCCATTCCTGATTTTGGCCGCAGGTTCTTCATAGATCCAATGACTTTAGTCAGGCACTGTTCAGTATGCTACTTAGCTGTGACTGTCTTCTGTGTGTCCAAAGCGACGCGTTACACAACTCCACCCTATTTGAAAAATACAGCTATCATTTTCTTCTTTACAGATCGGGATTTTCTGACAACTACGGGTGTGTCCTTATCATCAAAGACCCAAACTTTGTTTTCAGCTTTGGTCGGCACATACACACGTAATAGTACCGCCAAGTCTCGTCACCTGTCACGATGTTATTCATATACCGAGATTGTTCCTTATTAAACTTTTTAAGCATCTCCCGGCACGCGATCATGCAGAATCGAACGAATTGCTGGTGCATTTAGGCCTGAAGTACCCTCTATTTGTTGGTAGGTCACTCGCTTGTCCTCACCAAGCATTTTCCTCACAGTAGTAATGTTTTCCTCCGTAACTGACGTTCGTAGCCTTCCCGACCTCTCAGCATCCTTCACAGTTAAATTTCCCCTTTGGAATTCTCTATTGGAATTATCTATCACCTGAATATCGTTGTGCGGTGTGGACAAACATCATCTAGTGCAAGAGTCATTTCTTCGAAGCACTGGTCTATGTTTAAATCACGCACGAAATTATAACGCAAAACTGTCCTTATCTCATTTCGTGACCACGATGCCATCGCAAGCACTTTACACTCTCACTGCTAATGAATAACTGAGCCCATTGACATGGCACTGCGGCTACTATGCACGTATGAACATGTCTCAACGTGCAGCAACAAGCAGCTTCCTACGATCCATTGTTGCGTCATATTGCAAAACTTTCCTAGTATCCTTTGTATTAGAGAGCTTTCGTGTCCATAACCCTAATACCCCAAACATAGTCCAAGTACATTCAAAATGTAATATAAATTTGGTTTTATAAGAATATATGAAGCAGATGTTTCAACGTTTGTTACAAACTATACAATTTCGATACATTCATTAGCTTGCTAATTATTTTCTCGTTATGCAACATACTACACACTTCTTAACTTACGAATAAATGCAGTATATATTAATAGGATGAGACATACCGTTTTAAGGAACAAAAACGAATCTTCTTTTGTTTTATTTGTTATTCCTTTTTGAAAGAATCACTAGCGCATGATGTGTAATACGTAATGTGCAATGCATGACAATATTCTCATACAAACTATTCCCTCAATTCGTCCTAAACGCAGAAATACTTTGTAAGCATATTCAAAGCAAAACTGCAAACAATATTTGTACATGACAATGTTCTTTCTTACAGCGCAAAATTTGGCAATTTGGGTATCAAAAATTTGAAGTTAGTGGATTGATTCGTGATATAAATCTTGTAGAACATACGTAATACGTTAAAAAATATTGTGCTATTAATAAAATGTATTAAGTAACGTGTTAACGAAAAATATTGAAGAAAACTGGTAGGACAATGACGACATAAGCATTGTTCTGAAGTGATTATATATGTACATATCAAGAAGTATAGATGTTGTCAAGTATAATATACAGACTTGTTCATTCTAGAATTAGATATGCGCTGTCCACAAGTGGAAAGAGTGCAGTTAGGTTAAAGCGCGCGAGAAAGGAGGATAGAATATCTCTCACTGGCAGTTTCGTTTTCTCCCACTTTTGTATTGCAAACAACTTCCCCTACTTTCTCGCGTGCATTGACAATACGTACCTACATTCTTGAATTGTATAAATTATTTGATGCATTTTATTTGAATCTTTTAATAAAATGCAACATGGCTATTTTCTTGAAATGTTTTGCCGTTTGGCGTGAAACTAATAAAATATTCTTGAAATAAATGAAATAGAGAATTCTAAAAATTAAAAAGATTTTCAAACATGGCTATTTTCTTGAAATGTTTTGCCGTTTGGCGTGAAACTAATAAAATATTCTTGAAATAAATGAAATAGAAAATTCTAAAAATTAAAAAGATTTTCAAACATGGCTATTTTCTTGAAATGTTTTGCCGTTTGGCGTGAAACTAATAAAATATTCTTGAAATAAATGAAATAGAAAATTCTAAAAATTAAAAAGATTTTCAAACATGGCTATTTTCTTGAAATGTTTTGCCGTTTGGCGTGAAACTAATAAAATATTCTTGAAATAAACGCGAGAAAGTAGGGGAAGTTGTTTGCAATACAAAAGTGGGAGAAAACGAAACTGCCAGTGAGAGATATTCTATCCTCCTTTCTCGCGCGCTTTAACCTAACTGCACTCTTTCCACTTGTGGACAGCTCATATCTAATTCTAGAATGAACAAGTCTGTATGCTAGTGTATATAATATTAACGTGAATGCATAAACTGACTCAAAATATCTTGAAAAAAGATGGAAGCACGTATCTATATCCAAAGAGTTGTATTATAAAATAAAAAATACAAAATGTAAGTACGATTTTGTAAATAATCCCATTCCACTTGCTACCCTTCCTCTGTTACATCCTAATCATTATGTTTGGAACGGTACTGAATGTGTTACGAATACAATCATTCTCGAAATATTCAATGAGATGCATTGATACGCCCTAGTAATACATTGTATTCAAGATTTTTAAAATCATAGTATGTTTTACAACAAAATCATCTTCAAAAATTTATTTTTTGGTTAAGCTTCATACTAATTTTACTCGTGATTTAATGGCCTTTGTAAAAGACGGAAGTACTATGCGATTACGAAATAGACCTGTCTTATAACCAACCCTGGTATGTGTTAAATTGCATTAGATTTTCTTTTTGTCTGCAAATTTCACAATAAAAATATTCATCGTACGTTTTCTGTTTTAATTATGTGAATGGCTCTTCTGGTAGTCCTGCAAATGTTTGATTGTATGTACAATGACGATGGCTACATCAATTTCAGTCTTTTAAAATTTCTTCATAGGTTTTTCTATTAATATTTCCCTCAAAAAATACTTGATCAATGATTTTCTTTTCCAGAATATGACTATCCATACTCAATTTTTAAATGATGTAAGGCAGTTTCTTCGTATAAGAACTAACCCTGGTATATGTTAAATTGCATACGATTTCCTTTTTGTCTGCAAATTTTACAATAAAAATATTCATCGTACGTTTTCTGTTTTAATTATGTAAATGGCTCTTCTGGTAGTCCAGCAAATGTTTGATTGTATGTACAATGACGATGGCTACATCAATTTCAGTCTTTTAAAATTCCTTCATAGGTTTTTCCATTAATATTTCCCTCAAAAAATACTTGAAAATAATTCTTTTCAGAATATAACTATCCATACTCAATTTTTAAATGATATAAGGCAGTTTCTCGGAAATAATAGGGATTCTCAGTGCTCCATCAGTGCATATTGAGAGTTAATAAATCCATTTCGATGAAAACATTCTTCACCAGTAAAAAATGTTTTATTTAAAACTTTCCAATTATTAACGTTATTACATCAATGTAATTCTCTTTAAATAATTTGGAAGGGGCTGTTCATAGTACATTTGCAAGATAACACGTGAAGGTTCTTTCAAGAACAGTGCGTGTCAAGCCTATACTTAAAGTTAATGATTGAGACAGCTGTCGCTCTAGTTAGACATTCGTGGACTATATTTTTTGCCAGTTCGACAATTTCGAACATTTCCACGACAGTCTTCCCGTTCTTGGTACGTGACAAAGCACGCTACTATTCTTAAAACTTCAGCGGAAAAGTTGCTATTATCAATGGTGAAATTTAGAAATTTTTCTCAACAATCATTCATAGAACATTATCAATTTAAATTTTTATTGCGATGACTAACGCGAAAATAACACTTCAAAATACGTTTTTTTTTTGTTTATAAGTAAACATTGAAAAATTGAAAAAAAATATTTTAACTTAATGTTGATTTATGTCATTTACCAAATATGTATTTCTCAGTCCATAGGTCACAGCCGCCAAAGTTAATTTTTAATATTTTTTGTTTATTTTTAAAATATAAACAATGCACATTGATAATTCAAATGAGGCACCCCATTTCATTTTAAAATTACGGAAACATGACACAGGAACAATATAATTTACGCCTACATTGAAAATGTGTACACAAAATGAATTAATTGCTAGTGATGGGTCCTCTGGTCATAGGGGAATTCGAATTATGAAATTTATTAAAACGCGATGTTCGTTTCGGCTTTATTAACATATCAGCATTTAGAATTATTAATTTTTCTGGTTACCGACGAATGAAATTGAATGTCCAAATTCATTCATTGTTATTCGATTTAGTTTTGGTAGCTGAATAACCAGAAAGACAACTTCAGTCGGCATAATAATTCCAAGCACAAGTCATTGCGTGTTATAAGTATATATTTATTTTCCCAGTAATAAAAATATATTTGTTTT
This sequence comes from Dermolepida albohirtum, assembly GCA_031893035.1. NCBI lineage: Eukaryota > Metazoa > Arthropoda > Insecta > Coleoptera > Scarabaeidae > Dermolepida > Dermolepida albohirtum. Next base: position 351,000 of record JAVIWB010004037.1, on the reverse strand, counting down.
GGATGGAGAATGGAATAAGTTAACTTTGCGTGATGTACTTTTTCATAGATTAAATTCTCTACTCATTTCTAAGCGATATAATAATTTACCCATTACTTGAAATTCTACTTTTCGGAAACAAGAGAATTTAGTCATGAACTGGGTTAAATGTAGCGCTGCATGGAGTGAAACGTGATCGCATTACGACACTTTGAGGTTTCGTTCTAGTATTCTTTGCTTTATCGTGCAAATGAATCGTTGAAATTTGCCACGTTCTCACTGCAAAAAGAAATCGTTACCTAACGTTGGAATAGAGTTCTAACATATTGTAAACTAAAAATTATGGTATCTCAGTACCAGATTATTATAATATATAGTTAAAATCAGTCAATGCCCTATGTACACTACCGTCCATATTAATTCGGGCACTCAATTTAAAAAAAGGAAAACAGTTCAACTAATTTATGTCAAAACTTAAAACTTATTGCATTACTGTTTATAGATGTTAAGATGACAATAATAAAAATTGAAGTAATTCTAATGTTAAATAAACAAAAATATCTTAAACATTACCCTCATAGAAGAAACACTCTTTTGCGCGAAAAACAGTCCGCACAATCCAAAGGCATCCGTTTTCCAGGTCTTTCAAAGGCTTTTTCGGTATACTATTCCTGTCTTCTTGCAATATATTCCACAAGCAATTTGTTGAGATAGGACACACTTTTTCGACCCTCATGTCCCTTTCATCCCATAACAATTCTATGGGGTTTAGGTCGGGGCTTTGCGGTGGCCATGTCATTATTTGTAAGGTATTATAGTTTTGTTTGCTATTTAAGAAATTCTTACATATTATTGCTGAGTGTTTGGAGTCGTTGTCCTGCATAAACACAAAATTTTCGCAGATTAAACGTAACCCCGATGGTATTGCATTTTCTTGCAATATTACTAAATAATCTTCCTTTCGCAAAATACCCCTGTGCCGGCGTAGCACATAAAACCCCACACAAGCACAAAACTTTCTTGTTTGACGGTTGGCACTAGACAGTCTCGCAGCATTTTTTTGACCACTCGCTCTTCTTACAAAAACACGCCTTGATTATCCAAACATTTCAAACTTTGATTCATCAATCCATAAGACCCTTTGCCAGTCATCCAGTGTCCAATCTCCGTGTGTTTCTGCCCATTGTTGTCGTTTTGCCTGTTTCCTCGTTGAAGCAAGAGTTTTCTTACAGCAATGCGGCCGTGAAGATTTGCAGCTTTTTAATATTCTTTTCACCATAGTAACAGAAACATTTTCTTGCACGGTCGCGATTCATTTCTGTGGCGATTTCGGGTGCTGTCAGTTCACTATTTCGTTTATTCAGTAATTTTATACGCTCATCGTCGGCGTGAGATGTTATTCGCCTACGACCTGAACGTGCCAGATCTCTTAAACTGCCCATGCGTTGATGTCGCCGAATGACATCACTAACAGTCGAATTATTAACATGTGTCTTCGCAAATTTGACGGACATAATAATTTTCTTAATGAGAAGTAATAATTACAGAACGTTTTTCTAAATTTGTTGGTTTTCCTCTCGACATTTTAAGAAGTTCACATAAAAAATATGGTCTTATCAGTCTCATAACTGTTGTTAAATATATGTTAATATTGTTTCAAGGTTTGATTCCTGAGCAGTAAGAATCAACTTTGAGCACGATTCAACATTACTTAAACCACCATCCACTGTCGAGTACTTTACGTCAAATAAAATTATTTAAAATATATAAATATATAATTCGTACATTGTTTTTATAAAAAAAATACCTTTTTGTTTTAAATATTCTGATTTTCTTATGCATATAATGTATTGAATGTGTAGTATACAATTCAGAGTAATTAGAACATATAATTTTACCATGCAATAGTTTTTTACAAGAGAAAACATGCATACATTCCATAAACTTGGAACACATTTTTAATTAACTCTGTTGAAATATCCAGAGAAATCAGTTTAAATGCAGCCACTTAATTATACAAGTATCCAACAATTTAAAGGATAATAAAAATAAGAAGAAAGAAAGAACAACACATTTAAAGTGAAGATGAACGAAGTGGTGCTCAATTACATTAAACAGAGTACATACCTAGTTTAATTTTTTTAAAAGGTACACACTTTTATTTATTAGCAGGAAAAGAAAGAAAACAACTAATACTACTTGTTAGTGGCAGGTGAAGACGAAGGAAACGTATTTTGTTGTCGTTTCAGTGTGTTTATATCGGACAATGTCCGGCAAAGTCCATATTTATCTAGAAAAGAATTTTACACAAATAAATGAACAAAATATAACGAAAACAATTAATGCAATAAACGAAATTAATAGAAAATATTAAAGAGAATGTGTGCCAGGTCATTTCTCGGATATATCTTTTTTTTATACGCTCGTTACACGACGACACTAAAAACAACAGCAAAAGTAGAAACACCTGCACTGACCCCACATACCCCATATTCATCCACTTGTCCTTCATGATGGTCTCTAAACTTGCCCTCTTCGCCGGATTTAGCACTAGGAATTTCTTGAGAAGGTTTTCGCAATCGGTACTCATGTAAAATGGAATGCGGTATTTGCCGCGAAGTACCCGTTCCCTAAGTTCTCGAAGTGTCGATCCATCAAACGGTAGACTTCCTGAGACTAACGTATACAGTATCACACCTAACGACCATACGTCCACTTCTGGACCATCGTATTTTTTACCCTATGACAAAAAAAAATCGTATTAGTAAACTTTCATTACAGTTGGGAGGCATCAAAAAAGATTTTTATTACTTTTTCATAAAAAAAAAACCTAATTTTCTTTTTATTAATTAAACGATATTAATTCGCTATTATGTTACAGATTGTTGCTATTGCTATTAATGTAATTAAAAAAATATCTACCGGCAAGTTATATTTTGTTACAGCTAATTACGTTTTCATTACTGATTATTGACTACTTGAATGGCAACTGCTTACGAAATCTTACTCATTACACGAGGTGTGTTAATAAAGTAATGAAACAGACTACTTTTATAAATTTTTTTATTCCACACACACATTCCATATTGTTTCCTTCAATACAGTTGCCTTGAGAAAACACAATGTTGCAGATAATTTCTTCACTCTTCATGGCAGTGGTGAAATTAAAATACTGGAATCACCTTTAGCTGGTCGTTTACAGTCTTTTCAATGTTCTCCAATGTCCGAAAAGGGGATTGCGGAGCCACGAAGATGTTTTTACTTTCTAAAAACTGTTGTGTGTCAAGGCGCATGTCGTGATGCAACACTCAGATGTTTGGAAGTCTTTCAAGAACTTCTCGGTAAAAATGCTGGTTTACATTTTGACAGGCTCTGCTTTTGATATGTGACTTGCACGACCTCGTCTCTTTTCTGGCTGGTGAGGTTGAAGTATGCCATTTCTAGCTCTGACGCTTCGTTTCCGTTTCGCGTTTAAATATCTAAGACTTGTCACTAATAATAAAACGTTCCAGAAAACGAAAGTAATTTTTAATTGATCCAAAAAGGTCTTGTTTCCCTCCGGTCGTCCTTTTCATTCTCCAAAATGTATTCTCGGAACCATTTTCGCGTAAATTTTCTGCCCAATTCATTGGTCAAAATCTGATCACCGATTGTGTAAATCAAATTCAGTCCTTCCTCTATCACAAGATCCAGGATTCTGTGAACATTTTCATCACTTCTTTAGGATGAAAGCCTTCCACTGCGAGATTTATCTTCTATTTAGTTTCGGCTCTTTGAGGATAACTTAAACCACCTGAAAACCTTGTCCCCATTGTCTTCCTCGTTGCTCGAATATGTTTGATTAAAAACTACTCGTGCCTGTCTCATTAGTTAATTGATACGCCTCACAAATTACGTAAGTGGAACATTTTCCACGTTGTAAGAGTCGCTACAGACGTTGGCGAAATAATGTTCGTCGAATTGGTGGTTTATTCAGTCAAAATAGTAGACATTTATAAAATTAGAAGAAAAAGTGAAGAGATATTAGTACTTCTACATTTTTTAAAGTACTAGAATGTCCGGAAGAAGTTGTTAGAGAACAATAAGCTGATGAATGCTTATTTTAAAAATCTGCCCTACTGAGGGAGACTTCATTCGATGTCTTAAATTTATTTAAACTTGTATCTTCAAAATATTCGATAGCGATTTTAGAAACAAAAGCTATTCGAAAAGAGAAAGATCTTTGAAATAATGCAGAATTCATTGGTGGGATCAATACGCGATGAAATCTCAAATTCTGTATATTAATATTCTTCTTTGAGGATATCACAGGTAGTGTATGAGTACGGGAACTAGCTCTCCCTAGAAGTGCGAACTAAATCCAATCTAAGGTGTGCAGTAACTTACCGAGCTACATTATAACCATTTCGAGTAATTTTAAATCTTTAGAAAAACATTCTAGCAAAATGTGATCTTATATAAAAAAAAGCGAGGTGGTGACTTTTTAAAAATGACGCATGAGACAAAAACGCGTATGAAGCAGTCTTCTTTGCATCCGTCAACATTTTATGTAATATGCGATCATACTTTTCCCAGCCGAAGAGAAGTCTTCATTGAAGACATGACTACAATAACTAAATGACACATCCAAGAACTCACACAAACCCTTCTTGCATGTCAAATCTCAATTTCTAGTCAACCAGCAAACCAAAATCTTTGGAATCACCAACAATAGGCAAAGGAATTTCACTGATAGCGGGAACAGTTAAGAAGTAGTTTCGCAAAATTATATTTCAGTTCCTTCTGACGGATTAGAATGAATCAATATTTCAAATTGTATTAACCATCGTAAGACTTCAGAAAATAAATGTCATTGGTATGAATCTCAACGAAAATGAAATCTCAAATTTTCCACTGTTAAAAAAATTCAAAATAGTTCGATTAGTATTAATCACTGAAGGTTGATATATAACCCCTTTCCACATTAATTTTCGTAACCTGGAAAACTACGGCAAAAATACCCGTACGAAAACAAATTCCGCACACGATCTCTATCGTTGAAAGCCAAACACTCAGTGGAGTGCCCGCAATTTCGCACACGATCTGTACCGTTGAAAGTCAACAGTACAGATCGTGTGCGGAATTTGTATCGTACGGGTATTTTGGCGTAGTTTTCAAAGTGCGACACTGTTTAATTTTTTGCTGATAACAACTCAGTTGTTGAAATACGTATACGGAATAAGTAAATTAAAGTGGAAAGACGTTATATATCAACCTTCGGTGATTAAGTTAATCAACCACAGGCTCCACCAAAATTACCTTCTGTTCTATTAGTAGTAGATAATAGTGACCATTATATGCTGGAATATTTGTTAACTAATTATGACAAATTTCTTAATTGGCATTTTCTTATAGAAAACAGCAAGTGAAAGAAAACCATGAATTACAGACAAAAGATATATTGGACAAATTAATGGACGGTGCTTCTTAGTCATTCTACAATACCTATTTGTAACTTTTTGGATTTCCATAAACCACCTGGTGCAAAATTGAAGCCAAACTAGGAAGTGGTACCAATTATAAAAGTACAGCTTTATACTCGACCCAAAAACTTTTTTCTAGGTCGATGTTTGTATGGAAGTTTCTTAAGTATTGGACTAAATATATAATAAAGTCAAGGCGGTATGTAGAGAAATAAAATTTCTTCCAGAAACTTGTTTCTTATTGCTTTTACTGTATAATAAAGTATATTAAATTTATATTTCGTTACTATCGATTATTTTTAACAATTTACAATGCAGCTTCAATGACATTTTATTTTTATTCCTTATGTCAACTATGATGAAGGCAATAAAAATGAAGAAGCAAATTGCTACTGCTTCAGGAATAAAAGCAGGCAAAAACTTTTGACGTTGGTTCTGTGCAAACGTTGGATAAAAGAATACTCAAGCGGAAAGGCAAATACGATATAAATTTCGGAAAACTAAAGTTATTACTTAGTTTAAATTCCCTCGCGTTATCGTCCACGTTGAGCTGAATTGAATGATGGCTGCTTCTCATGGGATTTCAAAATCTATTAAACGCTATATTCGCGGTAGAACCGTCTAGAGCGTACAAATAGTATTTTGCGTCAATCTTTATTTAGAATTCTAATAAGAAACGGAAAAACCACAAAATCTGAAAATAATCAAATACTTTTCGAGATAAAAGTATCTCAGTATTAAACGTATATATGGGCTTTTAAAATGTGTTATTTTATATATATGTATATTTGCAATAATTATTAATCACAAAAGTCGTACTTATTCAATGCTATCTTTATTTGGTAAAGTTATAAATCTGATTAGCAAATGAAATACACTAAAGTGCAGTAGCGTAATATAACTAACTTGATGTAACATAATCTGACTACTTGATAAACAAAGGTTAAACTAAGAAGAACCCGGGCTTCCCATTAATTAGCTTTACTTCATATCTTAGTAAATATCCATACTATAATTTCATCCTATATGACAGTTTTATTTAGGAGCATATATTGTATCGAGTTTTTCAGTAAGGATATAACAACTTTGTATTTAAAGAAAACACAGAATAATTGAGATATTGGGCTGATATTTATTCCAGGTGACATATCACATTTAACTATGAAATTTGATCTCGTTCATATGACCACCGCGAGCATGTTTGCATCGGTCGATTTTTGAAGCCAATTTTCCACCACTTTTTCACACATATCGACCAGAACGTTGGTAATTTAGAGTTCAATATTGTTCCTGAGCTCCTCTAATGTTGTTGGCTTGTTGGCATAAACCAACGTCTTAACGTAAACTCATAAAGAGAAATCTAACGGCCTTTAATTGCATGAGCGAGGTGGTCACTCTCTCACCAAACTTTCCCTTCAATAGATCAACTGTTTGATTAGCTGTGTGGCATGTGATACCATCTTGTCACTGGTGCCATACCACTGATATCAGGTCTATCCAATTCTGGCCAAAAATAATTTTCCAACATGGCACGATAACGAACTCCATTGGCGAACATTTTCATCGACGAAAAAATATCACACCTCCGGCATGAAATCCACACCACACGGTTACTTTTTTTCTGGTTGTAATGGAGTCTCTTCAAGCACATGTGGGTTTCTTGCTGCCTAATAAAGCATATTTTGCTTATTGACAAAGCCATTGTGTCAAAAATGAGTTTCATCGCTAAAAAGGTTTTTTTTCGATGAAATTCAGGATTGTCTTCAAACTTTAGTAGAGCCCAATCGGAGAGGTTTCGGTGCTTCATATGATCAAGAGGCTTCAGTTCTTGAATTAATTTGATTTTGTAAGGGTGTAAGCCAAGATCTTTACGCAAAATTTGCCACAATGTGGTTTGAGAGATTCCCAATTCCTGTGAACGGAATCCACTGATTTGACTCATTTTGAATTGGAACACTTACGGCTGCGATATTTTCGGTACTTCAACCGATGCGTTGTCTAATTGGCACAGGAACATCCAATAGTAAATATTTCGACTGGAATTTATATAGCAGATACAGCCTATCTGGTGGGGCGATTATTACGACCAAAAATGAAAATAAGCGCTCTTGAAAAACGTTCAATTAGTACTAAAAGACAAAAAACCCTTTATTATTATCATCATCACAAGCTCAAATCGGCCACTGATGGACAAACGCCTCGCTAGAACTTCGAACAATGAAGACTGTTCCGAAAACTTTTCGAAACATCAAAAAATTATTTGTAAAGAAAATAATTTTGCTGTTTTTCAAAACAATTGTTCAATCTTTTAAAACACAAACATCATATTTTTGGATTGCAGTTGTTCGCATGTTACAGCATCTACATTTCGTATTCAGCATTTGTTTCGTTTCTTTTATAAAGCCCTTCTACAGATTAAGAAAATGATAATTTAAAAATGATTTCATATTATTTTTTTAATTTTCTTTTTTTTAATAAAAAAGCACTTTCTGCAGAACGTTCATTTTATATATCGAGATCTCAATAAAAAATGTTTAATGTTTGTGAATTAAAAGAAAAGAAAATACAAAAATTTTGAATATTTTATATGAAATTTTGAAAAGTACTTTATAAACAGAGGAAGTTGTTCTAAGAAAGTATGAGTTCTTACTTACACTTTCTTAGTACTGTAATGAGAAAGAACTGTATGTCCATTTCTCGAATAGAAGTAAGAGCACTTATATTGTTTTAACCGCCATTGAACAGACATATTTTTTTATACCCTTCGTTCTGTTCAATGGCGATTAAAGCGATGTAAGTGTTTCCATTTATATCCGAGAAACGGACGTGTAGTACGTAGAACTGTGAACAAAACCAGACTTCTTGACGAGTCCTGGAATTGAGCGAAGCGATCGTTGTAGGCAATGCTTTGTTGCAGTAGTTTTTCGTTAATAACTGTTTCGTGTAATTTATGGATTGTCGAATTTGTTAAATTAATGGAACTTTTTCTCGAAGAAGATTCTAATTTTCTTTACAACTTGAATATTTTTGAAGCGATTTATGGATATTCGTAGAAGGGAAACCGAGTTTCTATTTGTATGTAAGTGAAATGTATATGTACAGTGCATATTAAATTTATATGCTCTGTACATATACATTTCACAGATCCGCAGGCGCTTCGCTGTTTTTCGCTTATTATCCTTCTATTTACACCCACGGCATAATGAATGTTTAAGCTAAGTAATCCTTTAAAATCATAGGTTGCAATATTGCAATATTTTTTCTTTTGGATATTTTAAATCTGTTGACACGAATAATTTATTTGAACTTGTGAATCTATATTTGTTAGTACAAGTCATTTTATACGTCAACCATAGTATTATTAGATAAATATTGAAAGCTTTCACTAACGTTACGAGGTAAGATTATTTCTACTGATTTACACCTCAATAAAAAATATTTTTATTATTCCGAAAGTAAATAGAATCGATTATATTTCATTGCGTAAACTCATTATAATATTAAATAGTACGTTACATAATAATATGAAGTAAACGAATTTTTTATTTCACGATATTATCATGTTACTGGGAACACGTAATAGGGCAAATAATAAATCCAAATTCAAATGGAAAGGAAATGGGCGATTTTAAGTTCGATTCTGCATTTACCTGAAATAATTCGGGTGCCGCATAGGGAGGACTTCCGCAAAACGTGTCCAACTTATTTCCGGGAGTAAATTCGTTAGAAAATCCGAAATCCGCTATTTTAATATTCATCTCACTGTCCAATAATAAGTTTTCAGCCTTTAAATCTCTGTAAGCAAACGGAAAACAAACGTAATTTAAAATACATAATTCATAAATGCATAATTTAAAATAAAATAATTAAAATTTTGTGTAAAAATTGAAAACTATACAATATATACAGGGTGTGCGATAAAAATAATGCCTAGATATTAAATATAAATAGCAAAGTAATACTAAAAGCTGTTCAATAATTTATTTCGTTTGAAAGAGCAATCAGCTAGTTTTGAAAGTATCTTCCAAATACCGACCGCCCTTTTCTGTATAATGCTAGGGAGAATATGCAGTCTACTAGTGTCTCGTTGCACGAATGTTCTTTGATATTCGAACACTACGAAGCTTGCCAGGCGGTTTCGTTTTTAAAGCCGAACTCAGTCTTCTCAAATTGACAACCCATTACAAAATGGTCTTTCTGTAAGGAATTTTAGCATATCGATCGAGTCCAAATTGTTTATGAAATAAGAGTTGTGTTATGGTAAGTCAAGGAAAGCTGTTAGTAAATGACACGTTGCCCTTTCAAACTGTGAACTAAATTGTTGCTTTAGCTTCTAGGGTTACTATTTACGTTCAAAGTTCGAGAGTTATATCTTCCGCACCCTGTATAACACATGGATCAATAAGTCCCGAGACTAACAATGAAAACAACATTTTTTTTGCAAAATTTTTTTTTATTCATCAACATAATCACCTTTTAGGGTGATACAATGGTTCCAACGCTTTTCCAATTTTTCAATACCATGTTTATAAAAAAATTTATCTTTCGCTTCAAAATAAGCTTCAGTTTCAGCGATGACCTCCTCATTTGAGCCAAATCTTTTTCCCTGGAGCATTTTTTTAAGATCAGCAAAGAGCCAGTAGTCACTGGGGGCTAAATCTGGCGAATATGGGGGGTGGGGAAGCAGATCAAAACCCAATTCGTTCAATTTTGCCATTGTTTTCATCGACTTGTGGCAGGGTGCATTGTCTTGGTAAAAAAGGATTTTTTTTCTCTGCATGTGCGGTCGTTTTTTTGCGATTTCCTCCTTCAAACGCACCAGTAAGTCAATATAATAATCACTGTTGATCGATTTACCTTTTTCGAGGTAGTCAATGAAAATCACGCCATGTGTATCCCAAAAAACTGACGCCAGGACTTTGCCAGCTGACTGCTGCGTTTTCGGATGTTTCGGATGGCTTTCGCCAGCTGTGCGCCACTCAGATGACCGCCGCTTCGACTCTGGAGTGTAGTGATGTATCCATGTTTCGTCCATGGTCACGTAACGACGCAAGAAATCTTTTTTGTTGCGAGTAAATAGCGATAAACAGCTTTCTGAATTATCGACTCGTTGCTGTTTTTGTTCCATCGAAAGCAATCGCGGCACCCACTTGGAAAAAACCTTTTTCATGCTCAATTTTTCATGAAGGATAGTAAATACACTTCCATATGATATCTGTGTCATCTCAGCAATCTCACGGAGCTTCACTTTACGATCTTTCATTATAATTTTTGTCACTTCACTCACATTTTCCGGTGTAACGGCTTCCACAGGTCTACCCGAGCGTTCCGCGTCATTTGTGTCGGTACGACCACGTTTAAACTCGGCAAACCACCGACAAATCGTTGCTTTTGATGGACAAGAGTCCGGGTAACATTTTTCAATCCATTGTTTTGCTTGCGTGGTGTTTTTACCCATTAAAAAACAATGTTTTATCAGAACACGAAACTCGGTTTTTTCCATTGTTTAAACAAACTACAAAACGACTTTACTCCAACCTCGATAACTCAGCTGTTTCTGGTCCGATCGACTTAAAATTTTGACACGTTTCAAGCAAAGGTTAGTACTCTAGAAAGACGTGGTTACTGGTTTACTACGAGCGCCATCTATGGGTTAGTCTCGCGACTTATTGATCCATGTGTTATAATGCACAAGTTTACATTCAAACTTATTTTTCGAAAACATATAATAAATTAAATTTGCTATTGGTTTTTTATTAACTACTTGGCTATTTTATCTAATTAAAAATAATGTAATTAGCAATCTCCATTAAGATTTAAGATTAGTTGAGGTGGACATAAAACCTATTCCACTACGATCTTTTTAGCTTAATTTTGGTCCTTATATCGTTCTGGAGACTCTTGGCTTCTTTGCATATGTATAATTTTCGCCCTGTTGCGCCAGTTCTTGTACTTTAGCCTTAGAGGCCCCTGAGGTAATATAATTAGGTTGGTGTGTATGAATTGTGTTAATTTAATGAATAAAATTCAAAACATTTCGGAAGTTAAACTTTTATCAATTAAATTAATTTCCATTTGCTTCTTCATTATACTTCTACCAATACTGGCAACAAATTTACCTACAAAATATTAATCTCTGGAGCTTTCTATAAACCGTATACTTCCCGTTGCTTGCTATGTATAAAGTCCATTAGGTAAGGAGGAAAAAATCAGTTATACAGCGTATACTCCACTTTACTGTTTTCATAATTTTGGTTGGATAAACAGATTTCGGACTATATCTTGGAGCTCTGTGTTTATATAATCAATGATTTATTACAAAGGGTACTAGGAAAGTTTTGCAATATGACGCAACAATGAATCATTGGAAGCTGCGTGCTGCTGCATGTTGAGACATGTTCATACGTGTATAGTACCCGCGGCGTCATGTCGATGGGCTCAGTTATTCATTAGCAGTGAGAGTGTAAAGCGCTTGCGATGGCATCGTGGTCACGAAATGAGATAAAGGCAGTTTTGCGTTATAATTTCGTGCCTGGTTTAAACAAAGACCAGTGCTTAGAAGAAATGACTCTTGCACTGGGTGATGTTTGTCCATTCGCACAACGATATTCAGGTGGTATAGAAAATTTCAAAGGGGAAATTTAACTGTGGAGAATTCTGAGAGGCCGGGAAGGCCACGAACGTCAGTTACAGAGGAAAACCTTACTACTGCGAGGAAAATGGTTGGAGAGGACAGACGAGTGACCTACCAACAGATACAGGGTACTTCAGGCCTAATTGCACCAGCAATTCGTTCGATTCCGCATGATCATTTGCACGTGAAGAAACTCTGTTTTCTCTGGGTGCCGCATCGACTGACTGAAGAGCAGATTACACGTGATTTGGTGCCGGGAGATGCTAAAAAAAAAGTTTAATAAGGGACAATCTCGGTAAGTGAACAACATCGTGACAGGTGATTTGGCTGTGCTACTACGACGTACCGACCAAAGCTTAAAACAAAGTTTGTTTCTTTGACGATGAGGACACACCGTAGTTGTCAGAAAATCCCGATCTGTAAAGAAGAAAATGATAGCTATATTTTTCAAATCGAGTGGAATTGTGGAACGCGTCGTTTTGGACACACAGAAGACAGTCACAGTTAAGTGGTATACTGAACAGTGCCTGCCTAAGGTCATTGGATCTATGAATAACCTGCGGCCAAAGTCAAGAATGGACACCTGGTTCCTCCATCACGATAATGCTCCAGCTCACCGCGTCAAAACCTGCGCCGAATATTTGACCACGACAGGATTGATACTTCTCGAGCACTCGCTCTACAGTCCAGATCTTGCTCTCTGCGATTTTGCACTGTTCCCGCATGTGAAAATGAGAAAAAGGGAGGCGGTTTTCCAATGATGAGGATCTTCTGCGGGCTTGGCACAACGAGTGTGCGTTACTCCCTAGTGAAACTTAGTAGAACTGCTATAAAGATTGGTTTCGGAGGATGGAGAGTTGTATTGAGTGGAGAGGAAATTACTTTGAAAAAATTAAATAAAGTTGTATTGCAAAACTTTCCTAGTACCTGTTGTATATCCAGAAATGCGAACAATATTTTTGTGGGTAGCATCAATTTATAACTTATGTTACTTTTAGTTATATTTTTCAACAATTTCATTTACTTTTGTAATTTTTTTGTATGCGCTAACGTATATATCTATATTTGCTCTGTAATTAGGTTCGTCTGCTGTGCAAGAAAGTATATTATTATGAAGTACAAAATGTACATGTATTTCGTTAATTAGTGACTAATCAGAACGTGTCTGTGATTATATTGCCAATATTACGAAATAAGAGTACGGATTACCTATGTATAATTCTTTTTTGGTGACAATACTGGACTGCGGATACGATTTGCCTAAATTTTGCACGGGCTTCTTTTTCTTTCATCCTGCCGTGCAGCACGAGGTAGTCGAACACTTCTCCACCGGACGCGTATTCCATAACCAGGTACAAAGTTTTATCCGTTTCGATCACTTGAAATAATTTCACGATGTTCGGATGGTCCAACATTTTCATTATTCTTACCTAAACGAAAACAATAAGGTAATATGTTAATAGAAGATATAAAATGTATAAAAACAAAGTTAAAATAAAAAAATCAATTGTTTGATAATGCATCTTTTTATACTTTTTGAAATTCAAAATATAAAAACTATTTAGTCAACTGTTGCGTTCGTATAATTATCGAAGTATCGAATAAGGAGCAAATGGAAGAGTACTACGATATTTTATAGTTATTAAGCTTGAGTATCCGAATAATAATATATGCAGCAGTTATATTTATCTGCCTAGAGGTAGTTTAGGAAATTTCGTAGAGTCTGCCGTGGATAAATATTTTTAAATGAAAGAAAACGTGGCGCATCTTCACAAAATAATGACATGCTAGAGAACCACCAAATGATAGAAATTTTGATTGATATTAGATTCGTAATAATACCCAAATTCTCTCACCAAGAGTTGGCTGTTAAGAAAAACTGTTTCACAATAGATTTTACATTGACAAATAAGAATATTCAACGAATGAATGATGACGATTACCGCAACATTTCTAAAATTATTACAAAAGCATGAGCAAGCATCGTTAAGTCTAATTTGGTTCAAAAAAATCCTGGTTGTTTTGATTTCTATAGGCTGAAAAACTGATTTGAGTAAATGATCAAAGTGCACCCCCATGTGTCCAGTTAAAACTAAGTCTTAATATAGTAACTCTTTGCTTTGATCACTGCAGCGCATTCTTTTAGTGATCTTTCTACAAGTTTCTGCAATGGTAATTTTACAAGGAAACGATGCTGGCGGGATGCAAGTCTTTCACGTGATTCCTGAATTCGCCCCACCGAAGTTCGATTGGATTAAAATCTAGTGAATATGGTGACCACTCCATTTGAAGTATATCCTGATCTTAGTTTTATTTCGAAGAATTAGCAGTGAGGAAGCTTGTTCAGGATCATTATTTTTGCTGAAAAATAAATTCCTAATCAATCAAATTAAGACCACACGTACCGCTAAAGTACGCTGTCATATTACTCTTTCTTTAAAATTCCATCGATTTTGATTACAAGAACGACTATGCTCTACATTCGGCGATTATACTGAGGATTGAGTCCAAAATAATTAATAAGAGGAATCCTACTGCAGTCCCAAAACACATAACCTTTACGGCTGAGTGTAGGGTCTTTGCCATCTACAAAGCAATTGTGCCAGCCAAGTCCATTATTTCGATTGTGGCTTCATTTTGGGTACAGAGTGATATGCCCAGGCTTCGTCAACTCAAGTGTTTCAGATATCTGAACTTCACTAAATTGAGAGCCGAAATGCTTTCTCGATTAGGGTCCACGGCCAACAAATGCAGCACCCATCTTGTACATAATTTTTTCATACACAATTTTTATACAAAATCGAAACCACCGATCCAAATGAAATGTATAGAGTCTGAGGTACTTCGCGTAATTTTATTTGACGGTTTTTGCAGTATACACGTCTTTTGGGTGTCCACTGCGTTATTTATCAAATATATTGATCTGACCACATTTAAACTTAACTGTGCATCCATTTACGGTTGTTACCCATGGAGATTGGTGACCGCAAACAGACTCCACATCACTCCAGCTCTGCTTTGATTTCATTGTTTGTTTTGTTCTTTAAAAATAAGAACTTGTCACTAATCGGTAAGCTACAAATAGTTCGTTTTCTACTTAAATAACAAGCATCCTTATGATCAGAATGAACGCAAATTTTGAATTATATTTTGAAGGATTGCCGAGTTGAGAAACAAATATGATTTTTTTTAATAATACTACCCTCTTTAATCAAGCTCACTAATTACTGATTTGTTCTCGTATATAGTTTCCATTTTCCGTCTTTTGTTAATTTATATAAAAATGCACGTGAATGCAAGTAATATTGTAAATTGTTTTTCTTACTTTATTTTGTTTATGGCATTTCCTTTTTTAATTAAATTCCAGTTTTCATTATTTGAATTCATCAATATGTATTAATGTTATCAACACTACAAGCCATAAGTGTTTTCTCACGTGAACATTTTCATATTATTCAAATAAACAAAAATATAGCCTAGCTAAAACAAATACGTTATTAAATTTTAATTGAAAGATAAACAATCTTCGGTATTTATGTATTTAAGTAATTTAAAACCTAATTAAACAAAGACCATTTTACAACCCAGGTAAGGCGATAAAACAAGGCTTTTTTCTCGGAAATTTTAAATACGATTATATTAGGCAATAAATCAAGTAAGTAGAGGTATTGTATTTGTATAAAAATTTTAGTTTTTATTCATCTTTCGAAGTGTAGTAAAGAGTTCGTTCCGCTGTGTTTATTGTATTATTTTAAAATAAAATCGATATTTTTAGTAATGCCAAAACTATCAGTTCGAACACGTGCACTTATAGTGTCTCCTCATGATATTTGTAAAAGTAATAGACAAATGGCACAATTACTGAACGTAAGCCGCAGAACTGTGGATTATAATATTTAAAAAATATGAAGAAACTAGTAGTTTACTCCATAAAAAAGGCGTCAGGCCGACCAAAAATTAGAAGATCCAGCAATAGTTTTGTTAGTAAAAGAAAGACGCAAAACTTCACTGGAAATTGCAGCAGAGAAAAATTAATCACAATAAACCAGTTAGAGTCACAATGGTGAAATGGCGTTTACGCAAAGAAAAATTGTTCAGAAGAGTTTCTGTGCGAAAACCGCGCAAGCAAAGTAAAATAAAACAGCTTGGGCAAGACGACACAAGGATTAGATGGTGGAAGAGTGAAAAAAGTGTTCTGAACCGACAAATCCAAATTCGAGATATTCAGTTCAATACTTATATTCGGAAAAACGAGTTCTCGAATTATGGCATTGCATCCACCACCAAGCATGGAAGAGGATCAGTAGTGGTTTGGGGTAGCTTTGCCAGAACATCTGTAGACAATTTTACTAAAATAGACAGCATTTTGAGAAAAGAGCGGTACAGACAAAGTCTAGAACATGCTGTTTCCTCAGGAACACGACTAATTGGAGAAAATTTTAGGTTGCAACAAGATAGCGGTCCCAAACGCACGTCCAAATTATGTCAGGAATTAGTACGGGAGGGAATGATTGTTATTATGAAATTCTCTGTAGAACCCCGACTCGAAAATCGCTATTGAACAAGCAAAATAAACTGAAACAGTTTGGGCAAGACAACACAAGGATTGAATGCTGGAAAAGTGAAAAAAGGGTTCTGGACCGACTAATTCAAACTCGATACTTATATTCGGAAAAACGAGTTCTCGAATTATGCATTGCATCCACCACCAAGCATGGAAGAGGAACAGTAGTGGTTTGGGATAGTTTTGCCGAAACATCTGTTGACAATTTTACTAAAATAGACAGCATTTTGAGAAAAGAGTGGTACAGACGAAGTTTGGAACATGCTGTTTCTTCAGGAACACGACTAATTGGAGAAAATTTTAGGTTGCAACAAGATAGCGGTCCCAAACGCACGTCCAAATTATGTCAGGAATTAGTACGGGAGGGAATGATTGTTATTATGATTTTCTCTGTAGAACCCCGACTCGAAAATCGCTATTGAACAAGCAAAATAAACTGAAACAGTTTGGGCAAGACAACACAAGGATTGAATGCTGGAAAAGTGAAAAAAGGGTTCTGGACCGACTAATTCAAACTCGATACTTATATTCGGAAAAACGAGTTCTCGAATTATGCATTGCATCCACCACCAAGCATGGAAGAGGAACAGTAGTGGTTTGGGATAGTTTTGCCGAAACATCTGTTGACAATTTTACTAAAATAGACAGCATTTTGAGAAAAGAGTGGTACAGACGAAGTTTGGAACATGCTGTTTCTTCAGGAACACGACTAATTGGAGAAAATTTTAGGTTGCAACAAGATAGCGGTCCCAAACGCACGTCCAAATTATGTCAGGAATTAGTACGGGAAGGAATGATTGTTATTATGAAATTGTCTCTGTAGAACCCCGACTCGGAAATCGCTATTGCGCAAGCAAAATAAAATGAAACAGCTTGGGCAAGACAACACAAGTATTGAATGCTGGAAAAGTGAAAAAAGGGTTCTGGACCGACTAATTCAAACTCGATACTTATATTCGGAAAAACGAGTTCTCGAATTATGCATTGCATCCACCACCAAGCATGGAAGAGGATCAGTAGTGGTTTGGGGTAGCTTTGCCTGAACATCTGTAGACAATTTTACTAAAATAGACAGCATTTTGAGAAAAGAGCGGTACAGACAAAGTCTAGAACATGCTGTTTCCTCAGGAACACGACTAATTGGAGAAAATTTTAGGTTGCAACAAGATAGCGGTCCCAAACGCACGTCCAAATTATGTCAGGAATTAGTACGGGAGGGAATGATTGTTATTATGAAATTCTCTGTAGAACCCCGACTCGAAAATCGCTATTGAACAAGCAAAATAAACTGAAACAGTTTGGGCAAGACAACACAAGGATTGAATGCTGGAAAAGTGAAAAAAGGGTTCTGGACCGACTAATTCAAACTCGATACTTATATTCGGAAAAACGAGTTCTCGAATTATGCATTGCATCCACCACCAAGCATGGAAGAGGAACAGTAGTGGTTTGGGATAGTTTTGCCGAAACATCTGTTGACAATTTTACTAAAATAGACAGCATTTTGAGAAAAGAGTGGTACAGACGAAGTTTGGAACATGCTGTTTCTTCAGGAACACGACTAATTGGAGAAAATTTTAGGTTGCAACAAGCAAAATAAACTGAAACAGTTTGTTGAATGCTGGAAAACGCACGTCCAAATTATGTCAGGAATTAGTACGGGATTTTGAGAAAAGAGGGAATGATTGTTATTATGAAAAATTTTAGGTTGCATTTCTCTGTAAGGAATGATTGTTATTATGAAATTGTCTCTGTAGAACCCCGACTCGGAAATCGCTATTGCGCAAGCAAAATAAAATGAAACAGCATGGGCAAGACAACACAAGGATTGAATGCTGGAAAAGTGAAAAAAGGGTTCTGGACCGACTAATTCAAACTCGATACTTATATTCGGAAAAACGAGTTCTCGAATTATGCATTGCATCCACCACCAAGCATGGAAGAGGAACAGTAGTGGTTTGGGATAGTTTTGCCGAAACATCTGTTGACAATTTTACTAAAATAGACAGCATTTTGAGAAAAGAGTGGTACAGACGAAGTTTGGAACATGCTGTTTCTTCAGGAACACGACTAATTGGAGAAAATTTTAGGTTGCAACAAGATAGCGGTCCCAAACGCACGTCCAAATTATGTCAGGAATTAGTACGGGAAGGAATGATTGTTATTATGAAATTGTCTCTGTAGAACCCCGACTCGGAAATCGCTATTGCGCAAGCAAAATAAAATGAAACAGCTTGGGCAAGACAACACAAGTATTGAATGCTGGAAAAGTGAAAAAAGGGTTCTGGACCGACTAATTCAAACTCGATACTTATATTCGGAAAAACGAGTTCTCGAATTATGCATTGCATCCACCACCAAGCATGGAAGAGGAACAGTAGTGGTTTGGGATAGTTTTGCCGAAACATCTGTTGACAATTTTACTAAAATAGACAGCATTTTGAGAAAAGAGTGGTACAGACGAAGTTTGGAACATGCTGTTTCTTCAGGAACACGACTAATTGGAGAAAATTTTAGGTTGCAACAAGGTAGCGGTCCCAAACGCACGTCCAAATTATGTCAGGAATTAGTACGGGAAGGAATGATTGTTATTATGAAATTGCCTCTGCAGAACCACAACTTGAATCCTATAGTGTTGAAATGGGATGAGTTAAACAGACAAGTCCGAAAATCAGCTCAAATATCCACAAAAACGCTATGGATCCAACTACAGGATGTATTGTCAAAAATAGAACCGAAAACTGGCGAAATTACTAGAGAGGGTGCCGAGATTGTAGCAGACAGTAATAAAAGTTGAAGATGGTCACATTAACGAAACGAAAATTTAAAATAATACTTTTTCAAGATTTTAAAACATTTTGTATAATTATATAATAAAATTTTAATTTTGCAGTAAGTATTACACTTATGTATGTTTCTATTATTTTCTAGGTGGGCAAACACTTACGGACAGTACTGTATGTATATTTAAAGTTTTCATGCAGAATTACGGTCCAAATGAAAGGATAAGTTCGTTCTATATCTCTTTTTAACGAAAAAAGTTGACGGCGTGTTTTTAACACTCTCCTCTATAAGGTAATTACGGCTTCAAGGATGCAATGACCGATGACTCACTCTTTTTTTTAACTTTGGAAACATTTTATTTACATTACGAAATTGGGCGAAAAAAGAAAAAAATGTTGAAAACTCCATTCCGGATATGAATTTTAAAATGGTAAAAATATATAAAATCTCGGGATTTTAGATTAGCTTTTGTTATCTTGTGTTATCATCATCAGATACAGGTGTTTTTATTAAGAAATCCGAAAGCATATTGTGATTAACGTACTAAATAATTAAAATTGTTAACGTTTTTAGCTATTGTAATTGTACTTTAATCTTAATTTAACATATGTAGTCTTCATCGAAAATTGCAATAAAATCTCATCACAATCTGTATCGATCTGTAGAACACTATTATGTTCTGAATTTGAATGATGTAATAATCTATGGAACTATGTATGCAGATATATTGAAGTCAGACACAAATGATGTGCAATGAAAACAAGTGTACTCAGTATCTATCTTATCGGCTATCTCGAAAACAATGTAATAAACATAATGATTATGACATGATATAACTGTGTAAATATAAAAAACAACATGATTCAATATTAAACCATTATTTACTTTATAGTTAGTTATTGGATAGAAAGTACACTTACTATGTTAAATTATCGAGTTATAGGGATGACTTTGTAAATCAATACATACACTACCGTCCATAAGTTTAATCGCACTAAAGATAATATTAATTGCAGAAGGAAATAAAATATTTAAGTTAATATATTGAAATTTTATCCAAACTAAAATCATTATATATATTTGCACGTTATTTAACCGAAGTATTTTGTATAAACGAATGAACGCCTTATTTTCTATTTCAAGAAATAATATTCAAGTAAGAAATATAATGAAGGTGTCATGGAGATTATCCCTTATTCGGAATTGTGTATTGTATGGTTTATTACGTGGTCGTAATAGCCAGTCTTTACCAGATATTTGTGCGCTTGTAAGGGTATATTTTATGTCTATTACACAGTGAATACTCAGTATTCCCGTTGTTAATGAAGTGTCAGCAAGTGCTATCGAGTGAGCGTATCTTTTTTTAATTGTGTATAAAACATGGCACGGAGAAAGCAACTAACTCTTGAACAAAGGGCAAGCATTACTGCTTTGCGCGAAACAAAGCCTTTTAATAGAGCAATCGCCCGAAAACTAAAAGTTTCCGAGTATTGTGTTCGTCAAACTATAAAGAGAATGGCAGAAACTGGCCAACTCGGAGACCAAAAACGCAATGGACGGCCGAGAATAACTACTAAAAGAGAATATGAATAACTGAAATTAATGTCCTATATAGTATATATAGTTGGAGTGTCACAGTATTTTTCTACGATGGAAAAAATTGAATATCGTGCTGTGATAAATTTCTTACTTTTGGGAGATATAGCATCAAGATAAATTCATGAACGATTGTTAAAAGTGTATAAAGACTCTTCTTTTTCAACTGGAAGAGTAGAAATATGAGTTGCTGAATTTAAACGTGGTCGTACAAATCTTGAAGGCGATCCACGTGACGGACGTCTAAAAAGTGTATAAACACCAGAAATAGTAGCAAAAATACAGGGATATGGTTTTGGAAGACCGTCAGTTAACCGAGAGAGATTTGGTAAATGCCCGCGATATCTCATTAGGCAGTGTGAGTAATACTTTGACTGAAGTTTTGCATTTCAGAAAGTCGTGTGCAAAATGGGTGCCGCATTCGTTAACAACGGAACAAAAACACATTAGAATGCGACTTTCTCAGCAACATTTGAAGCGTTTTAGAATGAATAAAAATGATTTTGTGCGTCGTTTCATCACTATGACACTTGGGTCCACCACCATGATCCTCAATCAAAACAAGAGGTTACGGAGTAGTGTGAATACGGTATTTCGGTTCCGAAGTTAGTTAGGGTCCAGAAATCGGTCAAAAAGGTAGCAGCATCAGTTTCTTGGGATACAAAAGGAATTACTTCCAAACTGGTAAAATAATACACTCAGATTATTGGATGTAAAAATTCATGAGAAAAGACTTAGTTCACAGAAGAAAAAAAACGTTTTTGATCAAGACAACCCATTCTCTCACACAGCTCAAAAAACCATCGCAAAAATCAATGAAGTAAAGTACGAATTATTGCAACATCCACTCTATTTGCCAGATTTTGCCCCTTTTGGCTTATGGCTGTTCTTAAATCTAAAAAAATTCATACGTAAAGAACGATTTTCATCGAAAGAAGAGGTAATACCCGTAGAAGCGTATTTCGACAGTCTTCCGGATTCTCATTTCGGAGATGGCATCCATATATTAGGAGATCACTGGAACAAGTGAATTGAAATTCAGGGAGGTTATATGGCATTGAAAACTAAAAATATATTTCAAACCATAAAATCGTGTTTTTCTTATCGAACGACAAAACTTATTGAACAACCTGGTAACACGAAAAAATTCCGGCGCCTTCAAATTATGCGTAAAACATATTTCCTAAAATGCAAATACTACTCTAGGCAAAAAAAAACGATATGTCTAATTTTATATATATTTTATGAAGTCATGTAAGTATTTAAATTGTTTTTTTTATGTTAGCCAATAAATATCTACTGTTGAATAAGTAATGAAGTGAAACTATAAATAAATCTCTTTTTCTCGTGTATTCTACGTATAAATTGCATTTATTGTATATAACGGTAAAGTTTTATATTTTATTATAAAGAGTGTTTCAAATTGTGCGTTTTTTTTTCAGAATAAATAAAATATATATGGCGCACTGAATTTGTCTGGGTATGTGGGCATTTAATAAGTGTGATGAATGATATTTATAAAAATGGCTTCGTACGCGGTACAACAACGCGTTCAAATTGTTGAATTATTCTATGAAAATCAGCGTTCTGTCAAAAGAGTTTTTAAAAAATTACGTGAATTTTATGGTTTACACAATCGTCTATCTGAAAGCACTATTGGTCGAATTATTAAAAAATTTCAAGAGACCGGTTCCGTGGAAGATCAAAAAAGTGAAAAATACAGTCGTAGTGGTCGTTCACAAGAAAATATTGGTTTGGTTCATGAAAGTGTTGCTGAAGATCTTGAAATGACCATTACACGATGTTCACAGCAACTTGGCCTTAGTGGATCAACAACATGGCGTATTTTACACAAGGATTTAGCTCTGAAGGCATATAAGGTTCAAATAGCACAGGAACTGAAGCCATTAGATCATTTAAAACGTCGTTCATTTGTCAATTTCATCAATGAACAACCAGCTGATTTTTCTCAAAAAATAATGTTTTCCGATGAGGCACATTTTGAACTTGGTGGCTATGTTAATAAACAAAATTGCCGTATCTGGGGTGAGGAAAATCCACGAATTATTCATGAGAAACCTATGCATCCTAAACGAGTTATTGTTTGGTGTGGATTATGGTCAGGTGGTGTAATTGGAACTTACTTCTTTGAAAATGCTGCTGGTGAAGCTGTAACTGTCAATGGTGATCGATATCGTCGGATGATAATCGAATTTTTGTGGCCTGAATTAATGAATATTGATCTAGAGGATATGCGGTTTCATCAGGATGGCGCTACACCTCACTTTGCACACGAATCAATTGATTTATTGAGAGAAAAATTTCCTGGACGTGTAATCTCAGGAAACGGTAATGTTAATTGGCCACCAACACCATGTGATTTGACACCGTTAGAATATTTTCTTTGGGGTTATGTGAAAAGTCAGGTTTATAAAAACAATCCGCAATCAATTCCTGCTTTGAAAGATGAAATTATTCGTGTCATTGGTGAGAGAGCCTCAATTATGTCAAAATGTCATTGAAAATTTTAACAGAAGAGTGGACGTCTGTGGAGCTGCAAGAGGTTGCCATTTGGCAGATAATTTTTCGCATATAAATGTCATAACCGATACTTCAATTACCAATAAAAAGTTTTTGGAAGTAAATGCAAATTATGTGTTTTATTTATTCTTAAAAAAACGGCTAAATTTGAAACAGCCTTTATTTTAACTACTCTTACAAAATATGTCCAATGAGATTTCTGATATCACAACTAGTTTTAATAATAATTGACTATTTTTCCAGCTCACTGACATTTTTACTGTCCGCGAACGTGTAAGATATTTTCTTATGAATGTATTACCACATCCTTTGAGTACATGATTTGTCATCAGAGTAAAAGAAACATGTTAAAAGTTTCCATAAAAACGTGAATGTATATACACATTTAATATTTTATAATCGTTGACATAGGACACACCCATAACTTAACTACACAAGAAATTATTTCCTTATACATAAAATAAGTGCTGTAAATATTTTATGTGACCTATGATGCGGAAAAAAAAACTCAATTTCAATATGCACAATGTCGAAGTACACGTGCCCGTCTGAAATAGTAAAAGTTTATCGGCGCCTTCGGAATAAGACACACGACCTATCTAATCTTTAATGCTATGCAAACCGCAAAATATCAACTTACTTGTCCGCTTTAGTAAAAAAGAAATCAATAACATGGATATGCAGCGACTGCGATAAATAGCAACGGCTCATATTATACGGCTTAGTTAAAGGTGTATAATGTAAAACCGATCATAATTATATTACATGGTTTACATAACTCGATTTTATCGTAACACATGCTTAAGTAGTTACGTAAGTTATTCCTGATACAATGCATCTATGATATTAACATATAGCTGTACAATTAAAACAAATACCATATATAATAAAGTAATTATATAAATAATATAATTAATTACACATTTAATCGAGTTACAAAAATAGTTTTAATATCGAAATTAAAATGTTTCACTTTTTAAGGTTAATGGTACTTTATCTGATGAAATAAGAACTACATTAAACTGGAAGAAATATAAATCGAACTCCCTCAACGTTTGATACGATCAATTAATTAGTCAAATGAGTTGACTGTGCAGATACTATTCAGGGTCATGATCATTTAGTTTTAACATTGTCAATTAGTTTAATAACTGAAGGTTGATATAGAACCCGTTTCCACATTAATTTTCGTTTTCTGTATACGTATTTCGACAAAACGCACACTCCACTGAGTGTGCGTTTTGGCTTTCAACGGTACAGATCGTGTGCGGAATTTGTTTTCGTACGGGTATTTTTGCCCTAGTTTTCCAGATGCGACACTGTTTAATTATCTGCTGACGATGATAACTTAGTTGTCGCAATACGTATACAGAATTAATGTGGAATGGGGTTACATATTAACTTTCAGTGATTAAGTTAATCAACCACAGGCTCCATCAAAATTACCTACCACTGTCCAATTGGGTCTGCTCTGTCGTTTTCTTTTGTCGTCAAATGGACATAATGGAAGATGAAGAGACAGAGTACTAAATCAGATGAATACGGCGAATGATCCATATAACATACGAACTTGGTTTTTGGTAAAAAACTATGCTAAATTCGATTTTTTGGTCATCAATAATTTTGTATAGAAACAATAGGAATACAATTAAGAGAGGCTCAAAGTCTAAGTTAGAATGTTTTACAGAGTCGATTTTGAAATTCTCAATTCATCTTCAACCAATTTCACCGACCCATGCGAAGTTTCTTTGATGAAAATAATGAATTTCTTCTTAACTGGGTTTAATTTTTGGACGACCTGAATGTTCGTCGCCTTCGGCGAGCGACTTAGGAGTACTTTCAAATTATTTAAGCAACTCGCCAATCCGAGTAGGATCAATATTTATTATGATACACTTTATAAAGCATTTGATTCGTTCCTGTAAAACTTTTATCAGATTTAACACAAAAATCAACGGCAACTCTTTATTTCAAACCAATTTTCCGCTAATTTGCTAAAATATGCAATCACTTTTAGTACTACGACTTGACTAATAAAACAAAGTCTGTATAAAAATTAAAAGCCGTTAATATTTCAATGAAGCGAATCATACACAACAAAAACTTTATTCCACTGAAATATCTATATAATTAATAGAGGCCAGTCTCCAGTACTATTGATGATGGCTTCAAAGCGTTTCTTCATGCAAGCAACTAAACTTTATGCGTAGCTTACTGGCAATAGTCTCCATATCTTCCTTATATGGCGAGAAAATTGCCCGATGTTGAAGCTATGTTGATTCTAAAGCTTTTGCTTTACGATAGCCCACACATATACACGGAAGGTAGAAGTCCCTTTTGATTCAACTTGAAGATTCGGCGTGAGTTCAAAGTGAAACCACATATGCTGAAACACCTCACACATGCACTTTAAGTGGATACTTTACACTGCGATCAACAATCTAGTTTGTATCACAGGACCAAGCTCAAAAAGAATAATCATCGGAAACCATAATACTTAACCAATCTCGTTCAATGATATTACGCGGCCAAGCAAGACGCTTTTTCCGGTGATTTGATGACAGCAACGGTTTTATTATCGTACTGCGACATTTCAGATTATATTCGTGTTCGATTACGTAGTCATCAAACATACTTTTATATTCATCTTCCTCAATTTTGCTTTTACGTTACGCAATATTAATTAAAACTTTTTTTAAACAATATGATAATGGACTTATCTCTCGTTGTGGCTCCTCGTAATCTCCCTTGACTTGGAATATCTTCTTCTACTTCTACTTCTACTGACTTTGTTGTTTTATATCGATTAATCCACAACCTTTTGAATCTCGTGGACTTGTGTAAATATCTCCCAGCGGCAGTTATGGATATTTTTGACCCTTTTGGGTGCGTGGGCAAGAATACCGCTTCAAAGCGCTTTACATATACACTACTAAGAATCAAGACTAGACTAATACCTACGCGGTGCATTAAGAGTAAAGTCCCTCTACCTGACCGTACACCTTTGCCCCAACCATCCTTCCACTAACAAGTAGGTTTGTAATTTCTATAAACTGTATATTGTAAACAGGCGAAGGAATATTAATGGAGGTTGCTGCTTCGAGCAACAAAAGGGTAGATGGTACCACTGAATTCTTTTATTTTTGAAAAATTTCGTTTCTTTTTGGACAAAGATGGACTAGTCAGAACATATTGAATAATCAAAAAATCAGATCAATCTACATCCATGATTTTCAGCGTTTCGACAAAGCTAGTTGTATGTGGAATTGTGAATATATCGCCTAATGAATGAGGTACATTTTTCTGTCAATGGAAGGATTTTTGAGTTTCGTTATGGGATTTTAAATTATCTATTGTGGTCTTTATGTTATTTTATAAAATGAGATAGCTAAAGAAGAAAAAGTTTCAAAAAGCTGTAAATAGGTTATGAAGAGTGACGGAATAAAACTTACAAAAATATTACCACTCAGAGAAAAACAGCTTAGGCAAGACACTTTCGAAGAGCATATTTTAAAGATAACAGTGTTAAATAGCATTTTGGTCACTTCATGGGTGAACCCTATATTATATTTTTCCACATTAACCATTTATAGAATTACGAAATCTTTTAATTAATAAATTAATTAATAAAACAAGTAAACTTAGAAATAGAATCGCGTAACTTCTAAATCTAGTTGAATCAAATATGAGTTTTGAACGATCAACATTTGATACTAATTCTTGAACATGTGACTAATATGGAAGACTAATTTTCAAGCTACTTACTTCTCTAAATAATTTTTGCAGTGAACCAGGGTTGAGTTGCGTCTTGTCTATTATCTTAATGGCCACTTCTTTGCCTGTAGGAACATGTTTCGCCAGCTTGACTTTAGCGAAGTTACCCTTACCGATCGTCTTGAGTAGTTTATATTTGCCGATCGTCGGTTCTTCCCCTGTGCGCATCCTGTTGCGCGTCGAGGCCGAGCTGATCCTACTCGACTCCACTGTACTGTCATTTCCACCCTGTAAAATAAAAAGAAAAATAAATATCCCATTCAACGTTAAATCTATGTGAATATATGTATGTACGCATGTATTTATGTATGTATGTATGTATGTATATGTAAAGAACGTGCCGATGTAAGTAACGAGGAGAATTTTGAATAAATAATTCAAGGTAGTCAAGGTACACAGTTACGAAACGGGTATGCTCAAGTAGATTCTCGTGCATAAGAAATTATAAATTAGTATAAATTACTTTTAGCATTCATTATCGCATATAAATTATTACAAGTACGTGTATCTATAAGCAAATTAGGCAATATATCCGCGTTATTAATTTTAAATTTATATTACAAGTCGTTGTTTATTATATAAAAACATGTATGCTGTAATTAGAACTTTGAGCAGGTTATTCTACAATATTAAAATTAAGCATATTTCCAGGGCCACATCTTTGCAATACCCTCTACAACTTACAGTTCTAACATGCTTTTAGTTTAATGGTAATTCATAATACATATTAAGATGAATATAAAACTACATTAGATATTAATTCGAAAAGATTCAGTGCTTCCCAAGAATCAGTTTTTATATAATAACTGTTTTGATAAAAAATAAAATAGAGAATAACATCTCAAAATTACTATTTCAACAAATACTAAATCTTTCATTACTTTTTAACAATCCTTCTTGCCTGATATTTTTTTCCAAAGACGCTGCTAAATTTGATATGATTATGATATCCTACCAATTTGTATCTAATTTATTAAATTAATCTTTTACGCTTTTACTATGTAAAACTGAAAAATTTGAATTTTAACCGCTTTTTACATCATATGTATATATAATACATAAATTTTTGAAAAAATTCCCTCTCTCCGGGCGAGACTTAACTTCCTCCTTTGACTACGGAGAACAGTGAATTCGAGTCTTCTAACGCGTCATAAATTGCATTACGGAAACAATTATTAACTGAAAGGCTATTTTTAAACAAACGGTACCCCTGGTAGGTTTTTAATTGCATATAATCATGCACTTTTACAATGTAAAACTAACAAATTCTAATTTAAACCGCTTTTTAAATCGCATATATAATGGAGAAATTTTTGAAAAAAATACTTCCGCACGAGACTCGAACCCGCGATCTCATATTAAGAAGATGAAGACACATACTTGATCCTTAGACGACGGAGAATAAATTCGAGTCTTTCAACGTGCTATAAATTGCATTATGGAAATTGTTTCTATAATTCCCCGTTCTCTGTGGTTTAGGGGTGCAGACGCATGCCCGGTTACAATGTTTGATGGTTCGCGTCTCGCGCGGAGAGCGAGAATTTTTTTAAAAATTTCTCCATTATACCGGATGTCCTACGACATGATTGCCGCAGCTTAAGGATGTGTTACTGAAGCAATTTCAAGTTAAGCTTAAGCCATTAGCTCAGTGACGATAAAGTTTTGGGCATATGTTCATTAGACATTTACAACTTTAGATTGCTTCAGTAATATCCTTGAGCTGTGGCAATTATATCATGGGACATCCGGTATATGCGACGTAAAAAGCAATTAAAATTAGAATTTTTCATTTTCTGTATTTTAGCCATGATTTAGAATGCCTTTCTTTATTATTTAGATACAGTTTCCAAAGCAAATATATATTTTTATGAAAAAAGATTAAAAGTGCTTTCTTCAATAAATTTGAAGAGTTTGGAGCTCATTTCATTCAACTCACATGATAAGTTGGGCTAGGAAAAAAGCAGTATTGTAAAAACAGTAATGGGACTGTCTGTTAGGCAACATAATAATAATATTTTGTAGTTTTTTCGACAATTTTTGAAAAAAACAGCACCATTCCACTTTTTCTTAACTTCAACTTTGTCTCCTTGACCTTGCTACTATATATATACACTGGTTAACACTATCAGCAGACCTCGTCTGCTTTTACAAATATCGACCAATGCAAATAAATATTTCCTGCCATCTATCGTTAGATAGATACAGGCAGATAACTAATTAGAATTTTTCTGCAATTGGTAATAACAAAAAATAAGAGGAAATGTTTCCCGTCGAGAAGCGCTTAATTAAATATTTATATAGAATTATAAAGATCGTCCAACGACTTTGTCAGCTTTCCAAATAATAAATCGCAAATACTTCGCCAAAAACATTGGTAAATGTGGTGGCAAATTTTCTAACTCGCCTTCAGCAACGCATGAAAAATGAAGAAGTTGAGCAGTTATGTGAATCTGCATTGTCAGAATAAGTTTTCTTTACTTCTTACCATCTATTTGTTATGAAGTCTAAAAAGGGGGGCTTGTCTAGATTCGACCCAAAAAATATAATTATGAGACTATTAGATTGAAGAAAATACATTTTGACGTCTAAGTAAGTGTTATACCGCAAAAACAAATATACAATAGTCAACCGAAAATTAAATACCTCAAAAAATATTTCTAAAATAATATGTAAAGTTGTTAAATAGATTTAGTTGAAAATTGTATGTAAATGCATATTAACAGTTAGGTTAGAATTCCATTTATACCGTGTTTTTCATAAAAAACAACATATTTATTAATTAAATGCTGAAGCCTTAATTTAAAAATTCCAATGACCAGCAATTTAGGCATATCCGAAACAGTATCAAAAATAAATTTCAATACATATTTTCGAAGTTTGATTTACAGAAATCAAACTTTTCCTGAATCAATATATAACGAGCGACGGGTTACACGAACTTTTAATTATCAAACAGTAGCGTCGTAGAATGGTAGAAAATCTTTAAAATCTTTATTTATGTATTAGAGAAAGAGCAGGTTTCCTTAAAGCATTTTTAGACACACGCAAACATTGGTTTAGTCTCAATTATTCACACTTGATGTATTTGCTTCCAAATTGTATTTTTAAGTTTTATAGTCAAAACTACTTTCCCATAATAATACATAACACATGGATCAATAAGTCCCGAGACTAACAATGAAAACAACATTTTTTTTGCAAAATTTTTTTTTATTCATCAACATAATCACCTTTTAGGGTGATACAATGGTTTCAACGCTTTTCCAATTTTTCAATACCATGTTTATAAAAAAATTTATCTTTCGCTTCAAAATAAGCTTCAGTTTCAGCGATGACCTCCTCATTTGAGCCAAATCTTTTTCCCTGGAGCATTTTTTTAAGATCAGCAAAGAGCCAGTAGTCACTGGGGGCTAAATCTGGCGAATATGGGGGGTGGGGAAGCAGATCAAAACCCAATTCGTTCAATTTTGCCATTGTTTTCATCGACTTGTGGCAGGGTGCATTGTCTTGGTGAAAAAGGATTTTTTTTCTCTGCATGTGCGGTCGTTTTTTTGCGATTTCCTCCTTCAAAAGCACCAGTAAGTCAATATAATAATCACTGTTGATCGATTTACCTTTTTCGAGGTAGTCAATGAAAATCACGCCATGTGTATCCCAAAAAACTGACGCCAGGACTTTGCCAGCTGACTGCTGCGTTTTCGGACGTATCGGACGGCTTTCGCCAGCTGTGCGCCACTCAGATGACTGTCGCTTCGACTCTGGAGTGTAGTGATGTATCCATGTTTCGTCCATGGTCACGTAACGACGCAAGAAATCTTTTTTGTTGCGAGTAAATAGCGATAAACAACTTTCTGAATCATCGACTCGTTGCTGTTTTTGTTCCATCGAGAGCAATCGCGGCACCCACTTGGAAAAAACCTTTTTCATGCTCAATTTTTCATGAAGGATAGTAAATACACTTCCATATGATATCTGTGTCATCTCAACAATCTCACGGAGCTTCACTTTACGATCTTTCATTATAATTTTTGTCACTTCACTCACATTTTCCGGTGTAACGGCTTCCACAGGTCTACCCGAGCGTTCCGCGTCATTTGTGTCGGTACGACCACCTTTAAACTCGGCAAACCACCGACAAATCGTTGCTTTTGATGGACAAGAGTCCGGGTAACATTTTTCAATCCATTGTTTTGCTTGCGTGGTGTTTTTACCCATTAAAAAACAATGTTTTATCAGAACACGAAACTCGGTTTTTTCCATTGTTTAAACAAACTACAAAACGACTTTACTCCAACCTCGATAACTCAGCTGTTTCTGGTCCGATCGACTTAAAATTTTGACACGTTTCAAGCAAAGGTTAGTACTCTAGAAAGACGTGGTTACTGGTTTACTACGAGCGCCATCTATGGGTTAGTCTCGAGACTTATTGATCCATGTGTTACAATAGTGTGCATAAGTAAGCGACCACTTGCAAAAAATCCAATTCTGGAACAATATTGTTAAAGAATTGAATTTTTTGCAAGTGGTCAAAGTGGACAAAAAGTCTTCGATTTTTCAAATTAAAGTACCAAGCAAAGGTTTGGTGGCTAATAAAAAAAAGGACGGTAGGACCAAGAAAAGTAAAAGGTCATCAATATTTGTAATTAACATCCTTGCGAAATATGACGAAATCATCTAAAGAATTAGCAGAAGATCTTCATAGATCGACGGGGTTTCTGTGAATCCTTTTTAATTAAAACAAGAACTTGGAGGTCGTTTTGCAAAAAGGAAGTCATTGGTGCAAAGGGGTAATAAATAGAGACGGTTGGAATGTGCACAAATTGTTAATTCCCATCGAGTGGCGACGTGTATTTTGGACAGATGAGACCAAATTCGAAATATTCGGATCCAAAAGAAAGCAGTATGTTTGCCGAAGGGTTGTAAAAGTGTATAACCCATCATGTATATAATCAACAATAAAACAGAGAGTAAGTATGGAGGATGCATATATGTGCAGATTTGACATATTTGTTAAAATTACTAGATAATTAATGTTAGTGAAACTGCAGCAACATGCTGTACCAGCAGGAACACAATTAATTGGAAATAATTACGATAACGTTCCGAAGCATACCACTAGAAAAAAAATATTTAAATGAAATTAAGCAATAAGGAGTTGAACAAACTTTAGTCTGACCGGCACAAGTTCAGATGTACATATTTTCGAATATATGGGGATTATTTAAATCGTGCGAAGTAAAAAAGATTGCCAACTAATGCCAATCAACTTTCTGATATCTTTTCGGAAGAATGGAATAACTGCTGAGAAGAATTTTTGACAAAACTGTTTGATACTTTACCCAAACGTGTCAGAAGTGTAATATCTGTTAAAGGTCATACTAAACACCAGTATTATTATCTTTATTATTAATATTTTAGTTACATGCAATTATTCAAATTTACTACATAGAAGAAAGTTCCTTCTAGATATTTTTTTGAAATGATGCAAAACAATAAATTTTCAATGGTGGTCACATACTTATACACACTACTGTATATTTGCATATACAGTAGTGTATATTATTACAGGTATGTATTTTGTATTTACTTATGTTTATGCAAAACATACCTGAGAATGACGAGGCTCCATTATTCATAACAATAAATATGATTAGTTATCAGAAAACGAGTAAAGTTCGGTCGCCTTACAGATAAATGTTCGAAAACACGTTCCTGTAATGTTTTATTTCAAAATAACAAGTAGTTCCAATGCCACCGTAATATAGAGTACCAGGGACGAATGTAAAATCACGCGAATTCTAAATTTCTAATTATTTCTAAATGAAACCGGTTATTTGAAGTTTATGTTGGAACGATATTGAGACTTAGTAAAACCTTAAAGCTATCAGTTTCCCATTCTATCTTATCAAATATAAAACAAAAACTTTTTAAAGTAGTTTTGCATACACCACATATACATACATACATATATATCTACATATAGTGGAATGAACATTTATAGAATTTACATTAGCGAAGTTAGACAATCCTCATAAAGCACCAATTTCCCATAATTCTAATGACGAAAATTGATTTCTAATAAGATGTTATTGTTGGAATTTGTATGATTTAATCAGTTTAGACACCAATACAATGAAACTAAAATTGTTCTAAAGACTGACTATTCATTTTGCCCTGATAAATATTAAAATTTAATATTTAAATACGTTTTATCCAAATGAATGGCCTTAACTTTCCAAATGGTACTTTCACAAGACACTAAACAATCAAATTTGCAATGCTTTTTACACATAATACTAATCATTAAAGGTTGATATATAACCCCTTTCGACATTAATTTTCGTAATTCTGTATCCGTATTTCTACAACTAAGTTGTAATCATCAACAGATAATTAAGCAGTGTCGCACCTGGAGAACTACGGCAAGAAATACCCGTAAGAAAAAACTAATTCCGCACACGATTCGTACCGATGAAAGCTCCTGGCTTTCAGCGGTATGGAAAGGGGTTATATATCAACCTTTAGTGATTAAGTTAACCATCCACAGACTCCAATCAAAATCACCTACATAATACTGCATTACACTAGCTTGAATACTTGGATTCTCTTCAATCTTCGAGGTACATATTCTGATTTCTAACCAGCTAAGGAGATTTTGTATTAAGATATTGATGAAATCTAGCTTTCTGTTAATCAAATGTCTTAGGTCACCATTGGAATGAATACAACTACTAACATGGAGCATTCATTATCTTCCGTGGCATTTTATTTCGAAATATTTACATGGTTCTGACCTTGGCCTATTTTGATACACTTCCATAGCTATACATCGTATGACCAAATCTGTTTTATGACCTATTTATGTAATAAATTTCTTTACATATAACCAATTGAGGATTACTTCCTAGGAATTCAATAATTCTGCTTATGCTTAACGTAAATTGTTGTCCTCTTTTAACATACCCTTTCCAAAACAATTTGGAATTCAGTGTCGTTCTATGATATTTGCCATTATTTTCTTAATGTATTATGAAGACGCCGACGTTGTGTTTGTATATTAAGCAAACATTTAATGGTAAAATTTACGTGGATATATTTAACTCTAATTTGATATTATAATTTGCAGTCCATTTGTGTATTTATCTATTACATTCTGCAACTTGTTGGTAGAAATATTGGTATGCTGTCTTAATAACATATGTATAGAGCTGTATCATCCGTGAGAATTACAGTTGTTACACTAGGTTACTGCTAGGTCGTTTGTGTAGGGCAATAGAATAGGGCCTAAGATGTTTGCCTGTGGAACACCCTCATTCTTTTCTTTGCTATCTATATATTCATTCACTTGTTTAATTCTGAATAATCTAGTAGAAATGTGTGAAGATACACACACATACATTAAAATCATTTAATACGACTCTACTTATTTTGAGACGGTTTCAATAAAGCATAAGTATTCACCTGATCAGTATTCAGTTCAAGTCTCCTGCAAAACGGTTTCGATATGGTATAGACTGCACTAATGGAAGTTTTACATTATTCATGTATTTTTTAGTTTAAATTTATTATTTATTTTGTTTGGAGGAGTTAATCTACAAGATCCGGCAAAATGTATTTACTATCGTAGCTTTTTATAATGAAAGAGGAGGCCTTGAAATTTTGTTTACTGACTTTACAGTTGTAAAAATGGAGCGCTAGTCAACGATACACCGTGTGTTTAGTGAGAAATATATCGAATTAAATTCAATTATTGTTCAATATTTTATCATGGGTTATTAAATGGAGAACAAGAGTAAAAGTCGAAGATAAAAAATCGAGCGACAGGTAACGGTCCGTATATAATACTGTTAATGAAGAAAGAGTAGGAGTTACGATTACGACTAGTCCAAAAAGATCGGTAAGTCAACATAGAGTGCCTCTAAATTTATCAGAGCCCAACATAAGTAGAATATTCGTCCTTGCAAAAACCTATTTTAGTTCAAGAGTTCAGTAATCAAGATAAGATTAAACGACCGTCGACTGTCGAAACTTAATTTTCGTAAAGATCAGAATATGAAAATTAAAAATTACGTACATAGTTTCATCTTAATGGTGATGTTAACAGAATTGCTGTTACTGGGTTCAGGTTATACTCCATGAATTTAATCAAAAACCTCCCCAAAAGTAACTGTTTGGTATGCCATCTCGTCGACTAAGATCGATGGACCTTACTTTTTTAAGGAAAATTGACAAACCATAACTGTTAATGCTGTCTACCGTGATGTTACAAACTTTCTGTTTACCACAAATCCGAGAAGAATTGCAACAAAATTATTGGAGCCAGCAAGATAGTAACCACTTCAAGAATATATATCGACGTTTTACGAATCGTTTCCGAAAACTAAACCATTTGATACGAGAGGAATAAATTAGGAGTGTAGCACTAACATTATTTAAGATCTATATATGTTAGACATGCATCCAGACTATGGGAATGCAGCAAAATTGGAATAGAAATAGATGATGACCAAGTTGCTATGCGCGAACGATAAGGAGGATTGGAAATACATGGAGTCTATACATAAATATAAACAAGACGAAATACCTAGTACAGATATAAAGTTGGAATATCAAGACAAAGAAGAATCTTGCAAATATAAATATTTATGTATAGAATTTAACAAAATAAAGTTGGTTAAAAAGTATTTTCTGTAGTAAATGAATAGATAAAGAAAATTACGAATTTATGATTCGACAATACGACTCAGAAAACATGCGAATGAACACAAAACAAAGAAGTAAACTAAAAGGCACAGAAATGGATGTGATAAGGTTTGCTAAAATACCACATCTATATAAAATAATTAACGAAGAAATAATAATAAACACATCTCCCAACAACTTAACACCAACAGGTTTTAGCAGGGCAAACGTTATTATTTCGCCCGCGCTCGTGTTGTGACTTAAGAACTTTGTCTGTCAACATCCACTTAAACGGGAAAGGGAAATCACGAAAAACTTTCCCGGATAGTGTGTCATCAGATTCGAATACGAGATCCCTGGCGTAATAAGCCAGTGAACTAGCACTGAACTATCAACTCGCAATAAGAAGAAAAACTGGTGTATAAGAAATTATTATGTAGATGATTAAGTTGTAAATAAATTGGTACTACTTTTTTATTGAAAATTATACTTGCCGCCAGAAAACAAAACGCCTGCTCTTCTACATTTTCAAGCCCAGTTTAATTTTAATATTTTTTATGTGCTACTAACTGTTACATTCTGTTATGTATTATATTATTTCAAATGGTCTTCCTCATTATTTGTATTATTGGAAATCAGTTCCCAGGAAAACATACTCTTGTCTCTCAAAAATCTGTTTGTCCTGCTTGTCATAGTTATGATACCGCGGTAGAAAGTTTTAAATATTGACTTTCATATCTTAAACTTTGTCAGAGAGCATAATATTTGTTTCTTTAATAAAAAGTCACGTTGTTATAACAGATGCCCCTTAAATATGTATACTAAATACACAGAACTGTATGCCAGAAAGATTCGTAAAAGAATTTACTCTTCGAACACTTGACACATATATATTTTACACGCTAATTTAATATTAAAATATAAATATACATACTTTTGTAGTCGGATTAGTGGGCTGACTTTACAAACAACTATATTTGGTTTAAGTTAACCAACCATAAAAAATATTTGACGTATGTATTTTCGAAGTTAAACACTTACATTTGCATAACATTTACCACACATACTTTATACAAATTTAAAATAGTCATTCGACATACACGAATCAGAAATATGATTACCCATATATTTCATGTGACTTCACATTTATTTTAACACAAATTACGAACTATTAGCACACAGGTATACACGGCACTCTTTACAAATGCTACGCTACTAGAAAATTAAACGTCTTGCTTGCTGTTTTAAGCATAATTTTGTTGAACTGGAGTATTATGAAGTAATTAGCATCAGCAAAAGTGCTAAGTAGTACTGAATAATTACTATTAATAAAAGTTTAAATAAAAGAATTGTTATATATTGCGACACTTGAATACTTAATCTACTGATAAAAAATTATTACAGCACACATTGTGACGTAGAATTTGGATAAAAATATTCACAGTTACTAGAAATATAAACATATCAAAATACAATCTTCGATAGTTTTCCGTTAACTAATGTGTTTGTAGTGTTTTAATTAACAATTGTTATATAACAGTGCTGTTAAAGAGGAATGGTGAACTTGAGAATAATTAGAAACTATTCATTGGTATTAATATTGATAGTAAAATATCCTAGTTGCTATTGAAGTTATATATACACGTTGGCACACCGACCAATAATCTCATTTGAAAATGTATAATTTATAAGGTCATTCAAATTTGACGATACAAATTACAAATTGATATTATCATTTCTCTAAGCAACAATTCTGCTTCAAAATATACTTGTTACAATGCTCTGGCAAAAAATTCTTTAACCAAATCCTTCACTTCCTCATTAGGGGCAATTCGCTTGCCTCTCAAGAACTTTTTGAGTAGTCCAAAGGGATGATAGTCATTCAGGGTTAAGTCCGGAACATATGAGGGGCAATACTTAACCAAATCAATTTAGGCAATGTATTGTTCATTAGAAGATTTATACATGAACGAGCGTTATCTAACACTTGCGTAAAGCCGCGTCTTTTTTTTGTATGACCAAGTTAATCTCTTTCCTAGCAGATGGCTATATTTTGAATTTTATGGGCGGAGGTAAACTTGAATGACGCCGTTCCATGCTAAAATTCTTGCTTTCTAGGACATAATGGTATACCCTCATCAGTTATTAAGATATGTGACAAAAGACAGCGAAGCCGGATTCTCTGCAAATTTTAACTCGTTTCTGCTGTTATTCCGTGGAAAGCTGTTTTAAAACCCACTTGACGCTAATTTTATTGTGACACCACTACCAACACTAGTATTTACATACAATCGCAGCAATTTCCTTCATAGATATTTGCTTATTGCTTCGGAACAGCTGGTCAACTTTTTAAATGAAGACTAACAGCAGACGTTGGACGTTCAGCATGTGGTAAGTTCACGCGCTCACGACTATCCTGGAAGGATTTACACTGCTCAGACTGTTATGAGTGATAAACACTCTCATCCAAACTATTTACAAAATTATCTGATGTATATCGCTTTTACACCTTCGTTGAAAAGATATTTGATAATTACACGTTGCGCAACAGAATTTGACACATTGCTGCACGACATTATTAATCCAACTGACAGTAGTAACATATTCAAGTTACAGTTGTTTGCGGCGCTAAAAAACATATTTACTTCGATAAATACAAAACCGCTTTACGGTATCTCTCCAATTATATTAAGAAAAAATAAAATGCAGGTCAATTTTAATTGTCCTTGTATATTAAACAATCAGAAAAGCTATTCATTTTGTAGAACAATAGACGTAAATAACTGAATTGTCGAAATGATCATGACGTAATTTTTCTGTTCTTCATTGGTCATTTATTAATATAAAAGAGATCAAACACGTATTGTCAGTTTTTTTCAATAATTTTTTACTATCTTTCGGTAAATTTTAAAATTCCTCATTCACAGCCTCATCTGACGAAAAAGACGAATGTGATATTACGTAAGAAGTTTTAAAGAGAACGAAACAGTGAAAATCTGACAGCTCAAGATCCGGCGAATATGGTGGGTGTAACAGTACATCTCATCCAAGAGTCAATAATTTTTGATAGGCGAGCGATCTTGTGGACTTGGATAATGGATCAATGGACTCATTCAAACTATTCAATTGTTGAGAGTACATATTGTTTCGTTCCTTGGTAGAAGCTCCAAAAACAACATCTTTAAAATCCCACCACACTGAGAGAATAACTTTTCATTGATGAGTATCTGCTTTCGATGACGCTTGAGGTGCACATTGTTGTAATAGTAAGGAATAAGGGATTAGTAAAAAAAGCCATAGAGCAACTGTGAAACCTAAAAGTGAAAGTATTAAAAGCTAACCTATGGGAATAGACAGAATGTCACGGCTGTAATGACAGAAAAAGATGCTGACAAGCTTATGAGCAGGGAGAAAAGAATATGGCTCCCACTGGGACACCAATCGAGAAATTGTGCAAAGTGAATACCAACAGAGAAAAGATGAAGAAATCAGTTGACTGACAAAAGCAAATTTCAAAGTCTTCCTGGTCAATACAAATAGATGACTACTTCAAGATTTATTATTTTCATATCAGCCATCCAATACAAACACCATTAGGAATAGGAAAGATTGGATCAGTGATGTAAACCTGGACGCCGCAATCAAAACCACTGATTATAAGGACATGGAATTAGCTTCACTTACATACATACAGAAAAAGACAATATATATACATTGTGTCATTTTTCAAACGAGAGATAATAAAAGACTTTTTGAAACTCTGTATATAATTAATATTTAAAACTTTGAAAAGTATTAGAACATACAGCACTGGGCAAAAGAAAGAAGCACCTTCTTGAATTTTACAAGAACCTATTATATATAAAAGGATAAATAATAATGTTACATAAGTTGAAATTTTTTTAATGTATAAAAAGTAACACATGGATCAATAAGTCCCGAGACTAACCCATAGATGGCGCTCGTAGTAAACCAATAACCACGTCTTTCTAGAGTACTAACCTTTGCTTGAAACGTGTCAAAATTTTAAGTCGATCGGACCAGAAACAGCTGAGTTATCGAGGTTGGAGTAAAGTCGTTTTGTTTAAACAATGGAAAAAACCGAGTTTCGTGTTCTGATAAAACATTGTTTTTTAATGGGTAAAAACACCACGCAAGCAAAACAATGGATTGAAAAATGTTACCCGGACTCTTGTCCATCAAAAGCAATGATTTGTCGGTGGTTTGCCGAGTTTAAACGTGGTCGTACCGGCACAAATGACGCGGAACGCTCGGGTAGACCTGTGGAAGCCGTTACACCGGAAAATGTGAGTGAAGTGACAAAAATTATAATGAAAGATCGTAAAGTGAAGCTCCGTGAGATTGCTGAGATGACACAGATATCATATGGAAGTGTATTTACTATCCTTCATGAAAAATTGAGCATGAAAAAGGTTTTTTCCAAGTGGGTGCCGCGATTGCCTTCGATGGAACAAAAACAGCAACGAGTCGATGATTCAGAAAGCTGTTTATCGCTATTTACTCGCAACAAAAAAGATTTCTTGCGTCGTTACGTGACCATGGACGAAACATGGATACATCACTATACTCCAGAGTCGAAGCGGCAGTCATCTGAGTGGCGCACAGCTGGCGAAAGCCGTCCGAAACGTCCGAAAACGCAGCAGTCAGCTGGCAAAGTCCTGGCGTCAGTTTTTTGGGATACACATGGCGTGATTTTCATTGACTACCTCGAAAAAGGTAAATCGATCAACAATGATTATTATATTGACTTACTGGTGCGTTTGAAGGAGGAAATCGCAAAAAAACGACCGCACATGCAGAGAAAAAAAATCCTTTTTCACCAAGACAATGCACCCTGCCACAAGTCGATAAAAACAATGGCAAAATTGAACGAATTGGGTTTTGATCTGCTTCCCCACCCCCCATATTCGCCAGATTTAGCCCCCAGTGACTACTGGCTCTTTGCTGATCTTAAAAAAATGCTCCAGGGAAAAAGATTTGGCTCAAATGAGGAGGTCATCGCTGAAACTGAAGCTTATTTTGAAGCGAAAGATAAATTTTTTTATAAACATGGTATTGAAAAATTGGAAAAGCGTTGGAACCATTGTATCACCCTAAAAGGTGATTATGTTGATGAATAAAAAAAAATTTTGCAAAAAAAATGTTGTTTTCATTGTTAGTCTCGGGACTTATTGATCCATGTGTTAACACATATCGATATTTAAACATAAACAACTTAAATTTTTAATATCTTGTATGACCTTCATTTTTTATGGTATCCTGTATTCTTCTTGGTAGGTTTTCCATTAACGAATTAATGAAATTTTCAGGAATGTTGTACCACTCTTCCTGTACTATGTTCCACAGTTCGTTTTTGTCCTTTGGTCCCCTTTCACACTTTTTTCTGCCAAGATAATCCCACACATGCTCAATAATATTTAAGTCAGAACTTTGAGGTGACCATATCATAGTCTGCAATACCGCATTTGCTTCCTACTGTGTTAAATAGGTTTTCGCAAGTTTTGAAGTATGCTTGAGATCATTATCTTGCTGTAGAATGAAATTATTGCCAATAAGTCGCTGCCCTGATGGTATGGCATATTCTTCTGATATTGTACTGTATTTCTCACCAGTTAATTTACTCTCTATTTTTACAATTTCACCCACACCTGCTGCCGAAATACAACCCAAAACTTGGATATTACCTCCTCCATGCTTTATGGTATTGTGTAAACATAGTTCTAATAACGATTCACCAGGGCGTCGTCTAATATACTGACGTCTGTTCGTTACAAATAATTGATATTTAGATTCGTCAATCCATAGTAAGCCCACTGCCAGTTTCAGTCATTCTTTTTATTGTTTGTTGCACGGCATACCAGGAACATTTCACTATATTTGATATTTTCACTTGACTAAAAAACAATAACTTTATTTCTGTCTAGTAATGCTATTCCAGGCATTTTCTGTCTTCTGTAACAATTTACAGCTCACAGCTTTTTTAAGATTCTAAATAAATTCTATTGTGGAACCGCTCTGCATCGTTTCTACCACCGAATTGAAAACAAAATCTTAAATAAATAACTCTCCCTTGAAATTTTTTTGCAGAACATTGTGGTGCAATAAAATTTATTACTTTAATCCTCTTACCCTTACGCGGAAGTATGATGTTGTAAACTTGAAAATTTCCAGTGATTATATTTCTGCCAATAAGTGAATCGTTCTTGGAAAGATGTATTAAGTATTATAAATTAAATTAACCCAATAATAATTAGTAAAAACGTCTTAGAAAATATTGTTAGGTGCTTCTTTCTTTTGCACAGTACTGTATAAATCTAGTCTAAGAGAACTTGGTTTTAAATGTTTTATTATATAAGTCGACTTGAAACCAAGGAGAAAGCACACTGTAATTAGTATTTAGACCGGTGAAATTTCAAAAATTTGAAAAGTATTACAGACACTAATTGATATTATTAAATTATTAAGAAAGGATTCGAAAATTTCCCGACTAATTTCGGCGGATTTTCCATTACAGTAGAGAGAATTATAAAATTTCTACATTCAAATGAACCTTTTTTATCATGAATAAAAAAAAATTAATCTATGAGAAATTAAAATCGCTTTGAAAATTATCTTCTCATTTCTGAGAAATTAAATTATTAATTGAAGAGAAAACCTTTTACAAAAAGTCTTTAATCTTTAATGGCACTCTGTTTAAGTGCTGTTTTTGTTTGTTGACAGGAAAGTGATGGAGTCGTTTAAAAAAACGCCAATAGCTAAATTTACGGTAATAAAATATTCAACAATGAGTCACTCATTAAATTTCATGATTTATTTGGAAATAAACCAGCAAAAGGAGCAAAAATATGTAAAATAAAAATTCTAAAAAAAGTGTGCAATAGAAACAAAACGATTTCACGAAATAATCGGCAAATTTCACCGTGGCGCTTTGCATATCGATTAAGACTTAACAATCATTTTAATTTCTTACCAAAGCACCGGTTAAAGATTTTTTGCCTTCTTTTCATCGGATATCATCGATGACTGCTGCAACATCACGACAATGCCTAATCACTTTTATGTGAACAAATTCGCGTGAATCATCAACCAGATAACACCCAATTTGTAAAGACCAAGGAGACACCGCGGCAAACTCAAAACGGTGTGAAATAGGAAATGAGAATGGCATAAGATGACGTAGCCGTGCCGCTCGCTGGTCGGTCACGCTACGCGAGAGTGAAGAGCTTTCTTTTAACCGGCAAGGTGGCGGTTT
The DNA here is from genome assembly GCA_031893035.1 of Dermolepida albohirtum. Lineage (NCBI taxonomy): Eukaryota > Metazoa > Arthropoda > Insecta > Coleoptera > Scarabaeidae > Dermolepida > Dermolepida albohirtum. The sequence continues at coordinate 307,711 of JAVIWB010004037.1, read as the reverse complement.
TCTAGGCAGTTTCTCACGGAGTAACAGTTACATTTTTCATTGTTATTTGCTGCTCCGTTTGCTGTTGCGAACACATGTACTCCCCGCACAAAGAGAGGTGAATCACGGAGTTTACGAAAACGCAAAAGTCCACTTCGATTGTGTTGAAATTATGTTTGTGTCTAGATGTATGCGGAGAACGCTTGTGAATTTGGCAGTTTTTCTTGATTCGGATTTACAATGCGTATAAATGTTTTATTACGATGTCCTAATAGGAATTGTGCAGGAAACAATTTCAAGTAACAATAGAACCATTGCTTTGTGATGTAATGCATTGGATTATATAAATCAGCAAATAAACAGTTTCTGTAATGACATTAAAATATCTCTTGTGTGGTTTATTATTTAGAATTGTTTTCTACATAGACTTTTGGAGGTGTTATTTTGAATATGTTGTAACATCACTTAATGAGAATAATAAGAATTAAATCTAAATTTATAATTTAAAAGTTGATCTGATAAACTAAAACAGAAGCTGAAGTAGAACAAATAGGTATAAAAGATTTTTAATGAATGTTTCTCTTCAAATAGCATTAATTTTGGTTATGGTTTTATTAAATATTTTCTTTCTACAATAAAAATTTTAAAAAAAGGGAGTATGATTAAAATAGGCAAAAATATTGAAAATATTCATTTTCTCAAATTTATACAATATGAGGGTAGCCGTTTATATTTCAGGAACTGGCAACACTGTTAATGTTGTCTCTGATCTGTTAATTGTAACGTGAAGTTTCCTTTTTGACAATACATTCACCTTGACAGTTTTATTATCCGGTCGCTATTTTTATTGTTGACAGAAACTTGAAAATTTTATGTCAGATAAAAATGGAATTAACTAGCGAACATTTTCGTGCATTATTTTTCATAACTTTCGGCGTGGATTATCTCAACAAGAATGCATTCGACGAGCTGAATTCTTTATATGGTGATGAAGCACCATCGAAAACTACAGTATATCGTTAGTATAGTGAATTCAAACTTGCACGACGTTCTTTGGACGATGAATTTCGTGAAGGTCGTCCCACAAATGTTGTTGTGTCGGAAAACATTAATGCAGTGTCTGAATTGATAATACAAGCCCATAATGTGACATACAGTGAGATCGAGATAACTCTAGGTATTAGTAACATCAGCGTGCATAAGATCCTGCATGAACATTTAGGCTTTAAGAAGCTATGTTCGCATTGGGTACCACATAATTTGACAACCGCTCAAAAAAGGACTCGCGTCGATTGGTGCCAAGGAATGCACAAAAAATACAATGGCGGTGCTTCAAGGAATATTTATAAAGTCGTTACAGGTGATGCATCTTGGATCTATACGTATTAGCTCGATAGTAAACAGCAGTCGACTGTGTGGGTATTCCAAGATGAGCCAAAACCAACAAAAGTTGTTCGCGCTCGAATCACATCAAAACAACTGGTCACCTGTTTTATTCGGAAAAACTGGTCAAGGTTGCAATCGTGCCTTTAGAGAGTTCTATAACGGTCAATTCCGAATGGTACACAACTATTTGTTTGCTAAAAGTTTTTGAAGAAATACGGAAGACAAACCGAAAACGACAGATCATTCTCCACAATGACAATGCGAGCTCTCACAGGTCGGTTCAAATAATTGAATATTTGACCGGGCAAAACATTGAATTGATGAGCCATCCGCTGTATAGCCCTGATCTAGCACCCTGTGATTTCTTTTTGTATTTGTTTTAAATAATGTTTTTATAAGATATTTGTAACTGAACAAAACCCTATTTTTATTTTCGAAGAAACTCACATCACAACCAAAACGGCAATAGTTAAAATGTTTTTTATCCAACTAATTGCACGTATGTAACAAGAACCAATTCAAAAATATTACATGGAATATCTGTTGTAAAAGACAGTATTAAGTTACTTTATGGCACTTGCTGCTGAGCATGTTTCCCTGAAAGTATACATATGCACTTAATTTGGTTGCTCAATTTAGTTCCAAATACTGCTATTATACCATATCGACAACGAAAGTGGTTGTTCAGAAAATTTATATCGATTTTTCGTACAATATATTCGAGTGTATCCAAAAACATGTCATAGATCGCGAATGTGTCATACCATTTGATTATCAGTGGATGAAAACATTGTAAAAAAAAGAGCATATTGTGAATCCGGAAAACCTTCCCCTTTCTCCTCTAAACCGAAGTTGTGCCTGAGACATTCGAGGAACAATATATTTTGAGCTGTTGATCGAACGAAATGCTGAATTCAGAGATGTACTGTCAGAAATTGGATTATTTAAAAACAACACTCCAAAAAAAAGGCCGCATATTGCTTCATGATAATGCTAGGCCACATACTGCTTTGGCGACTCGTCAGAAACTAGCAAAGCTAGGTTGGGAAATTCTGTCGCATCCACCATACTCCTCAGACCACCCTCCGATTATCACTTGTTTCTGTCCTTACAAAATTTTTTGCCGGGCAAAAAATTCAAAGAACGAAGAAGATATCAGACAAGCATTGGTTCAACTTTTCGCCTCTAGAGATAAGGCGTTTTTTAAAAATTGGATATACAAATTGCCATCACGCTGGCAAGAAGTCATAAATAATGACAAATTATATTATTCAATAAAGTTTATCAAGGTATTTAAAATTTATTATTTTGTTTTATTCTAAAAACGGACAGAACTTTGCGGTAGACCTGATACAATAGTAACTATAATAATTTGCTGGACTCTCATTAATGCAGTTTATTATTTTTTGTTTTATGAATGACGCGATTGTAATCATAATTACAGATAACTAATTCAATACCATTATCGTTTGTATATTTGTGAACATAGACATACACTATTTATGTAGATATTCATGAGTTTATTTTGTATCTTCTGAAACAGTATTTATACTTAAGAGTGTTTGACCATGCAAATATGTTAACAAAAAATAAGTAAAAATGTATTTATAATACATAAATATGTATGTAACAAACACAGAAAAAGTTAATAGATAAATATAAAAGAAATGATAGAGCAAATAGAAAGCATAAGTCTACAGTAACAGTAAACTGCCCTATAATAAATAGCTTCATAAATAAAAAAAAAGGAACAAGTAGTAAAGCTAAACTACGTGGATATAAAAAATATATCTTCCTATATTGCCTTACGGAAGCAAGTCGTCGATTATCCCAGGAAAGCTGCTGAGGGTGTTAAACAGATAATACAGAAAGATCATGTGAGATGATGGTGGGGCCTGAATGGAATGAACAGAAAGGGGCAGATCAGAAGAGTATGAGAAGCAAAGAAGCTTAGCGAAATACGAAGCGAGTGACATAATTTGAGACGAAAAAATTAAGGAAATATTGAGAATAAAAATGTCATGAAAAGAGGCCATTGACAAAAAATAAAGGACTGGAAGATAATAGTAAATTAAAAGTGACAGAAATAAATAAATTTCTACCTTAAATAGCAAATATATCGCGGCTTCAATTAAATTAGTATTTGGTTTTGGTGACGAAAAATATTGTGTAGGCAACTAAGTACTTTCGGTTTTTATTGATAGAGAGCGTTGCTTTATTTTTTGTATAACGTATGTTAGTGCTGTACTTTACCGTTTGTCGCGTGATACTAGTCACATTAACGTAACTTCAGAAGCAAGTAGTGCGTGATTTTTATTAAACCTATTGGTTGTGGGTTAATTTTAAATGGAGTGCAGAAACGAATAGTTTCGACATATTTTACTATTTTATTTCCGTAAAGGAAAGAAAGCTGCTGCGGCTCACAAAAAGATATGTGAAGTTTATGGTGCTAATTGCTTAACAGAGCGCACGTGTCAGAATTGGTATAAAAAATTCCGTTCTGGAGATTTTTCCCTCAAAGGTGAGCAACGTTCTGGTCGGCCTGCTGAAGTTGATGATGACCAAATTAAAGTCATAATTGAAGAGGATCGTCATATAACTGTTCGAGAGGTTGCAGAGAGGCTACATGTATCGCACACAACAATTGAAAAACATTTAAAATGTATTGGGCTAGTTAAGAAGCTTGATATTTGGGTACCTCACGAATTGAAAGAAATTCATTTAACACAAAGAATCAACTTTTGCGATATGCACCTTAGACGAAATAAAACCGACCCTTTCTTAAAAAGAATCATCACTGGTGATGAAAAATGGGTCCTGTACAGTAACATAGCTCGAAAACAATCATGGAGCAAACACGATAAACCAGCTCAAACCACATCGAAAGCTGAATTGCATCCAAAAAGAGATCATGCTGTCAGTTTGGTGGGATTACAAAGGTGCTGTGTTTTTTAATAATAATAATAATAATAATAATATCTCTTTATTGCCCAACAGAGCCAAAGCTCCTATTACAGGACAAAACTTATTACATTAATACGTACAAGTAAAATAAATCAAATTAAGGTTACCGTAATTAAACAAAAATTAGTTACTTAAATAAAAATTAGTTACTTAAAGAAAAGAAAAAAGAAAAAAAAAGGGAATGGAAAAAAAAATCTGGAAAGATAACACATAACCAGTAACGCACTACTTGCGAGCGAAATACTCGGATACCGCTGCAATAATTGATCTTAGCGTGTCATGATTTATATCTGCAATGTCTGAAATCATATTAAAGTTGTTGCACATTACGAATAGAGGCGATTTGATCAGCACATTGGTTCTAGCAGCGGGGCAATAAAAAGTAACATTCTGACGAGAAGTCAAACGAGGGACATTAAAACATATCTGCGAGAGTAGTGAAGGGCAATCCACTTTACCGTGTATAAGCTTGTAAAGAAATACTACACCAACGGTAAACCGCCGTTGCTCCAAAAAAATCATGCCAAACCTCGATAGTAATTCACCCTGCTCCGAACCCCGAGTGGGATACCGACCATCCACGCGACACCATAAGAACTTTGCAAATTTTCTCTGAATTGATTCCAGAACCTGCCTATGCACCCCGTAATAAGGCGACCAAACCAAAACCGCATATTCGAGCCTGGATCTGACAAGAGAGTAAAACAGTGATTTCAGGGCTGTTACATTAGAAAAAGATTTACAATTTCGGATAACAAATCCCAGAATTCGCCCAGCCGACGATACAGCGACCGCAGTATGATCGACAAACGAGAGTTTTGAATCAAACGTAACACCAAGGTCTTTATGTAAATCTGTATGTGTTTTTTGAGCTACTTCCAAGGAACCAAACGATCAATTCTGATGTTTACTGTCAACAATTAATAAAACTGGATGAAGCAATCAAAGAAAAACGGCCAGAATTGTCAAATCGGAAAGGTGTAGTTTTCCACCAAGATAATGCAAGGCCTCACACATCTTTGGCAACTCGTGGGAAACTATTGGAGCTTGGCTGGGAAGTGATGCCACATCCCCCATATAGCCCTGATCTAGCACCATCTGATTACCATTTATTTCGAAGTTTGCAGAAGTCTTTGAATGGTAAAACTTTCACAAATGACGATGACCTTCACTCGCACCTGGTTCAGTTTTTGCTGATAAGGACCAGAAATTTTATGAGCGCGGAATCATGCAGCTGAAAGAAAGATGGCAAAAGGTCATTGAGCAAAATAGATAATATATAATTTATTAAAAACTATTCTTTGTTTAAAAAAAAAGTGTTTTATTTTATACTACAAAACCAAAAGTACTTAGTTGCCAACCCAATAGTAATGATATTTTAGGAGCAAAATTTTTAAACCTAAAAACTACCATTAATATTTTTGTTGTCAACTTTTTACTAAAATTATGTACCACATTAAATAAGAATTTTATTGAAGGCACAGTATGTACAAAGGTGAGATGTGAAACTCGACTAATAGCACCATTTTTCGGAAAAATTTAGCATCAATTTCTATATCTGCCATCTTTTTTATTGAGAGAAATGAAATTTAGTAGATTTCTAGTAACTGATTTGACAGCTATAGGACTAACCACATCTGAAATTAAATTCACAATAAATTTTGGGCGACAATACTTCTTCGAAAGCCACAACTTACTTTGAACTGCACAATTTAAACATGGCGATAAGGGGTATCTATTAATGAAGGAAATAACGTTATGTCAAATCTAGGAAATTTCTTTTTTTGGTATTTGCACCACAGAATTATATTGTCATGATACCGTCAAATCAAATTTACGTAAGTAAAGTTCAATATTAAATTTCAAGTTCCGTTTAAAAATACCATTTCAGAGTTTATTAACAATTTTATTAATTTTATTTAATTCACGTCTGAGTAAAACGCCTTTATTTTAATGGCTCATTTTCGGAGTTCCACGTACAATCCTGACGGAAGCTCAACTTATTCTCTGGAATCTTATATTTAGTAATTTAATGAAATATTTTTCTAAAACTAATATTACTTATATTATATATCGCTTTGAAACCCAAAACTATGTCTATAAAGGAAAATCACCAAAAAGACCTTCGTTTTTTATCCAACTGGTTGTTGATGACATTCAGCATTGTATAGAAGGTAGTCCAAAGAGGTTATGAAAGTTACATTTCGAAATCGTTTTTTGTTCTTTGTAGGATTCTGTAAAGCTACTTGTTCAAAAGCATAAAAGAAAAGCCTTCGTATGCTTTCATATAAGACATTTATAATCCACCGATTATGCCTTAATAATTTTGAGTCGATAATAACATATTGTAATTGGTGTAATAATGTAAATAATAATTATGAATTGATTCTAACTTTATTTCCCAATGAGATTTGGTTTCATTTATCAAGTTATGCAAATTCCCAAAACATTGGCAGCAGGAAACCATCATGGCACATGCGTAGCGTAATCACTTTGTCGAATTATAGGACCATTCAATACCGAACGATATTAAGTCATTTTCCAAGAATTTGTGAACAACTAGATGATGATGAGTTGAAAAAAGGATTTTTTCTATACGACGCCTCAACCCATACTGCGTGAAGAACATTAACATTTTCATGTGCGAGATAAATAGCCACCTAGTGCACCTGACTTGACCTCTCCTGAATACGTTTTGTTTGAAAAGATTAAGACAATATTTATAATAGATTGTATAATTTGGATGAATTATTGGAATTGTACACACGATTCAGTTTCAGTTTGATAAATGCTGTCAGTTTCAATCATTCATAGATACCCGTTACGAGTTGCCAAGATAATGGTCGACCTCAATTGCAATTCTCCGCAAATGATCAATAAAATTAAGGCAATTTTGAACGACCGAAGGATTGATATCATTGAGATAGCTAGGTGAACATATCGAATCATCATATTTAATATCTTGAATTGTAATCAAAAACGTGAAAGAATGCAATACGTCAAGCGATAATTTGACCTGTTTAACAAGAACCAAACTAATTTTTTTGTGAATACTTGTTCATGAATCCAAACAGCAATTTTAAGATGGCTGCCTACCGTAAAGAAAATCCAGACATTTCTATTAGCAAGTAAGGTAATGCTACGATTTTTTGACATTCCAGGAGGATATTTTCCAAAAATTATCTTGTAAATTATCATACTATTAACGAACCCTATTATGTCGATATACTAGATACATTAAATAAAGCGATTTCTGAAAAACGACCTGGAATGATCCCCCGTTTTTACCACGACAATGTAATTTCTCAAGCCAGTTAAGTTATCCGTGAAAAATTGGATCAATCGTAATTTTAGGTTGTGCTTCGTCTATTCTATTCACCACATCTAGCCCAAAATGACTTCCTCTTATTCCTAACATTCTAGCTTGAAAGAAACTTCGGTCGGATGAGGACCTTTTTCAATAATGGAGCAGTTGTTTGAGGATGTTGGAAAACATGCCATAATAACTCTTCTTCAGTATCCAGGTGTTAAAATTGAACATTATAAAAATCTTAATTCCGCAACTCATCTGATTCATAGCGAGTTCATTTCCAGACGAATCATCCTTGTACTTACAAGATATTAAATAAAATATTAAATGCAATAACATATTAATATAGATTTTTAAAATTCATATAAGTATACGAGGATAGTTTGACAAGTAGTGAGAATGACATATAGGTAGCGCTCTAATTGGTAAAACAAATGCACTGTAATTTAGGTTGCCTATTTATATGTTTACATTTCAATATTTAGATAAGTCGGTTGATTAGTTTATTTTTGACAGCTGATTGAAAAAGAAGCAACACGTCGTTTTGTTAAAATGGAAAAAGCAGAGTATCGTGCGGTGATTAAATACTTCGTAATTAAGGGTATGAAAGCTACCGAAATAAAAGATGAGTTACGGGAAACATTAGGTGAATTTGCTCCACCATCCGCCACAATAAGTAGATTGGTAAATGAATTTAAATGTGGTAGAACAAGCTGTGTTGTTGAAGCGCGCTCTGGAGCACCCAAAATCGTGGCTTCTTAGGAAATGATTATAGAAATCCATAATATTATTACGCAAGATCGACGACTCAAAGTGAGAGAGATAGTAGATATGGTAGACATTTCAAAAGAAGGCGTACGCCACATTTTAAGGAAAGAATTGGGCCTTTCCAAGCTTTCGGCAAGATGGGTGCCGCGATTGCTTACGACTGATCAAAAGTTCGCTCGTTTGCGCATTTCCATTGAGTGTTTGGACCTTTATAAGCGGAATCCGGTTGATTTTTGTAGGCGATTTGTTACTTGCGCTGAAACTTGGATACACTACAGTACACCCGAAACTAAACAACAATCGAAACAATGGTTAGAACGTGGTTCTGCACCTCCAAAGAAAGCAAAAACAACGTGATGGCATCAATTTTTTGGGATTTAATGGGCATTCTGCTCATTGATTACTTTCAGAAAGGTGCCACAATAAACGGACAGGAATGGCAAAGAAAAAGATTCTGTTTCACCAAGACAACGCTCCCTCGCATACCAGCACAGTTGCGATGTCCAAAATCCACGAGTTGGATTTCCAATTAGTACCGCATGCGCCTTATTCGCCGAATCTAGCCCCTTCCGACTTCCACCTTTTTCTAAAATTGAAAACGGCTCTAGGTGGAAAGAAATTTTCGTCTAACGACGAGCTTATCATCTACGAAAATGAGTATTTTGCAAGCCTTCCGGAACCGCATTTTAGACATGGCATAAGGGCATTGCAGCACCGTTGGAATAAATGTATTGCTCTCTTAGGAGAATATATTGAAAAATAAAAATTATTTTGTATTTAAAAAATTCGTTTTTCTTTTCCATTCTCACTACTTGTCAAACTACCCTCGTATGTCTATATTAACTTGTTTTGCTCTTCAAAATAGTTCATTTACCCAATCAGTTTCACTTTTACAATTCACATAAATTATGTAAAAATTAACAAATTCAACTTTGTTAATAAAGAATCACTTTCTCTACTATTTCGTAACACATTTGAAAATGCAATAGCCAATAAATATTTATAAAAAAAAGAGGAATACCAAACAGATACAGGGATGAGTCATGCTCTGAACAATACGGATTACTCATTTTCTTTGTTTACCTTTCCGCGCATGTACAAAAATGAATTAATCAAATTAACGATATCTATTCAGTACTCAATTCTAAAATGTGAAAGGTTGAAGTTATTTGCATTTTAAATTTCGATATTTAAAAACAAAATTATGCTTGTAAAAATTTACATGTCTTAATATACATACATAGATAGTAAATTACATTTTTAAAAAAAACTGGAGAGAGTATAACTCACCTGCAATAAAAAACTTGAAATGTGTGACCTTCACATGTTAAGTTTTATGCAAATTATATTGCGAGATAAAAAGTTGCTACTGTCTCATTTAATTGTGTAAAATGTTTAACAGCAATAAATTAAAGATAAAGAAACATTAACCCATTAGCCATTATGTCCGTAAATAAGCGTTTTTTTTTGAAAACTGTTTCTCCCGTCAATGTACGTACAAGCCTGACCTGTATCGCCACATAACTATGGAATTTGTTGCAAGCATGGAATCCGATTCAGACTTTGAAAATAGAGAAATTAGCGATGATTCGAATGGCGAAAGGAACGACAACAATTTGTTGCCAACATTATAAACGGTAATATAAGTAGAAGAGTATAAACCGATTACACACGAAAAAGAGACGAATTCTTTCAAATTACAGTCAATGACTCTCCCAGGATTCAATTCTGAAATTGTGGAAACAGATTATAGTCATCAGCTGCTGATTACTTTGAACTATTTTTTCAACAATCTTGTTGAGTACACAACTAGTGAAACAAATAGCTACAAGGAATATTAACCTAAAAACAATTTCACGTCTTAGTAAATGGAAAAAATATAGGACAGTAAATTATTTATTGCTACCACAAATCGTATTTCAATAAACGAAAATTAAGTTACATACGCCTATTTTTCAAGCAATAGTAAGTAGATACACCCAACCCAACCAAGTAATAGATTACATAAATTCGACCTAGCACTTGACGCATTCGAACGTAATTTTCCTTTCTAATTTTATACAACGGAAGACTTTCTTTTAAACAGTATATTAGAACAAAGAGGCATAAATCCGGCCGGCATAAAATTATTTGTTTTCGAAGTTGTTAAAACACATTAGGTGCTCAAATTTATTACCTACGTATATAGATTCAATAGCACAATTTATATATACAGAAACAAATTTGGCATTTCTGGAGGAGTAGTGGTTACTTTCCTGGAAAAGGACATACATTATACACTCTGATAATTGATATACTCCTCCAACTTTAGCTGAATTTTTAGATGTGAATAAAACTAGTCTTTGTGACATTATAAGGAAAAATCGCCGAAAAATGCTAAAATTGGTAGATCCAACACGAGACAAAGAAATAACAACTGCACGCACTGATAAAATGATGGTATTATCTGCCAAAGATAGGCATGTTGTAAATATTGTCTGAGCAGTTTTGTGTATTCATCAAACAGATGCAAAATGAAGATAACTTTCTTATGAAATTCGACATCATTTATTGAATCTACGATGCTACTGATATCAATTCATTTAAGACCTTGAGTTAAATCAATTTTTTAAGCACGTAGGGCAAGATCTGGTCGCAAAATTCTTGTAGAGGTTGCCGCCGAAATGATGTTTGAGATAGCGGAAAAGATGGAAACCGTTTGGGGTAAGGTCGGGGCTGTAGAGGGGGTAATCCAAAACTTCCCAGCCAAAAGAGTCCAATGAAGCTCTGATTTGAGCTGCGGTGTGAGGCCTTGCGTTGTCATAGAGTAGCAAAATTCCCTCTATCAGCATGCCGCGTCTTCGTTTTGAATCGCTCTGCGTAGCTTTCGCAGGGTTTGGCCATAGGCTATCACATTTATGGTAGCGGCGGGCGATTCGGTAATCTTGAACATTTTAAAGACACAGAACGGACGGTACAGGTTATCTACACAGCTACAGCTGAGCACAGTTGTTCCCAAGGAATGCCGGGACACAACGCAAGCATTCGTTGCGGCGCGCGCAGTGTGTATACAACAAAACGACCCTTGTGTAGATTTAAGTTCTATATAGAAGTGATTTAAGTTAGTTCTTCGCCTCTTTGTTGTTATACAGACATCTTCAATCAACAATTCTTCCGTACATAAACATCGCAATATTTTCACCTTGATATTCAAATGCAATATTGTATTGCAAATATAAATAGTAAATAATTTAATCTAAATACGAATGGCTAATTTGGGCACCTATTACCATAGGTTGGATGCATTAGAGTTCGAATTAAAATAAAGAATTTAAAAAGTACTCAAATCAAAATTGAAAGGTTTTTTTTAATAAAATTATGTTTGCTTTCAAATATAATGACAATAAAATGGACTATTTATTATATAATAAAATATTTAACAAAAAGTAACTAAATTGAATGAATATTTAATAATAGAAATTCGTTTTCGTTTAGATGCTTTCAAATTGAATTTGCTAATTAGAAATTATATAACTTTATTACAATATTTTCTCGCTATTTAATCATTAGCAAAAATACATTTACTTAGGAATTTATTAGATTGAATACCTATAAATTGTTTTGATAAAATAATTAAAATATAATTGACAATCAAATGTACAAATCTGTTTAGTAAAAGATCACAATATCTAGAATCACTGGACTTTAAAAAAAATGATATTCCCCAAGCAATTAATTACATCTCTGCCATTCACACCACTGTATAAAGCACAAAATTTACGGGTCGTTATTTTACGAGGCATAGTAGTTTTGCGGTTCAATTCATAAGCGTCTCTCATTGTATGCAAAGGGAATAATGTCAGTAATAAATCCGTTCATTCTTTCGCTTGAATGACAAATTATAACACTTTTTTTCGTTACAAAATTAACATTATATGAAACGTGTTTGTAATGTTGCGCAAGTATTTATATAATTAATCACTTATATTTGTGCAATATTTCATAAAACGTAAATCCTTACGAATACTATACATAATTCGATACTGAGAAAAGGTTGTTTTATCGAATGAAATTATTTAAATTAATACACTGTGATAATTGCAAAAAAAATAAACATGAGTAGGTACTTATCTTTGATTTTCAGTATTCGTATTATTTGTAAACTTTACTTGACTGGTTTTGTTTAAAAATAATGTAAGTTAAGGGAGTACAGTTCCGGTCGAAGGTGTTAGATATCCTTCGGAAATTCAGGTGTTTTGGAAATGGTGGAATTTCCAGTTAAAAAGATTAAAATGATATTTAAATAAATTAAACACAAAAACTCATTTGTATGATTTTGACAAAATATTTTCATTGAATAATAGTAAGAATTGTTTCGCCAGCACTGTAGCTTATTCAGACTATGGTAAAACGTAAATCTAGCGTCAATATATTCTAGTCAATTAAACTATCAAGGTGGGGGTGATATACACCTAGAATGAAACAAGTTTAATGGGAATTATTCAAATCTACTTGGCCATTTAATAAATTATTACATTTTTTATGTTTGTTTATTTCTATAGTTTCAAGCAATGATAATTTTATCCCTTCATTTTCCAAATGTAGAATGGCGAACTTAAACTTCTTTTGTGTTCTGATATCCTTATTTCCATAAATCTTCCAGATTGGTGGATATTTATCTTAGAGCAATCACCACAAGAAAGATTATAGTCTCCTAATTTGTTGGATTTATTTAGTTTGTCGTTGTTACATAACTTCCTGTCCACCATTTTATCAAAAAATAGCAGCCTATATAAGAAATAGCAACTGCACGAACTGATAATCTATGGGTTTACCCTTGGATTGTACGCGGCTAATACTAATGTGTTATTATACACAACAAAACGATAAATTAATACAAATGTTGTGATACTTCATATCTTCATAAGAAGGAATAGTATTATAATTATTACCATTATTATTATTATTACTATATTCGTATTTAAATGCAGATGAAATTAGGTTATGCTTTATTGTGTATTTAGAGACATCTTCAGGGCTAAACTACTGCACTGAAACGTTTCAGTGCAGTAGTTCAGCCCTGAAGATGTTCCATACAGATGGATACGAAACGTCGGCAGATATACAAGTGACGCGGTTCCAGCCCGGAAGCCCAGAAGCAGATAGCATGGACCACGACCGCGGAAGTCTACGTACCAGATTATTAAATATTATTATATACACCATATTATATATATATATATATATATACATAGATTGAGATCAAGTTCTTTAAGGCTTTTTTGAAGTTGTTAAGAAATGACTCCAGTGGTGGAAATTATAATTGGTATAATTTTAACCTGCTCCTGATGCCATAGTTGCTATATCTCTTCTGTTAGGGCGATATATTTATTGCGCTTCTCTGTATGTTTTTGCTAAAGGTTATGGATGTTAGGTATAAAATTAGGTACATCTTTTTTAGTATTCTTATAAGTAAGTGTAATGTCTAGTGTATTGTGTGTTACTATGTGTCTATTCTAATATAATTTAGCTTCCGAATTTTCTAAAACTCTTTGTGGTTCGTGGGTTAATTGTATCCACTAACTTGTATTTTTCTCTTTGTATTATTGCCTAGATATTGTCATATCGTTTTATATATTTATTCTGTCTGTGTTAAGTTTGTACATGTGTCTGTGATATGTTCAATTGTTTCTGATGTTTTATGACATCGTCAGCACACATCTACAATGTCGTTTTGTTTTATTATTATACATTATGGAATTGAGATCTGCTATTGTTGTTTCGTGAAGTGTCATATCTGATTTTATTATCACTACTACTTCATAAATATTAAGTACATGTCTACCGCCAATTTGGGCGAATTTTTATTCGCTTTTTTTCTGAAAATAGTCACTTCCTTGAAAGTAAGAAAAATATGAAAAAAGCAATTATACATTGTCTCTTAGATATTTGTAACGCTTCGTAATGAACCTTTAATAAGACTGCGAAATCGTTAATATTAATTGCATTCGATTGACCTTAATTGAAGGCAACATCAAGAAGTTGAACACTAAAAAATAAATTTATATCTCCTTAACGTACACACGATGCAAGTGTAAATGTTAAGGCGTTTATGGAAGACATTGAGGATATCCGCTGTAGTATTACAATTAGGTAAACTTGATGCTATTTACATTTTTTTAAAAAAGAAACCAGTTTGACAAAAGTGTTATTTTATGTAAACGAATAGTTTCTCTCTTATAAAAAAAAAGTGATAATTAAGGAATTCTTTTAGCCCTTTCCAATTTCATTAAAACAGACAAGTTTTATTATACAAAAACGATATATAAAAGAGAATGTGAATTATTTCCTTGAATGTAATTACGTTAAGTTGATTTTATGGAAATGACGGTCGCTAAAAAGAATTATTACTTTGAATAATAGGAACAAGGATAACAGATCTGCACATAACCGCCAGCATATGCATTCTAATTTAAGATAAATGCAAGACACGCATTTTATTCTGCTGGGGTTATAACAGTAATTAATTACATTAATTGTAAATTATGAGCTATGGCCTAAGTAACTGCTCTCGTAATATGGTAGGTGTAATTACAGTATTCATACAATATCCATTCATTTACCTGTTTGCTATTTTGAAATAAATATTTAACATTATTACATTATCAGTTTATGCTACGATATGGGTTTTATTAATGTTAGTTACTTACGCAAGTTTGTTGTAAAATTGTTACAGTACCTGGCAATTGAATAAGCTTTACACCCTCGCGTATCCAAGACATTTGCAAAACAAACCGTTTATTAAACATAAAAACGCACTTGTGTGATTCTCGCAAAAAAAGATATACAGAGGCTTAAACTTATAATGGAACAAATACTTTTTTTTACGTTCTAAGTTAATTTTGAGAAAATTTAATCCTTAAATTATAAACAATTTTGTATATTTTATTAAATTAAATCTAGGTAGAAAGTATTTACTAAAAACAAATCAGCATTGCAGCCAAATTATTATACAGTTAATAAAAAAATGGCAATACTGAAAAATAGATCTCAAAGTAATAATGGAAAAAAATGTAAAAATATCTGATAATTTAGGGCACTATTGGAGATTTGGTTATTACTAGCGGAGCTAGATGATTTAGTAAGTTGGACATTCAGTTCTAGAGCAAAGAGTTTAATTTGTAAGGCTTATCCAGGTTTAATGTTAGGTTGTTAAATCTATTAAAACATTTGTTATTAATGCTTTTTAAAAAGTCCGTTATGTTTTACAACCAAAAACATATTTTTCTTATTAAAAATTTAAAATGGCGCCACGTAGTGTTCAGACTTCACCAGAGCTCAGGGAGCTAATAAAAAATTATCCAAGGAGGGCAAAACTGTTCGAGAAATCGTGAATCGTGCACCTACAATTGTTTTTAACATTATTAAAATATATGAAAACAGCAATAAAAATAAAATCTTTTCCCATAATGACGAGCAGTGGCTAGTGTGCCAAATTAAACGGAATCCTCACCTAAGTGCACCAAAGTTGGCAGCTGAAGCTCCAAAATACCTTGGAAAGAAAGCAAATGCAAAAACAGTTTGTATCGTTCTTCGGAAGCACAATTTTAACGGTCGAGTTGCTAGAAAAAAACCATATACAATAAGCGACATTAACCAAAAAAAGCGTGTTATAGTTCGCAAAAAAATACCGAGACAAGGACTTTTCTTTCTGGAAACAGGTGTTGTTTACTGATGAAAGTAAATATGTTTTTGGTCTGATGGACGCTCATACGTATGGAGACGAGCAAATGAAGGGCTCCACAAAAATAATTTGCAACCTACAGTAAAACACGGTATGGGTTCAGTGATGGTATGGGGTGCTGTATCTACCGGTGGGCCAGGGAATTGACAGATAATTGATGGTATTATGAATCACACTATGTATTTAGATATACTACGAAACAATTTAAACGAAAGGCATTAAAGAGGTATTTTATTTTTATCAAGACAACGATCCCAAGCATAAAGCTTATAACGTCCGGTCGTGGCTCCTGTATAATTGCCCCCACGTTTTGGAAATCCCACCACAATCACCGGACTTAAATATTATTGAGCATGTTTGTTATCTTGAGAAAAATTATAAAAATTATACAATTTACACGCGCGTACAACTAAAGGCAGCTATTATTACGGGATGGTCAAAGATCGAACCTTCGTATTGTGAAAAACTCGCAAAATCAATGCCTAAGCGGTTAGGATGCGTAATAAAGTCAAAAGGCTTGCTTACAAAATATTAGCTATGTGTGCTAATGTATAAATTTTGTGATAAAAACCATATGTGTTCCATTATGTTTGGCATGAATTTTTAGTTACTTTTGGTTTTTGATATTTTTTTAAGTGCATAATTTTAGAAATGGATTTGTTGTTATTGAGTTTTCAAATGTAGGTTACAACAATTAAAATTAAAATAAAATCTTTTATTATTTAATGCTTATTTCTTATAATTGTTTTACTGTTCGATTATAACTTTGATCCTCTGTAAGTAGTTATATATCATCAAACTGAAAGATCTATAGTAACAAGGATATCAGAACACAAAAGAAGTTTTAAGCGTAACAAAAACGACTCCAACTATGCGGTACATTTAAATACTTGTAACCATTCTTTTAATTCAGAGTTCAGTTATCATTACTTGAAACTATTGAAATAAACAAACATACAAAATGTAATAATTTATTAAATGGCCAAGTAGATTTGAATAATTCCCATTAAACTTGTTTCATTCTAGGTGTATATCACCCCCAATGACCAAATAGGTTTGAACAATTCTCCCCTGGAAAACTTATTTCATTGTAATTGTAAATCATCCCCACCCTGAAAATAGTTTAACTGACTGACTAACTAACTTTGTCAGATTCACATTTGACTCGAAGAAGTCACAGAGCAGACGAAACAATTATTACACTTTTTCAATAGATATTTTGTGAAAATCACACAACTGAGGTATTGTGTTTAATTTTGTTGTTCACAAAGTTATTCCTTCTAATTATTTTATTAGGAAGATCCCCCTAATATCGGTTTTGGGCCAGAAACCTAGTAGGTATCAGGGTCTAAACACAGATAATAAAATATATGAAACCACTAGGAATAATACTCAATTTTAGTTGAGATTTGTACACACTCGTGTTAAGTGTATTAAAGTGTGTTAATTATATATTGTGAATTTTATTATTAGTTTAATTTTTGTTTTTAATTTTTATCCTCTTTATAATTTTTTTCATTTCGGTTAAAGATTTATCATGACATTAGAATAATGCGGTTTATGTACAACAAGATACTTTCATCGAAGATAATAGCAGAACCAATCTTACATAGACACCAATTTAAATATTCTGACAACGACATAAGTCCACAATTGCCAACTGTGTGTCTTTGCACATTCAGTATATTACAAATGTGTAATTCTTATCACTGAAAGTTTATATATAACCCCTTGCCACAATAATTTTCGTTTTCTGTATATGTATATGATATACAGACTTGTTCATTCTAGAATTAGATATGCGCTGTCCACAAGTGGAAAGAGTGCAGTTAGGTTAAAGCGCGCGAGAAAGGAGGATAGAATATCTCTCACTGGCAGTTTCGTTTTCTCCCACTTTTGTATTGCAAACAACTTCCCCTACTTTCTCGCGTGAACCTTCTTATTCTAGTAAACAAATATCTGAAGTAGTTGACGTAAAATCTCTAACAGTTCGTCGTATTCTACACTAGGATTTTTAAAAGTTTCTTAATTTTTTCATTGTTTGAAAATCTTTTTAATTTTTAGAATTTACTATTTCATTTATTTCAAGAATATTTTATTAGTTTCACGCCAAACGGCAAAACATTTCAAGAAAATAGCCATGTTGCATTTTATTAAAAGATTCAAATAAAATGCATCAAATAATTTATACAATTCAAAAATGTAGGTACGTATTGTCAATGCATAATGATTTACAGCCCCGACCTACACACATCATGTCGCTGGTGAAGACTGATTTCAGACATTCTCACGCGTAACACGCGAGAAAGTAGGGGAAGTTGTTTGCAATACAAAAGTGGGAGAAAACGAAACTGCCAGTAAGAGATATTCTATCCTCCTTTCTCGCGCGCTTTAACCTAACTGCACTCTTTCCACTTGTGGACAGCGCATATCTAATTCTAGAATGAACAAGTCTGTATAACCCCTTGCGACAATAATTTTCGTTTTCTGTATACGTATTTCGACAACTAAGTTGCCGAAATACGTATACAGAAAACGAAAATTACTGTCGCAAGGGGTTATATATCAACCTTCAGTCATCTACTTAATCAACCATAGGCTCCATTAAAATTACCTGTAATTCTTATAATTTTATTAATAAATAAATTTTAATCTCAACAGAATTTGATAGACATCTCATATAAGCATTTGGAAAACTAACATTCTAAAATACACAAATATTAAATTCAAGTATATGATGAATCTTAACGATGAACAAACAAGTATTATAATCTAGGAATTGCAATTTACTTATGCGTTGGAAAGTAAACTTACATTTCATTCTCGTCAATTAATGCCATTTATCTTATCTTATGGTGAAATCATTAATTGATAGGAAAATTCTATGCAGTTCCAAAATATTCGAATTAGTTCAGAAAATAAATACGTATGTATGTACGTCTAATTTTAATATTTACACATTGATTTTCAAGTATGAGCAATAGTAAGATAAGTTCAGGGTAAATTTTGGATTAATTTTAAAATGATTACATCTAAAAAAATTAATTAGTTAAATTAATAGATCACATATTTGGTAATAAATCTATTAACGGGTGTTTTTTTTAGAGGTATAGAATTTTGAAATGGAATAAAACAAATATGATTTTTTTAAATTGACATGAAATTTACTTTATTCGAAAGATGATCTTCTCGCATTATAATTTAAATATGACTTCTGGCATATGACCGCCACGGCTGGCTCGGACGTAGTCTAATCTGGAGGGCCAATTTTCGATGACTTTTTCCAACATTTGTGGCCGTATATCGGCAATAACGCGGCGAATGTTGCCCTTCAAGTGGTCAATCGTTTCGGGCTTATCGGCGTAGACTAGCGACTTCACATATCCCCACAGAAAATAGTCAAGCGGCGTTAAATCGCACGATCTTGGAGGCCAATTCACGGGTCCGAAACGTGAAACTATGCGGTTACCAAACGTTTCCTTCAATAAATCAATTGTGGCACGAGCTGTGTGACATGTTGCGCCGGCTTGTTGAAACCACAACTCCTGCATATCATGATTGTTCAATTGAAGAACGAAGAAGTCAGTAATCATGGCTCTATAGCGGTCACCATTGACTGTAACGTTCTGGCCAGCTTCGTTTTTAAAGAAGTACGGACCAATTATTCCACTAGCCCATAAAGCACACCAAACAGTCAGTTTTTCTGGATATAACGGTGTCTCAACATACACTTGAGGATTATCATCACTCCAAATACGGCAGTTTTGTTTATTGACGTATCCATTCAACCAAAAGTGAGCTTCATCGCTAAACAAAATTCGATTATGAAAATCGGGATCAACGGCAATCTTGTTTTGGGCCCATTCACCGAATCTACGCCTTGCTAGGTGATCGTGTGGCTTCAATTCTTGCACGAGTTGGATTTTGTAAGCACGCAAACCTAGATCTTTCCGCAAAATCTTCCATAAAGTGGATGGACACATATCCAATTCCTGTGCACGATGGCGGATAGACTGATTCGGGTCTTCCTCTACGCTACGCTCTACAACAGCAATGACTTCTTCTGTACGCACTGTACGACGTCTCTCTGGATGCGTGTTATCATTTAGAGTATAGGTGGTGCGAAAACGTTCCATAGTTAATCGAATTAATTGCTCTGATGGACGATTATGTTGACCGTAATATTGACGTAGTGCGCGATACGTATTTCGAACAGAACCATGATTTTCAAAATAAATTTGCACAATTTGCAAGCGTTGCTCAGGCGTCAGTCTATTCATGTTGAAATGACAAACCAAACTAAATATAAATCACTTAACAGCTGACAAAATGGCCGCCAGTTAAAAAAGTGTTGCCAACTTAAAGTTCTATACCTCTAAAAAAAAACACTCGTTACAAGATGTCCCGAAAAGTAAGAAAAAATTTTTTTTAATGTCACATAATCGATAGTTAAAGATATGAGATATACAGAATTGTCATGAATTTAGCTAAATACGAGGGGAACTAGAAAAGTTACGTATCTAAAATGAAACAAAAAGCCTAGGATTTTAGAAATCTTCCTTAAAATAAATGCATTTGTGTCACTTATTCTCCTCTTTTAGAATACGTATTTTGTTAAATAATGATATAAAACCGGCAAAGCATAATTTCTCTGGCAAGGATTCAATAATAACGATTAATACAAAATTTAGTTTAAAAGAAAAAATAAGAATTTTGTTAGAACGTAATATATGAAGCGATTACTAATTAAAACAAAGAATTGTCTACATAAAGCGCGAATATTAGTTGCTTTTGTCATAGCTAGGTAGATTGTTTTCTTTCTAGTTTCCGTTGTATATAAAAGGCAAGAGAAACAACGTGCGACATAGTTGATATAATAGAATCTCAGGAGAAAGTAAAGGGTAATTCAATATTAAAACGTCAATTTTAACAGCTTGGTATTCAAAGTTATATTGTATGAATTAAAATTAAATTTTACATGAAGTTACGCAATATGACAATTACACAATAAGTGGATACCTGAATGACAAGATATTCCAAAAGACGTAATTTTCCGCCTCGAACGTAATTATTTTACACGCATCTAACATCAGTAATAATTTCCGACTTCGCAAGTTTATTTATTTGAGAAAATTTTGGGCATATACATACACTATCGCCCATAAGTATTTGGTCACTGTTGTTGTCGCTTTTAACCCGCAAATTGTAACAAAAATCAAAATTAAAATACTAATATCTTTTTATTATTTACATATATGAAAGATATATATTTTTACATCTAAAATAAATTGTTGTATAATATATTTATCTAAATTTTAGACTCGTCTATATGCCCTCCTTTATTTTTAATCACTGCAGCACATAATCGAGGCATTCTTCCGATTAATTTTCGTGTCTCGGGTTTCATTTTACCCCATGCCTCTTGGAGGTTCTTCCACATATTAACAGTAAATGTGGGGTCTGATTTTCTCACCTCTCAGTCAAGTTTTTCCCACGACAACTCGATGGGATTTAAATCGGGACTCTATGTTAAGGAGGCCACGCCATAATTTTTATGGCTCCCTCCCTCTCCAATTTCTGCAAATATTCCCTGCATAGTTTGGCAATGTGTTTTGGGTCATTATCTTGTTGGAAGACAAAATTCTGACCCGAAATGTTAATTCCAGAGGGGATTGCGTTTTCCTTTAACATGCGCTTATACTGTTCTTTTTTTTTGAAGTATACCTTCGATTTTTATGAGATCACCCACATTTGATCCAGAAAAGCAACCCCATATCATGACTGAACCTCCACCGTGCTCAACAGTAGGGGCCATGCATTCTTCCCGTGCACGCTAACCGACAGACCCACTCACGAAAACACGTTTCGTGAACCGAAAATTTCGAATTTGGATTCATCGGACAACAATACTTTATTCCAGTCTTCTATGGTCCAATTGGAAATTGGAAAGCTTTTCGAAAATGCAGAATTCAAGTATCTTATAAAAGTAACGAGCAAACAATTTTGAAGTCAAGCAGCGTCGGCCGCGGTTAGTACTCGGACAGATGGCCGCTTGGGAACACCAAATGTTGTTGCTAGATTTTATGACAACTTGGTTGGTTTGGACACCTCTCAGAAATGGATGAAGCCGATTTAGTAAGACAAATATGGGACGCTGGTTGGGAAGAAAACAGAAAAGAGGTAGACCAAAAAGGAATTGAAACCAGGAAATTGGAAAAGTACTAAAGGCAAGGAAAGAGACCCAAGGTAGAGAACAGGGCAGAAAAAATGGAAAACATTTTTGCAGTCTCTGTTAAATGTATCAAAAGCTCATGAAGACGATTGTACTAAGTGGAAATTTCCGTTATGTATTCATTCTAACAATTTAAAACCACTTTTACGCATATTGAGAATATCCAAATACTCGTCGCCAGTTATATTGTCTTACAAAATTAATTTTAATATACACATATTGTTTGAAAATCGATTCGTTTTTATTTCTTAATGACAATACTTTAAAGAACAAGATAATTTTTTGCCAAAAAATTTTTCTTGTCTACGCTTACTAATTATCACCTGATTAAATATCAAAACAAATCAAATATTCGCAAGTAAGTCAAGGTTGTATAATAAGAATCTAATCTCGTATCATAAAAAAGCAATTTGAACAAAAAATGTTTCTAGTGGTATCAGAAACCTCGAGGCTTATGTTCGAAAATTAATTAAAAAAAATATTAAACTCTTGTAAAGCTTCTAACTTTTTTTTAAATTACTTTAGTACTTACGAAACAATAGAATATAGGAAATATATTATGAATTTCAATATTGCATCAAGGTTACAATGATAACTCACATTGTATGTACCGCGTATAATTTGCAGGTACAAAAGTTGCACAATACTAAATCATTTGAAACTAGATCAAGAGCGCAGAGATTCAAGGAATTTGATTTTAAAAGTAAACAAGTTACGTTTCACGTACCAGATAGATTGTACGTTCAAAGTAAAACCTCATCAATACAACGACAATAATTACTAAATTTTATAGTCAAATTACAGTTAACTAGCTTTAATGAGAATGCATGTATGTATGTATATAATAAACTGGTATAATTCTCAAATAGTCATACGCTTAGATGTGTGTATGGCTGAGAAATATCATATTTTAATATTGAGTAATTTATTTTATTGATTAAATAGTTCGTCATAAAATTGTACATACATTGTTGACATTAAAACATTCCGCTTCTAATAAATTTAATACCGTAAAACAAATAAGGTAATTTTCAAGGTCCTCAGTGTGGATAATAGGATATACAATTTGGAATTGTTTATATTTCGTTTCGTTTGAGAAAAATACATTACATCACGTGCGCTGTATACAAGTTTTGGTGGTTGCTAGGCGAATGAAGACGCCATCCACATTGGTGTTCGTGTGATCGCTATTATGTTTGTTGTGATTAGTATATCGTTTGAATTTATCACTGCGTAATTTTATTTCATTATTTTTATTGTTTAAATAGTTTCTTTGTTAAATTATACTTCAGCACGGTATAAAAGAATAATTGTTTTAAATAAGCTTAATACTACCTTAACAACTTCACTCTTACTCGCGACTTTTGGTCTTTCTGGACAGCAGCAACGTGCTGCTCTGATTTTCCTTCTTCATATACCGCTTTTATAAGGTGATAATAGCTGAACATTTTTCAATACTAGTTTGAGACAGTAATAATGAAATCAATGTAGGAAAAAAGGTAACAAAAAATGGTAAGTTTTAAAATAAAATGTTCGCTGTCGTTTATCGTGCGGTACCAAAATCCGGACAAAATACATTTTGAAATTTTCGCCGGTCTAACCACTGGTAGAATTCGCGATTGGCTTTCAAATAGCTTGACTAAACGCATGTACTTAACCATCATAACCTCGAAACAGCCGCAATATCGTGCGAGTATAACTGAAGAGCCGCGATTATCGAAAGTGTTCGCGCTGGATGCTCGGCGACAGGAAACATTCAGTTCTTCGGGTATCCGAGATGAAGTGTGTATGATGTCATCGCAAAGTACCGGCAAAGAAAATTCACTCGAAGGAGCGCGTTGTCAGAACGCCCGACATCAATCAACGTGCTTAGGGGCAGATTTTTGAGAATCTACGGCAGTCGATTCGGAAATTGTCATCGGTTATTGGTGTGAGCGAGAAAAATATGCATCGAATCGTTAAGAAGGGCCTCCGTTACAAGTATTACACAATTGAAGAGACAGATGGTTTCCGAAGCTGCCAGGATATAGCAAGTTGCATCCTTCTGTTGTGTTCCCTAAGAAATAATGAAAATCAATCGAAACAATGACCACTGGCTCGCCCACGCCTCTGAAGATGTCCACATTGTTGTAAGAATGAAATTTTCGGCGAATGTTCACGCGCTAAGTGTTGTGTTCACTGAGGGTGAGTGATGTCATGCCACCACATTTCTTTAACAAAGGGGAAAATGTCACAAAAGATGTTTATTTGCGTTTTCTGACAAATGTAGTAGTGAAGTCAGGGATGAAAACTGTGTCGTCTGGAAAGACATATGTTTTCCAGCAGGACGGTGTGCCTTCCCACACAAGTCACTTGGTGCAAAATTGGTTGTCAGACAACGTCGACATGTTTTGGTCGAAAGAATTCTAACCTCCCAATAGCCTTGATTGGACTTCTTTGGACTTCTATGTATGGAGCGTAGTTGAAAAGATCATGACCAGACATTCAAACGCCGCATCACTGAGAGCCGCTATTGAAGCGGCGCTCACCGATATGGACGTGTGATACATTAGAGCGCGTCTGAGCACGCTTCATATCGAGAATTCAAGTAAGCAAGAGATATATTGAGTAAATGTGCTCTCTATGGCCTTACAAGCAATGTGGTTAAAAAAAATTTGTAAACTTTTTTGTTTTTGCAAGAAAAAATGTTTGGAAAAATGTATAATTTGTTCGGATTTTGGCGCCGGACCCTGTACAGGATTACACGAATGTATAGATCCATTCGAAAATTTAGGGTTAATTAGATTTTAATAAAAAAATTTCACGTTTAAGTAAATGCAGAACAGGGTCTTCCATGAACATATTTATATTCGAATCAGACTTTCGATTTAGTCGAAAATAATGTTCACCTTTTTATTTTAAATGAAACACCCTGTATCTTAGTTCAAAATTTCAAGAGGCCTCTTCAACAATGACAGAGACAATTAATTAAATTTAATAAACCAAATTTTATTGAAAACTATGTGTAAAAAATGTGAAAAAATACGTAAATGACATTTGTCAATACCTCGAATTAATTGAACTTCCTCAATTATTCTCTGCCGTAACTCATCTAGATTATGTGGTCATATAGTATAAACAACAGATTTTAAGTGATCCTAAAGTAAAAAATGAAATCTCTATGCCTAATCCACCGACTTGGGAATATTTCGTTCAAAAAACTTCGAACATCATGCGTATAGTGAAGAGGTACATTTTCTTTTTGGAACCACACTTACAGGTAATTCCCCATTTTCCTCAATACTAGGAACAGCTTGATCAGATAAAAAATCAAAATATCTTTGTCCAGTTAGAGCACGAATGAAAAATGGATCAGTAATACTGTTCATAAAAATATTAATCCAAACGTTTAATTTCTATGGATGTTGTATATGGACTTCAATATCTACAATTATGACGATTAACAATACCATTAAAACAAAACGTAGCCTCGTCGGAAAACAGTAAATTGTATTCATCATTGTTGCAAATCTCTACCACTCTTGCAAAATTCAATTTTACGATCATAAAACTCCATTCAATAATTCTAGTGTAAGAATTATTGAATGGAATTTATGATCGTAAAATTGAATTTTGCAAGAGTGGTAGAGATTTGCAACAATGTAGTTTATACGGATGATATTTTTCTTGTTTAAATATTCTGGCTATTGATCGGTAACTTCTGTTATAGTTTAGTGTAAGGGATATAATAGATTTGTGGTAATTTAATGCTATAGCAATACCTTGACCAATAACTTCATTACCATCGAATCCCCAATTTGCATTTCCTTTATTGTGGATACTTATTAAAATCTAATCAATCGTACCCTGTATACGAGGTTTGTTCAAAAGAAAAGTTGAATTTTGAATTTTCGCGCGCTGTGTATATTCGATTATCGATTTTCTTTTTGTTATGTTGGTACATATGTGTTAGTCATATGTTGGCATTTTCAGCCAATTTGGATAGTAGTTTGTTGTTGACAACTGAAAAACTTATTCACGTTTGTGTGTGTTCTTCGATTTTTGACTTTTGAAAAAAATGGATCAAAGAATATGTATTAAATTTTGCGTTAAAAATGGAATAAACTGCTCCAAGGTACTTGAAATGTTGACTGTGGCATTCGGCGAGTCCACCTTGTCTCAAAAAAAGTGTTTATAATTTACAGAAGGCCGAGAAAATGCACGCCAAGTTCGATCAAATGTGAAAGTTTTGTTCACTATTTTCTTCGATTACAATGGCGTGGTGCATCATGAGTTCTTGCCAATAGGTCGTACGGTTAATAAGGAATACTACAAGGAAGTTATGCAACGTTTGCGTGAAGCAATACGGTTCAAACGACCGGAATTGTTGAAAAAAAATCATGGATTTTGCATCACGATAATGCACCAGCTCACACATCAATGCTTGTTCGTGATTTTTTGGCCAAAAACAACACCCTAATCATGCCTCAACCACCTTATTCATCAGATTTGGCTCCCTGCGACTTTTTCCTATTCCCAAAACTGAAGAGACCAATGAAAGGAAAAGGTTTTGTCACAATTGATGAGATAAAGTCGGAATCGAAGAACGAGATGATGGCCATACCGAAAAGCGCATTTCAGAAGTGTGTCAGGGATTGGAAGAAGCGCTGGCATAAGTGCATTATATCTGAGGGGGATTACTTTGAAGGGGACAAAATGGATATTGATGAATAAATAAATACTTTTCAAAAAAATTCAAAAATCACCTTTTCTTTTGAACAAACCTCGTAATGGTATAACAGGAAGGGACACGAAAAAGCCTTACGGCTCTGATAAAATTAAACAGACTCTACACAAACCAAACATAGTTCAGGTATTCGGTATTCGTACAGTACAATAAATTTGGTCTAAATCTATAAAATTACTTGAAACAATACATTTTTTTTATATTTACAAGTACTCTTAAACGTATGGCCTGCAGTGTAGATCGATAACAAGTAATAAATAGCATATGCAATACAATAAATATCAAATACTCTATATTTAGTATTTACCATATCGAGCCGTCGCTGAAGTACTTTTATATTTACTCCCCACTTTTGCAACATCATATGTTGCGCATATTTTGATGAAGTGATGTATTCTTCTCTAACGAAACGAATTTTACTACTAACCACTTGTGTTTCCGCGCTTTAATTGGATGTAAAGTAAACATATTAGCTAGTGTAATTTTTCAGATTACAATAAATGTTAAAGGTATCCCAATTGGTTATGAAGTAATAGTTCACGAGGAAAAACAGTTTTCGTAATAATCAAGTGGGCTGAGAGTATTTAAATGACTAATATGGAATTTGATCGAGTAACATATGCAGTGTTGTCGATAAAACAAGTCACAAACTATTATTACATTACATGACATGAGACGTGAGTCCAAATCAAATTATTTTATTAGCAACATCTGTTTTTGTAATTATGATGTTTTTGTTTCAGTTGATGTATAATTTGATATATTCCGTATTAGAATTAATTAGCACTCACGTTTTTTAGAAGCAAGTATATTTCCATGTGTTGTTAGAATTATCAGTTTAAGTTTCATTAGTTTTGGGTTATTTCCATACCAAATTTTTTTATTATTACATTAAATACATTAAAAATCGTATTTATGTTTAATAATTTTATTAATTTTTTGTATGAGGCCAACCAACCGAGTCACACTCTCCAATAAAAGATAGACGCAATCAACAATATACTTATTAATATGCCTGATAATTATATTATAAATAATTGTAAAACAAAGTCCCAAACAAAAATAAGAAACAAAATCAATACTAAATAAATAGCAAATGAATCTAATTATCTTTCACCTTCGTTATCAATAAATGACTACTACAAACCACTCAAAAATTGAGAATAATGTTGACGAAGTAACAAGCGTGAAGAATTTCTAATAGATGGTATAGACATATGAAAAATGTCTAGAGAATTTAAATAATTGTTGCAGAACTTTATAATTGTAAAAAGTAGGGAATTCATATAAGCAGTTGTGCTCATTGTTTGCAAATAAAACAGAAAACCTATCTTACTGGATAATGTATTATACTCAAATTAGAGCGACAAACAAGTTAGAACAGTCAACTGTATTGGATCACTGAAGGTTGATATATAACCCCTTGCCACATTAATTTTCGTATTCTGTATACAATTTCGACAACTAAGTTGTCATCATTAGCAAATAATTAAACAGTGTCGCACTTGGAAAACTACGGTAAAAATACCCGCATGAAAACAAATTCCGCACGTGATCCGTACCGCTGAAACTGTACGTTTTGGCTTTCAACTAGCTGATTTTTCCCAAAAAATAATGTTTTCCGATGAGGCACATTTTGAACTTGGTGGCTATGTTAATAAACAAAATTGCCGTATCTGGGGTGAGGAAAATCCACGAGTTATTCATGAGAAACCTATGCATCGAGTTACTGTTTAGCGTGCATTATGGTCAGGTGGTGTAATTGGACCTTACTTCTTTGAAAATGCTGCTGGCGAAACTGTAACTGTCAATGGCGGTCGATATCGTCGGATCATAACCGAATTTTTGTGACCTGAATTAATGAATATTGATCTAGAGGATATGTGCTTTCAACAGAATGGCGCTACACCTCACTTTGCACACGAATCAATTGATTTATTGAGAGAAAAATTTCCTGGACGTGTAATCTCAAGAAACGGTGATGTTAATCGGCTACCAAGATTATGTGATTTGACACCGTCAGAGTATTTTCTTTGGGGTTATGTGAAAAGTTAGGTTTATAAAAACAATCCACAATCAATTCCTGCTTTCAAAGATGAAATTATTCGTGTCATTGGGGAGATAGAGCCTTAATTATGTCAAAATGTCATTGAAAATTTTAACAAAAGAGTGGATGTCTGTGGAGCTGCAAGAGGAGGCCATTTGGCTGATATTTTTCGCATATAAATGTCATAACTAATACTTCAATTACCAATAAAAGGTTTTTGAAAGTGAATGCAAATACCATTTACATTAATACAAACAAAAAAAGTAATCCAAGTTACGTGTCCTTTGCAAAAGATTTCTTAAATTATTTTTAATTGCTAAATATATTGAGGTATAATTTTAAAATTATATTGACCTTAAAGATAGTTTACTGGATAGTTGAAAATTAATGTTATTTATCTGAACAATTCTGTTCAGGTAAACAATATCAGTTTGAAATATGTCAGGTTTACAAGACATGTCGATTAATTTTACCTTCATTAAAGTTGTCTAAACTACATACAACGACTGTTTATCTACTGCCATCCTTCGGTCTCTAATATCGATTTTCTGCCAATAAAAGTTTCTGACAAGGATGTTGCGTTTAGTTAACTTATTCACAATATACGAAGAACCAGTTGGAAACACGTGTGAAAAAATGCAATATCTACATAAGTGGAAGAACAGAAATTTCCCAATTTGAAAGCGATTAGATTTTTATACAGTAATTTGAAAGTATCTAATATGTTAAGAAAAAAGTTCAAAGTAAATCAAGTTAAATATGATAGTAAGTGTAATTCAAAATAGAAAAACTATCTATAGGGGAATTAAAATAAAGCATACAATTAATTGTAGAAGTAATATTGTGAGAAGACTGGGTAAAATACAAACGAGTCATTAGCATAAAATAAACACTGATGCAATTCCGCGCAATTAAATTAGAACCACTCACATTTTTAGAAATATTGAAAGCTATTTAGTAAGTAGCTATATAGAAAATATCTAAGTTGTTAAAATATTTTCTTTTGTAGTATTGGCGATAATCGCTTAAAGCAATTACAAAGTTCTTAGTAGTATCATATATATATAACATATGGGTGGTTGCTTTTTTCATCATTCTTCAATTACTTTTAAAATTTTTTGAAATTTTAGTTTTTTTATATATATTTTTTTCTGTATTATGCAATTCGTGGTTTTTGAACAGGAAATGCGTAGTGTAAAAAGGGCGGCAATGGAGACACTATTAAAAACTGGGAACTATTCTCATCGAGAAATAGCAAGACGAGAACGTGTTTCTCATCAAGTAGTGGACATTATAATATAATACATATTATTTAAAAATATATATTAATATTTATATTAAAAAAATAAAAAAAATAAAAATAAAAAATTTCCGATGTTCATAGGTAATTTTTTACATTTATACAAGGGTAATACACACCTTTTTTTTCATTGTCAATCTGTTTATAGGAAACAAAAGATTTAGCTTCCTTCAACCTTGTGTTATAATGGTGTTTATTCTTTGATTTTGAAAAGAACTTTCATAAATAGAAATGCCATAAACAGTCAGTGAATTGTTATTTCTGAAGATATTTTTGTGATGATTATTTTAAAGAATAGGCTGTAGAAAATTAGGAACCACGGATATTTCAGATGACTAAAGACCTTATTTAGCAGTTCAGTAATTCTGACACCATGTGAAATTATCAGGATGGTGGATTAATATTTGCTTTAAACTATTAAATGTGGAATTATTTATGCAACCATTTGAGAAACACAATTCTAAATCAAAAAGTTATAAAAAGCTTGAAAATCCGTAAAAGGAATCATAATATTATTCAAATTATTACGTAGCCGCAAATAACGTACAACCTTTTAAAAGTGTTCAAAATCGCGTACGGACATAAATGACGACGAACATCCTGGTGCAAAAATAACTGTGGTTACGGAAAGTAACATAAAACTTCTGCTCGAATTTATCAGAAATGAGCCGAAATCCCCATTGCGCAACGTGGGAATGAAATTAAATATTTTCAAAGATTTAATTGATCGCATTTTGACACAGCATTTGGAACTAAGAAAAATTTGTGGAAGGTTTGTACTACACAACTGAAACTAACTGAATTCAAAATTATACAGATTTGCGCTGACCTTAGACATGCCGAGATGATCGTGTAGGATTTTAAAAATTGTTGTACCGGATACTCCAACCATTTCTGCGAGTTGTTTCTTCTTTAATCGAGCATCTTCGAGTACAATTTGTTCAACTTTTTGGATAAGTGCTGGCGTGGTCACCTCAATGCTCCTGCCCGGCCTCGGGTCGTCTTCAAGGGATTCCCTTCCTTGTTTAAATAAACTATGCCACTTGTACACCATGGTTTTTCCTGGACAAGAGTCGCCGTAAACCAATGACATCTCATTCATTATGGTCGCGACTGATTTTCCTTGCCTGGTAAGGAACTTTATAACGGCACGATATTCGATTTTTTCCATATTTCACTTTTCACTCCTGATTATGTTACTTGGTTGACGATAGCTCAAAGACTAACTGTCTAATAACAATGAAACTTCGTATTTATACTAATCATGAGTCGCTGCACAGGCCACGCCCCCAATGCGCCTACTCACCCCTTTACAACCCGCTGATTCCGCGAATATAAAAACGCTCCCTCGTAACTACCTATGAGACGTTGTATTTTCAATATGATCCAGAGACCAACCGTCAAAGCTCTGAATGTTAGCATCCAAGCGAAGAAAGACCGAAAAAAGTCGTTCGGAGAAGTCAAAAGTGAACACAATGTTGATTTGTTTTTATGATTCGAAAGGTATAGTGCACAGAGTTTGTACCAACTAGTCAAACAGTCAATGCTTTTATTATCTTGTTGTTGTTATTTCTTTTTCTTGTTCATTAACTGATTTTACATTATTTTATACTGGACTTTTAATAATAATTATTATAATTGATTAAATTTATTTTCTAATATTTCTAAATATATTAATTTTGATCCAAATTTCTTATAGCGAATTAATAGAAATATGCAGAACCAGAAATTCAAAATCGAAAAATATTTTCAAATAACGTAATTATAAGTAAATACACAGAAAGAGAGGGAAAATCGAATAACGTATATGACCATATAATAGATACTATAAAATAAAATGGCTACGTTCTTATCATTCATATCATATAAAGTATTGACTTAACTGCAAACAATTTCATAAAACATATAGACATGACGATAAGTTAAATTACAACACTATCATTACTATTATTATTAAAACAAATCTACCTGCCAGCGGTACAGTTTTTTGTGACCATAGAGAACATAATGGTAGAATCTTTCAATAACGTAGAACACTCTCAAAATTCTGTTCATCGTGGCCACAACGAAATGTAACAAAAATTTGTAAACTGTCAAGTGTCCAACAGCCATGATATCATTGTACTGTGATAAAAGATAAGTACATACATTGATAAGCTAGGCGTATTGCAATAGACTACCTCTAGCGTTTTTTTGGAAATTGTGTGAATATAAATGATTACATCGTGATCTCCGCCAATTAAAATTGACCAAATAAAAATTATATAAATGGCCACTACTTTCCGTCCGCTGTCGCGTTTCTAGAATCGGATGTTCAAGAGCGTTTCTGTGAAATCTAATATTTAGTCACAGTCAATAAACAACAACTATCGGGTATGAAACGCTAAGGTAAATATAGAAAATGAATCATATCTTGTTCAAACAATTCTTTTCAGTATCGTACAATTTTTTTACGATATTTTATTGATTTCATTTATAATACCAGTTTTTTTCCTTAGCCAAAATCCCAAAGTTTGTTTTAATAAGTTTAATAAGTTAAGTAAGTTTGTTTAATTGAAGATGCTGATTTTCCTTGTAAATAAAACTTTTTAAATGGATCGATACATCTTACAAAATTCCTGTAAATTGGTTTTTAATATCTTGTTTTAATTAAAATATTACACTCCGAGCAATGGGATCTGATTGATATATAACAGGTTGTAACATATATTCTGTGCGATTCTCGCAGCAACTCGCATATATACGCATTACGACGAAACGTTGCGAAATCTCTGCAATATGAGTCATATTGGTTTATTCGCAATAAGTTAGTCAGTACTTCTGCAACTTTTGAAGAGTGTAAATATTGTTCTCAATTTCTTTTTCGTCCATTAAAGATGGAAGTGACAAAAGAACATATTCGACATGTTATGCTTTACGAATACAAAAAAGGAAATAACGCGAGTGAGTCGGCTAGAAACATTCAAGGTGTCTATGGCAATGATGTTGTTAGTGAACGGATGTGTCGGAGATGGTTTGAAAAGTTTCGAAACGGTGACTTAAGTTTGAAGGATGACGAGCGTACCTGGCGGCCTTCTGGATTTGATAGGGAGGTCCTTCGAACTCGGGTTGAAAATAATCCATTTACAACAGTGCGAGAACTTGCACAAGAATTTGACGTAAGTCATATGACTATACATCGCCATTTGCAATCATTGGGAAAAGTGGTAAAGTTAGGAAAATGGGTACCGCATGAACTATCGCCAGCACAACTCCAACATCGTATTGATGTGTGCATTTCAATGCACTCTCGTCATCTCCGTGCTCCGTTTTTAAATCAAATTGTTACCGGAGATGAAAAGTGGGTGCAATACAAAAATATTAAGTGTCATCATCAATGGCTTAGTCCTGGTGAGAAGGCGGTGCAAACGCCTAAAGCTGGACTGCATCCAATGAAAACATTGCTCTGTGTTTGGTGGGATATTAAAGGTGTAATTCATTTTGAGATGCTGGGAATGAACGAAACCATCACTGCCGCACTTTACTGTCAGTAACTCGACCGTTTAATGGAAGATGTTCAAACCGCAGTAACTTTATTTTTTGATTCAAAATCCGAAGAATTTTTCCGTAGAGGAATTCATATGTTACCTGAAAGATGGCTAGCGGTAATAAATAATGAGGGAAAATACATTGACGATTGATAAATAAAAACTTTGTACAAAAATTTAATAAACAAGTTTTACAAATTTTCGGACAGGATTTATGTTACAACCTGATATATATATAACTCAATGCATCATGCGGAATCAGATCCCATTGCTCGGAGTGTAATATTTTAATTAAAACAAGATATTAAAAACCAATTTACATATATATATATACAGGGTGATTCATTTTCGGCTCTCACAATGGGAATCACGCTAGATATAGATAGTAGATAGGTTCGAATTTGGCAGTTCCTAAACGTTTTGCTTATTACGGCGCCCAACAGAAAATAGACCTGCGGCAAATGCCGTTCGTGATTTAGAAAAAGGAGAAAAGTCATTTCCTTCTTTTACGTGTACTTTTATTTGGTCGCTCAGAGAAAAACTAAAAATACATTATATTCTATATCTATTGGTGTACCCGAAATTTTTCTCCCAGGACATCATCGATTTCTTATTTCCTAGGAGCGCTATATTGGATTCTAGGATTCCAGCATCATTATAACGAGATAATTTTGCGGACTTCCATCTATGTATAATAAGATGATGACGAAAGTTTTAAAATTAGTTGCCTAGTCAACGATTCATTCTCGACCGTGTTTCTGTCAAAATCTATAAAACTATGACTGTTGTCGTAGTGGATATTTATAAATATCTTGTACTCGCTACTGTTGTATTTCTATGTGACGAATAGAAAACACCTGACATATTTCGTTTCTTTTCGTTGGCGTATAACATTTTTATAATATTAATGAATAGTAATTATTGACAGTTTGAAGATCCACGAACGAAAATTAACGCCTAATTTCAAAAACTTTTGCCTAGATGTTGCACATGGATAAAATTAGAAAAAATATCTCTTTCCAATGGAGTTAAAATCCAAGATGGCGCCTATAAGAAATAAGAAAGTTGTTGATGTTTTGAAACAAATGAAACGATGCAAAAAATTTTAGGTACGCCGTTAGGTAGAGACCCAACAGTGGACTAAAGAGTGTGCATTTAGTTTTTCTCTGGAAAGCTTATTAAAGGTACTAGAGGTAAAAGGAGAAAACATATTTTTCGTTTTTAGAAAAAAATGGCTAAAAACGCTATTTTCTGCAAGTCCACTTCCTGGTTTGGTCCATAAAAAGTACCAAACTTTGCAGCTTTGCCAAATATACACTTATATTCTATCTCCGATAGCAAGCGAAATCTTCTAGGTGAAGGTCGAAAATTAATCAGCCTAGATAATGTTTTTGATTTATGAATTAAAAGGGAAATATGCATTATTTCCATCCCCAAATTATAACAATTATTTTGGGGGAAAGATGATTGCTAAATTGCAAAATATAGTTTCATATCTGGTAATGTAAAGATGGTAAAATATTATTGCAAAATATACGGCCATATGTATCTGGTAATGTAAAGATGGTAAAATATTTTTAATCATCCAAATTCATTGAACGTTAACTTTATTGTTAAATGTGTCTAAAAATTGTATGTTTGATTCAAAAAGTATTTTTGGCACGAACACTAATAGGCGATATTGAATAAATTATATATAAATTGCATTTTGAAAGTTGGTAATCTATTAATTCTACAGTATTTAGAAATATCTTCACTCAATCAATGTGTTCCACAAATGATATTGAGTCGACAAACATATACCTACACCACTGGTGTAAATGCCAAATTCATTGAACGTTAACTTATTGTTAAATGTGTCTAAAAATTGTATGTTCGATTCAAAAAGAATTTTTGGCACGAACACTAATAGGCGATATTGAATAAATTATATATACATTGCATTTTGAAAGTTGGTAATCTATTAATTCTACAGTATTTGGAAATATCTTCACTCAATTAATGTGTTCCCCAAATGATGTTGAGTCGACAAACTTATACCTACACCACTGGTGTGAATGCCATTGTCATTACATAAAGCTATTAAAGGCAAGCTGACAATAAATACGATTATTTTTTACTACATTGGTATCATATTTTCAACTTCGCAATATTTTCTATAATTTAATTTATCTTAGATTTCATATTTATCATTAATTTAGTTAATTTACATTTTGACAATTTATTATCTTCATATTGCAACCTTTTGTGCCTGTTACAATAAATAGCTAATAAAATACGTTCTTTCGAAAAATACAAATGATGTGTCCTTCGTTCTTTTAAATTACAACTCTTGGTTGGGTTACTGTAAATATTACATAAAATCTAATAATCTAAAATTTCAAATGCACGGAAAAAAGACGTTAAAAAATGGCCGCCACCGTAGTAAGCTATCCGGTTTTAAAATGCATATTAAATTTCATATAGGGATATTGTATATCAGTTTATACAATTACAAATATGTATAGGTACATTGCAAAAATATGTTTTAGGATTTTTGAGATTGGAGCTAACACTTAAAATTTTGAACGGGTTACAGTCAATGTCAAATAAAGATAGTACGCATTCTGAAATAATAAATTGTAATTTAAAATATAAGGGTGAACGTAACATTATAACAAAACGAGTTTTCTATATTTTACAGGTAGTGTACGTTTACTCGTTTACTAAAGGTTTTATGTTGAATAGTATCATCAGAAACTATTCGTACATAACCTCTCTATGATATGTTAATTAATGGAGTTAAACATATGTAGTTTTAATAAAATTTCCTTTTTTTTTTCTCGGAGTAATCCAAAGAATAATAAAAGCACATACAATTAGAATACCTGTCTGTCAAGTATGTAACCTTGTCTTCGTAATTTTATACATGTATGTATGCAAAATGAGCTGTCAAATATCCTGTTCAAATAAATATAAAAAAAAACTTACCCGATAAGCTTTAGCAACCATTTATTTATTAAAACTATATCACTCAATTTAAAAAGCAAACGTTAACACTAATATAATTGTTACATCAACACACAATTAATCAAAACGATCTAAAATCAGCACGCCAAATCATACCGCAATTCCATCTGCGGCTACATTCATTCATCAAATACAAACATGCGGTAATATCGTTCAAAGGTAGCGTTCAGAAACTCGACAAGTTATCATAACTTGTTTTAATGAATGTAATTTACATATAAAGTCTTCTTGTTGGATAAAAAAATGTAATACATCAAATTAAATATGTTTTTAAATCAAATGAAATTTCATCTGGGACAAATACATAAGTTACGTTTATTCGCCTATTAATTAGATTGTTAGATTTCATAGATGTTCAGTTTACATAAGATTAATCAGACATCAGTAATAAAGAATGGTGCGGGCAACAATATAAATTAATATTATACAAATTGTCGCGAGCAACAAACAAGTTAGTATTGAATGACGCATGTATCCTTAAAAGGTTTAAATAGTTTGTTTATTCGTCATAAGAAACCAATTAACATAAATATAACCATGTAATATTGTTTAAATAGTTATAAAAAAAATACGCTGACACGGAATGAATTTTATTTAAAATATTACTGTAATTTTCTCTTGATCGAACTTGCTAGAAAGTTATTTATTGAACACGGTATCAGTCAATATGGAATAATTTTACTATTATTTTAAGTAAAAAGCACAGTTCGAGTTTTTTTGCGTTTTAAATTTAAGTCGCAAGGTTTGAAAAGCAAAATATATACAAAAAAATTTTAATATACTTATACATAATCTGTAAATGATATCAATAAATATCCATTTATGTCTGTTTTAAAAAACAAATATAGGAAATAAAACCGTCCATCTTGTGTTAACTATTTGAAGAACGAAATTACGAGCTTAATTTATTGGGTTGTTATTTTAAAAGTATTTTTGTTTTCCATAGCTTATATATAGATTGTCCGTTTTCTTCGATGAGCTTCAACATTCTGCGTTGATAGAAATACCTGTAGAGGGTTTTCCAATAGAACTTCATTGTTTTCTTATTTCAACAAAATATAATTTTTTCTTCTTTATTGTGGTACTGATATATACGAATTATATATGAAAACACCATTTAAATGTCCACGTCGATTATTCTTACACGTCCATTCAATTAGTCATATTCGCACATAAACATTTAGATAGAGTTCACCGATGACGTGTTATAGATTACGTTTAAGGTCAGGAACCCTTTCAGACTTATCAGGATAAATTTTGCTTTTAATATAATTCCAAAACAAAGAAGTCCATAAGATCGGTTTTGGAAGTCAACGTAAAGCAAAACGGGTAATTACGCAAGCAGGGAACGTTGTTTGTAATAAATCGCAATTCCTTTTTCGAGAAAGTCTGATAACATAACCTGTCCAAGAGACACCAAACTATAATCACTTTCGAATGCATTTATTTTTCCTGTACCACAATAAGATCTTCAACTTGCCAAATCTGGTAGTTTTACGTATTAGGAAAACCAATGAGGTGAAAATGAACTTCGTCGCTTACGAAAATTTTGTTAAAAAAAAATTCAAGCGTCTCTAGCATCCAGTGGGCAAAGTTATAGCGCTGTCCATAGTCTACATTAACTATCTATTATCCAGTTTCTACATCAACTGTATTTTGTGTGTCTTAAAATGCAGGTCCTTAATATTTGTTGCAAAGAAGACGTCGAGGTGTTGAGTTGCTAGGTACAACATCTTAATTTAAGTTTTTCAATTTGAGTCATGCTTTGATTTACAACGGCGATATTATTTTGGGGGCAACCACTAAATGCACGTTTAGGAGTTGGTTTATTCACAGTTGGACAATTTTCTTCAACTTGTTTAATTAGTTTCTTCTTCTTTCGTTGATTACTGACACGCGTCTACTTCCAAATTTTATATGTAATCTTTGCTTCGCTCACTCGTTCTTGCACTGTATAACGTTGGATGGTTACTTTGCTGTGTCTTTACAGTGAATATGTCTAATCTCAAATGTCGATGTATATTGTGTGCAAAATGGCGGGTAATTCGATTTTTTATTAGCATCTTAAGTGTTGACTAATGGCGCACGATTACTTTCTAATTTTATACGTAATTTTCGTTGCGCTATTACATATGAGCCATAACTTCCATAATAAGTGTGCACGATTGTCACTCGTTCTCGTACTGTACAGCGTTGCATGGTTACTTTGCCGTATATCTTCTAACCTCAAACGCCAATGTTTACTTTGTGCAAAATGGCGGGTAATTCAAAACGGTCACCTTCTATCAAAACGCGCGAGAAGCTTTACAAGGTACTGAATCACAGACTCGTCTGATTAAGCATCGTCTAATCAGATGAGATAAATTTCAGGTATTTACTAGTGAACCATAGTCTCATAAACAGTTATGGAACAGTGCAAAAATCCAGGGGGATTACGACAATCATCCAGCACTGCATTGCGAAATTCTTTTAATAATATAATCAGTGATAACAGATTTTGGTTTTTCGGGATGCTCATCATCGATATATCACAACGTTTAAATTCTGTTGTCAACTTTTCTATTATTGAGACGAAGGAGTATCATTACTAAGACTGGATTGTATCTTAATTCTTATTTCAGTTGGTATTAGATCTTTTCAAACAATATTAAATTACGATACGATACTCAATTTTTCCTCTTTAACAAGTATATAAAAGTAGCTTTCTTCATACTCAGATTGTCATAATTATATGGTATAGATTGTAACTCTATAAAATAAACTATTTGACACTCTGATCGTTATTTATGTGTCAGATCAAGAACATTTCGTTTTACTTTCCAGATTGTTTAAAAAAAAAGACACAATGTATGAAGAATAAGAATGAAACTCAACTGAGAATTAGGAACAAAAGGAATTTTTCTCGAATATTACATGTGTGCAAGTTGTAGGTATTCAAAAAAACTAATTTAAATTAAAGCCATTAGAGAAGTGTCATTGAGTACCAGGAATGTACAAAATCAAACAGACTTTGGAATTGTGTACGAAGCATTGAAAAATGAATGGATATAAAACGCGATGGACATCGTCAATGCAATAACCTACTTAACAAATACGGTATTTGTGTTAAGAAAAAGTCAAACATGCAGAAGAGTTGCTAATATTGTGCTAAGGAGCCTTGTTGTGGAGTATAATTGGTGTAGATTATATAATAAAACATAATGAGAAATAAAATGAGTGCTATAACGACATGGCCTAAAATGCTCTATTGCCTTACGTAGAGCAAAGTACATACCTTTTAAGACAATGACTCAAAATATATTTCATAGAAGGAAAAGACCATTCATGGCAGAATGTCAAATAAAAATAAAATGGAAGTATACAGGGTATGCAATATTAACATTAGCCATCGGATAATACTATAACTGACATTTTCTTTCCGACTAAAAATAACACGCAATGAAGACACTCCACTTGAACACGTAGGTATTGCTCAGCGGTACGTTTTCAATTCCCAACAGTGAATAGTCAACGTTTGCTTCATAAAAAAAATGTGCCAAAAGTAGGCCTTTACTGAACACTAGAAAACTTCTGTACGAGAAATTTGTGAGTAGTGGCATCCCCAGATATGCTGAGCATCCGAGGCGACTCGATGAAAATATAACTAGTTTTGAAAGGTTTCGAATAACATCCAGTTGACGTCGATCTGTACGGTTGAGAGTCCTGTACACTCCAATGCATAATCCGTGTTGATTTTAAGTTATTTCAGTACAAAATTGAAGTAGCTCAACTTTTGCCGGTCGAGTCTCGAAATGCACCGTCTGTATCGAGAGTGAGGAGAATTTTTGGCATAAAATAATCAAGAGCGGCGAAGTAAATTTTACGTTAAATCGAACCATAAACAAACAAAATCGTCAATCCTACGATATCGAAAACTCTTAATTAATTAACGAAAAGCCTGCGCATGATCAAAAAATGACTGCTCCGCGGAATTTGTGCATAGAGGTTTATCAGACCATTCTTTGAAGGATGACAATGACGTAACGATTACCGTTAATTGTCAGCGCTATCGGACTATGATACCGTATTTCTTGATGCCTATTGACTATGACTATGACAATGGCATAGAGCATTACCAGTTCCGATGACAGGGCGCCACAGCCCACATTGACCAAGCCAAAGTCGATTTTTGAGGCCATTGTTTCCTAGTAATCTAATTTCGAAAAACGGTGATTTCGACTGGTCACCACATTTACCTAATTTGGCGTCCTCAGACCTTTACCTCTAAGGTTATTTAAAGACAAAGATCTATATTGACAAAGCATTGGTTCTCGATACTCTAAATGTTAACATTCGACATGAAATAACATCTACCGAAACAGAAAGTCATGAAAAATGCCGAAAAAACGGGCACATTACTCGATACGAACTAAGAACGACTACTACTTGCTTAAAACAGGGAAACGTTTCAAGACGAACGAGAGTCAAGAGAAGAAGATAAAAAAAATATCATTAAAATGTCGCCTGAACAGTTCTTCTAAAGGTTAGCAACACACACGGTCCGATACCCGAAAAGGCGACGATTCATACATACAGTCATACAAGTCAGAAGACTAATAATTTAAAGAACTCAAAAGTTATCCGTTTTTCAGTTACAACATTATAATATTCATCATACACAAAGTAAAACTGAAAATATTTTGAAAAAATACTTAAATTAGAGCATAAAATTTTTTTTCAAGATTATTTTTGATATTTTTTCGATACCGAAAAGAATGAAAAAGAAATACGTCTCTCTCTCTAGTCCAAATGAACGAAAGAATAAAGTTCGTTCGTTTGGACAAGAGAGGGAGGTATTGTTTTTCTAATTCTTTGCTGTATCGAAAAACGGTACAACAACCCATACCGACAATAAATCCGTTAATAATACCATAGTTTACCTGACGAGAGTTGATAACTCGAAACACATAAACAAGGTATTATTAACATTAAAATTTATCCTCGTATGTTAAGATATACCGAAACAAATAAATATAATTTTTATAGAAATATTTATTGAATATGTTATATTACAAGAGTATTACTTGTTTAAAAGAGGCCAATAATATGGAAAAGTGCTCTACAAGTGCACGCTTCTATCTTACGAAAGTTATTTACAACCGCCAAATTATCAAAAATAGAAGTAAAAGAAAAAAAATACAATCTTCGTGAGATTCAGAGAATTGACAAATTTTTGGTTAAAATTCTACCGTGTTTTTTACATTTAAAAAAACTGTCTAAGTGTTCACTTCATCGTAGTTCACCTGTAGAAAAATACATTATTTATAAGCGAGTAGAATTTCAAGGCGAAATCGTTAATAATTTTTCAGTAATCAGTTCCGTAAATTTTAAAAATACGATTTTATAAAAAATGAATTTCAATTTCTAAGTTTTGTTTTTTATATATTTACGTATAGCCTTTAGCTAATAACATCTAATCGGCGATTCCAGGCCTATACACTATGCCTTTTATCTCCTTAAACAAATTTTATCCCACTGGTTTTTCATCTTTGCGAGCCACTCTGGCCTCTTGTGATTCGTTCGAGGATCTACGTTCGGATATCTTCAGTTGTTCTGCACTGTGTCTGCTAGCAAGCAGTTTTGCTTCAAGACCGATTATTATTCCTAATAGATTCTTTATTTTTAATAGTGGCGGAGGTCCTTTATTTAATGTGAATATTGAAAAAGCTACAGAAATATCGATAATTTTCAAAGCTGAAAAATATTCTTTTGACAAAATTGCCATACCATAACATCAAAGCTTTCATTATGATCTTGATTGTACCCCTCAGATATTTTTTCTTTAGAAGAAAAGTCACAAACGAATGGTTTATTGAACGTTTTGGTTCAAGCATAAGACTGGTTGTAATCGCCCAAATTGTCATACACAAGGAATCGATGGCAGTGAACAATATCAATGCATTAAATTTGTATTTGCAAAAGACTTGTGATGATAATGTGTTGACCGTATATAATTAACCACATCAAGAGATTTTGGATGGCGTCTGGTACTTAATCTATACTATATAATGAATTTCTTTATTAACTTATCTGTTTTCCCAGTCGTACATTTGATCAGTGGTTATTGTTATTAATTATAACCGATTTCAGATATGCAAAATGAGTAAAACAAAAAAATTTCGGCTGAAAAGCGAGCTCAAATAGTTATTTTTAAAGAAGCAGACAAATCATCATTGTAATATCGCCAGAATACCATAGGTTCCAAACATGATGCAGGATACCGTGGCAAGATAACAAGAAACAGGTGGAAACACTGATCGAATTCATTCCAGCCGCGCTCAAAGAAGATCAACGAAACTCGACAACAAGATATTTAAAATCACCAACGCCAATCGATTAAAATCTGCTTCAGATTCCAGGCTAATGTCAACGAACTGTTAGATGTCCAATATCATTTACGATTATCAAGCGCCAGTTAGAAAAGAAAGGTATGGTGTTGCGAGCAAGAAATAGCTGTTCGCCCAAGACAGTATATCAGAAATAAATAAACAGAAAAGCTTTCAATATTATCTTGATTGTCCCTTCAGACATATTACCAATAAATTTTTAGAAGAAATGTCTTCATAAACTGGACAAATAGCTTCTTGAATTCTTGGGTCAAGGATAGTGGTGGTCGCAATGGAGTAAAATATTATAGATAAGATATCAGTTCCGATGGACAATGGCGATATATTAAATTTTTGCAAAAGATTTATGATGATAATGTGTTGACAATGTCATTACCATATCATCAACAAAATTTATCAGTTTCCTGGTCATTTTCCTGCCTGAAATATTTTTTTTTAATATTTCAAAGTCTTGCGGCAAATTTTCTCTACATGTGGTTGGCTATTTTTATTTGTAATTTCTGGTTGTTTGCTAATAGAGGTTCAAATGTCTTGGTGTCCCCCAGCACTGATATACAGTCCATATTTGCTATCATACACCCGATAAATATATGAATTTAAATATATATTTGCAATTTTGAAAGCGTATTTTTAAGATATCAAACTT
Source organism: Dermolepida albohirtum (assembly GCA_031893035.1). Classification (NCBI taxonomy): domain Eukaryota; kingdom Metazoa; phylum Arthropoda; class Insecta; order Coleoptera; family Scarabaeidae; genus Dermolepida; species Dermolepida albohirtum. The sequence continues at coordinate 263,708 of JAVIWB010004037.1, read as the reverse complement.
TCGAAGTATAAAAAATCAGAAAATCGATTATTTTTAGTTAACAAAGAATACCACCTCAAATCAACAACTCTTAAATAATAATTAAATTCTTATTAAGTCTGAAGTCTTGAGAATAAGCACATTATTTATATTTTATATATAGAACTTTCCAAAGTTTGAATTAAAAGCAAAGGGAACAAATTTTGTGAAAAATTGAATTTTTTACACAATATTTTTTGTTAACTACCTTCGTACAATAAGAAGATAAAGCAAGAAATTATTATTAATTTTAGCGATAGCATATCTTGGACATTTTTATTTTATTTTTTTGACATTGAGTTGTTCTAAGAAAGTCCATGCCAATATTATACAATATGTGCATATTTATAAAATAATTACATATGTATATTGCGAACTAGATTTCTCTGTCAGATTATAACTAACTGTTAAACGGTGTAGACCAATTATGGACAAAAGTAATTATGTTTAGGCTTAATAAAAATCATTTACAAAATATGTTTGTCTATATATTAACAGAGAACAATGTTCAACAGCAAGATAATATATTTTAATCAGTTTCTTAAATCATTTATATGAACTATTTTTAGAAAATAAAATGAAGTTTATCACTATCAATAAACGTTATATTTATTAATAAAAGTATGTACCTGATTTCTGTTGTATCTATTCGAAACCTTATTCTTGTCAACTTTTCTCTCTATAGGTCTTTGCTGAGCATCTGAAGCGGTCCTACTCAACGGTTTACTTTTGTTCTTGCCATAGTTTGATTCCACTTCACTAGTGCTGCATCTGGCCTTATTTGTACGATCGAAGGGCACGGGATTCTCAGCTTCCATATCGCTAACGCCTGGTTTCAAAAGATCTTCAACTTCATTGTAACTTTTCAACGGCTCGTGTATGTGTTCCAATTGGTTCTTATCGAAATCTTGCGACTTATCTTTGTCATCTTCCTCTTTTTGTTTCTTTTGAGTTGAAGGCGAGGAGCGCACGGTTTTCAAAAGATTCTCGAATTTTTCAATGTTCTTCGTTTTCTGCGCCTCCGCCTCGCATTGCGATATGTACGCTTCGATCTGATGCAGAGGATTTAAAGTGTCCATACCTTCCGTGTATTTTTTCTCGGGTAAATTAGGTGACGGCAAATCTCTATGATCGTTTACTGTGTATATGTTAACGTGATCATCTTTCAATTTGAGTTTTTTCATGAAGTTGGGTGATTTTTCAAACACATCCTTCACTTTATGTTGGAACTTGTTCTCCGATGTTATAGTCTTGTAACTGGTGAGTTGCGATTCGTAATCGCTCTTGTTCAGTTCGTGAGTGGCATTGCTTTTCTTGCCAGGAATGATCTTTTTAGCGTCGTTAATGGGACTGTTCAACTTGTAATGCCTCTCACTAATCGGAGATCGCACTTTCTGATCGAACCGTTCAGCGTTGGTGATTGTATGATAGGGATTCGTCGAGGTTCCGTATAATTTTTCAATGCGATCGCTCAGAGTTTGCAGTTGGAACGTGTCATTACTATTAGCGTTCGCATTGGACGTCTTTCTGTCGACGGAAGGACTGTTCTTAGGCGTTACCGGTTCGTCCGGCTCACCAACAGGTGGTTCCTGGACCTCCTTGTGTGCCTGTTCCGAGAATCTGTGTTGTCCATAGTGTCGCGCCAGATAGCTCAATCTAGTCGGGTCGTTCCGCAAGGAGACATCCTGTGAAAACGTGTCCTTGTATCGATCCATGTATTTGCCGCCGTAAGTGATCTTGTCCCTTTGATTTTTGAGAATCTCGATAGCAGACAGCCGTTTTGGATTCGGAGATTTGTTAATCTTTACGGGTTGGATGTCATCCGTAGTTTTTGATTTTACGGGCGTGGTGCTATTGTTCATTATTCGTACGTATACGCATGGAGGAAAAACGTCCTTTCACGAGAATGAAATGTTAAAATCGAATTAGTTCGCACTTACGCACACAACACTACACGACTGCAAAAAAAATTACACAAGTTTTATCAGCACTGTGCAACAACATAGGCGCACCATCCGCACAAATATGGACGCCGTCCAACAAAGAGTAACGTAATAATAAAAAAATCTCTATGTGTGTGTTATCTACGTTATAGATAAATGTTTTTATCGGAGAAGTTCGTGAAAAGTGTTGCCACCAGACGAACAGAGCGGAACGCGCAAACCCAGTACGACGAAACTTTCCACCGATCGACTTATCAATATTTAAACACAAAGAATTTCTCCTGTAATTATTTAAAAACTAGCGAACGTAAATAATCGAAATACCAAATTAATACAACGCGAACACTTCGTTTGAATTTAACTAGAGCCTAATACTGTGAAGTGCTACGTTGAAATATGAAAGTACACTGAGCGCGATACACTCTACGTAGTCTAGCCTACGCGCTCGGGTTCCGCTGGATTGTTACAATGGCAATTGTAAACGGTGTATGAGCTCGTTGTCAACGTGATTAACATCTGATCGTTCAGTAAACAGAACTATCGAAAATCATCGTCTATTGTCGCAAACACGGATCCAATCATTCGCGGAAAAAAAATTAAAACGAATAGTTTCGGATACATCATGTAACATACATACATACAGGTGGCGATGGCATTGTTTTCAATGCCGCGGTGCGCCATCTAGCACGTGTAACTGTCGGTAGATCTAATATACTGTTGTATATACACCTTTCTCATTTCGGACGTTTTTTTTCTCTCCTGCCGCTGATCGTGTTTTGTAACGATAACGTACGTGGGAAATGAGAATATTAACGATGTTATTAGTTTGTGGCATTAGGTGCGTCGCCTATATTATAGGATTTTTTCTCGTTCATGTAATACCGTTGTTTTGAATGGTGCTTGGCCTTTTACAAGTAAACACGCTGTGAGACTGTAAATAATAAATTAAAATGTGGGTTCTGGGTTGTTGCCTCGGATATTTCTCATGATCTCAATGGCGTAACGTTGTTGAATTTTACTTTTTATCCGCTAACGAAATTCTTTTATGGTTAATTTTATGCGTTTATAGAAATGTTCGTGTTTATAATAAAGGCTTTTAATAAAAATTGATCCAATTTGATAATAGTGAATTACAAATTACATTGCAGGTCATTAAATTCCGGAGTTAATTTTTTTTTCTTTTATTTGCAATATATTTTCCATACAAAATTAATATTATTGATATATATATATATATATATATATATATATATATATATATATATAGGCTACGTACTACTGCTGCCCAACACAAACATTTGGGTATGTTTAACAAGTTGCCATTATCGTGGACTGAAAAACCCATTTTGAAATTTAGAAATGATATAAAAACATTTCTTTTAGAAAACGGATTCTACACAGTAACGGAGTTCCAAGGGCAGATGAAATCAATCAAATACTAAACTGTATGTTCTGCTTTGTGCACACATATGTTTATACCACACTTACAACAGTATATATACATAGATACACACACAGACCATTATATACAATGACGTTACCTCTTTATCTGTATTATAATAGATGGTAAAATAAAGCTTATTATTATTATTATTATTATTATATATATATGTGTGTGTGTGTGTGTGTGTATAACATATTGAATTAGTATTGTACATTTGATCGAATTTGTTAAAAATGCATAAAATGGCTGCATTAAAAACTATTACAATTTCCTTTTTTTGTAAATCATTTTGAATTTACCGCCTTAGAATGGGTTCAATATTTCTCAAATATAGTACTGTGCAAAAGAAAGAAGCACCTACCAATATTTTCCAAAACTTATTTACTAAAACGTTTTTACTAATTATAATTGGGTTAGTTTAATTTATAATACTTAATACATCTTTCCAAGAACGATTCACTTATTGGTAGAAATATAATCACTGGAAATTTCCACGTTTATAACATCATACTTCCGCGTAGGCGTGAGATCGACCGCCTGATAAGATGATTAAAGTAATAAATTTTATTGCACCACAATGCTCTGCAATAAAATTTCAAGGGAGAGTTATTTATCTATAAGATTTTGTTTTTAATTCAGTGGTAGAAACGATACAGAGCAGTTCCACAATAGAGTTTATTTAGATTCTTAAAAAACGCGCCTACGAGTGAAATTTTCATTTAAAAAAAAATTGTGAGGTGTTATGGTAGATAGAAAATGCCTAGAATAGCATTGCTAGACAGAAATAAAATTAATGTTTTATACCATCCGGTACTTTGATACATGCTTCGATAGTAAGGCGACACTTGCTCAGATCAGACTAGGGGGATGCGTGACCGTAAGAAAACTCTTATTGCGACGAGGTAATAGAGGGAAACGATCAAAATATGCCAGAGACCACGAACCTTGAGGATATAATGAGTGTCAACAAGTACTGTGGACTAACGAATCTAACTATCAATTATTTGGAACGAACAGACGTTAGTATGTTAGACGACGCTCTGGTGAATCGTTATTAGAACCATATTAACACACTACCATAAAGCATGGAGGAGGCAATATCCAAGTTTGGGGTTGTATTTCGGCAGCAGGTGTGGGTGAAATTGTAAAAATAGAGGGTAAATTAACTGGTGAGAAACACAGAACACTATTAGAAGAACATGCCATACTATCAAGGCAGCGACTTATTGGCAATTATTTCATTCTACAGCAAGATAATGATCCCTCAAAACTTGTGAAAACTTATGTAACACATCAGGAAGCAAATGGGGTATTGCAGACTGTTATGGCCACCTCAAAGTCCTGACTTAAACATTATTGAGCATGTGTGGGATTATCTTGGCAGAAAAAAGTGTGAAAGGGGGCCAAAGAACAAAAGGAACTGTGGAACATACTACAAGAAGAGTGGTACAATACTCCTGTAAATTTCATTAATTCATTAACGGAAAGCCTACCAAGAAGAATGCAGGATACCATAAAAAATGAAAGTGGTCATACACAATATTGAACATTTAAGTTGGTTGTGTTTAAATATCAATATGTGCAATTTTAGCTTGTGTAAGATTATTATTTATAATAGTTTCTTGTAAAATTCAAGAAGGTGTTTCTTTCTTTTGCACAGTACTGTATATAGGAAGACTTCGTCGAATGTTATTGGCCGTATTCATATACTTATATGAAAATTATAGGAGCGTTTATTGGATAGGTGTTTACAGAGGTAGAACGGAATGTAGAAGAAAAAACATTTGCAAAGGCATCCACAGTTCCTTGTAGCAAAGCAATTTGATCACTGTCTACACATGGATATATGAATTCTTGTGCTACTCTTTCTCTCGGTTATACATTAAAAAAAAATTCAACTTGTGTAAGATTATTATTTATACTTTTGTAATAGTTTCTTGTAAAATTCAAGGTGCTTCTTTCTATTGCACAGTACTGTATACGAGCAAAGATGTTATTTCATGTAAATGATTAAATACTACGTGAGTTTCAATAAGTAGAGTAAAACGTTGCTTATAAGAGGGTAATCTGCACGAAAGTATAGCTGTGCGTAAACTACTATTTCGACGAGAAAATCGGCAAACAGAGCTGAAACGGATATGGCAGCATAGTGACTGGACAGAAGAATTGTGGAAAAATGTCTGGCGAATCGGTGGCGCCATTTTAGTCTGGGGTTGTTTTTCATTCCAGGAAACTTGAAATTTGACGAAAGTTAATGGATATGCCCAAGGAGAATTATTTTGCGATTTTAAAAGATACTGCAATTCCATCTGCTTCGCGCTTAATTTGAGAAAATTTTGTATTTATGCGTGATAACGATGCGAAACATACTGCTAAAATATGTAAGGATTATTTGGCACAAAAGTAGACAGAAAACGTTTTGCAAACTATGACGTGGCCACCTCAATACCTAGATTTGAATCACATCGAGTCGTTGTGGGATGAACTCGATAGTAGAGTTAGAAAAATTGGTCTTACATCGAAGCAACAGCTTTGGAATGTACTCCAAAACGAATGGAATAATATATCGAATGAAAGAATTGGAAAACCAATTAGAAGAATGCCATGTGATGTTCAGGAAGTACTGAATTCAAAGGAAGGATTTTTCGACGAAAGATAAGCATAATTAATAGACGGTTATTATTATACTATTTCTTTATTCATTTTGAGTTACTTTTCTTTTTCAATTTTGTTTTTATATACATTTGGAATATATATATATATACATATATATATATATATATATATATATATATATATATATATATACAGAGTTGTTCATTCTAGAATTAGATATGCGCTGTGGAAAGAGTGCAGTTAGGTTAAAGCGCGCGAGAAAGGAGGATAGAATATCTCTCACTGGCAGTTTCGTTTTCTCCCACTTTTGTATTGCAAACAACTTCCCCTACTTTCTCGCGTGTTACGCGTGAGAATGTCTGAAATCAATCTTCACCAGCGACATGATGTGTGTAGGTCGGGGCTGTAAATCATTATGCATTGACAATACGTACCTACATTTTTGAATTATATAAATTATTTGATGCATTTTATTTGAATCTTTTAATAAAATGCAACATGGCTATTTTCTTGAAATGTTTTGCCGTTTGGCGTGAAACTAATAAAATATTCTTGAAATAAATGAAATAGAAAATTCTAAAAATTAAAAAGATTTTCAAACAATGAAAAAATTAAAAGAAACTTTTAAAAATCCTAGTGTAGAATACGACGAACTGTTAGAGGTTTTACGTCAACTACTTCAGATATTTGTTTACTAGAATAAGAAGGTTCGATTTCAACAATACTGCACACCTCGATTTCCCTCTGTTCTCGTTCTTCAGGTAACTGATGAATTCTAGCTTGATCTTCGTCAAATAAGTGAATACACTTTTGGCAGCTATTCAAACATCCCGTACTCTCTAACCTATGGACAATATTCAAAACAGTCTGAACAGTCGGTACGGGTCTATTTTCAAACGAAAAAACAAATCGCCCAACAATTTCTTGTGCGCTATGGCCACCATAGTACCATTTTATAATTTGTATTCGTTCTTCGTGTGTATAAGTCATTTTTAAAAGTAAAATAATAAATGCTTAGTACACCGCAACGGCTTTAACAAGAATGACTTATTTTGATTATTAGTAGGGGAGGTTTATCGTAGTAGCGCACGCACACACGAACTGTGGTGTGGTGAGAAATATTCTATCCCCCTTTCTCGCGCGCTTTAACCTAACTGCACTCTTTCCACTTGTGGACAGCGCATATCTAATTCTAGAACAACAAGTCTGTATACAGACTTGCTCATTCTAGAATTAGAAAATAGCCATGTTGCATTTTATTAAAAGATTCAAATAAAATGCATCAAATAATTTATACAATTCAAAAATGTAGGTACGTATTGTCAATGCATAATGATTTACAGCCCCGACCTACACACATCATGTCGCTGGTGAAGACTGATTTCAGACATTCTCACGCGTAACACGCTAGAAAGTAGGGGAAGTTGTTTGCAATACAAAAGTGGGAGAAAACGAAACTGCCAGTGAGAGATATTCTATCCTCCTTTCTCGCGCGCTTTAACCTAACTGCACTCTTTCCACTTGTGGACAGCGCATATCTAATTCTAGAATGAACAAGTCTGTATGTATGTATGTATGTATATATGTATATATATATATATATATATATATATATATATATATATATATATATATACATAAACTTTCTAATTTCATTTCATGCGCATTTTTTAATTCTACCTAATTTTTCCCTTTGGCGAAACATCCATGAGAGATAGTAGTATATGTATAATATATTCAACAATAATTTGAAGCCTATATTTTATGTACATAATAATGTAATCGCAGTAGTAAGCCTTTAAACATTCCTTGCCTGCGGCGACAAGCCCTCGAACCTATTTCGTACAATAACGAATATTTACCTGGGGCTTTCCCCATTTACTACGCTTTATTAATTGAATGAACTGTAATTAAAATTACAGTTCATTCTAGCTTAGGATTCCATCATTAACTTTGTTAAGAGTTATTATAAAAGCATAGAGTTGCAATAGAAAATCGTTCAAATACAATAGAAACAAAACAAGTGATATTTATTACTACATTTTAACACAAACGTTTTTCTAATTTCTGAAAATATAATTTCATTAGATGCTATGATCGTCGGACGATAGGAAAACGCATAAACCATACATTTACAATGATTTTTCACAATTAAAATATCTAATTCACAATTCTTAACATACAGAAAGTTTGGATTTAAAATTTTTAAATCAAATTGAAATACAATCAATATGATTGAAAACATAAAATGATTAAAAAGTGAGAATATTATATACCTAATGAGTGGGAAACATTGTCATAACCCTGGTACCAAAGCACATGTCCCCACACAAATGCTATTACTCGCATAGAAGGTAACATTGAATACCACAGATGGATATATTAGGTGCGCAACTAAGTTCTCGCTGTTTTTCAAGAGATGGCTCCAATAGTAAGTGCTGGTCGATTGTGACATAACCAAAACGTCATGAAACAAGCTCAGACATATGGTACAAACCGCTTTGACACATTAGTGACTTGATCAATAAGGTTGATATATAACCCCTTTCCACAATTAACTATTTGTAAATTCTGTATACGCATTTCGACAACCAAGTTGCACAGTGCACATCTTGGTTTTCAACGGTGCGGATCGCGTACGGAGTTTGTTTTTTCGTACAATTTTTTCGCCGTGTTTTACCAGGTGCGACACTTTGAAATTATCTGCTGATGACAACTTGGTTGTCGAAATGCGTATACAGAATTTACAAATAGTTAATTGTGGAAAGGGGTTATATATCAACCTTATTGATCAAGTCAATCAACCACAGGCTCCATCAAATTCAACTCCAACATTAGTGATTTTGTTTTTGCGTTATATACTTTTGGTTGTGTGAAAATGTCTGATTTTGTACCAAATAATCGTCATTTGCGGGAAGTGTTGTTTTTCTTCTTTCATTCGAAGAAAACGGCGTCTGAAGCGATCAAGAACTCCAAAAAGTTTACGGAGATGCTGCTCTAAGTGAAACCACATGCCGTGATTGGTTCCGTCGCTTCAAAGACGGTGATTTCGATGTTGACGACCGTTCGCGTGAAGGAAGACCAAAAACCTTCGAAGACGCTGAATTGGAGGCATTGCTCGATGAGGATCCGTGCCAAACGCAAAAAGAGCTTACTTCAGCATTAGGAGTTACCCGCCAAGCCATTTCCCAACGATTGCATGCGTTGGGAATGATTCAAAAGCAAGGAACTTAGGTTCCTTATGATTTGAAGCCAAGAGACGTTGAGCGTCGTTTTTTCGCCTATGAACAACTGCTCCAGCGGCAAAAAAGGAAGGGTTTTCTTCATCGCATCGTTACGGGTGATGAAAAATGGATTCATTACAGCAACCCAAAGAGAACAAAATCATGGGGACTGCTCGGTCATGCTTCTACGTTGTCGCTTCGGTTCGGCCGAATATTCACGCTACGAAGGTTTTGCTGTGTATTGGGAGGGACCAGGGCGGTGTTATTTATTATGAGCTGTTGAAACCGAACGAAACCATCAATGGGGAACGGTATCGAACTCAATTGATGCGACTGAGGCCGAGCACTGCGCGAAAAGCGACCACAATACCAGCAGGGGCACGAAAAAGTGATTCTACTTAGAAACGCTGAAATGGGAGGTCCTACCCCACCCACCATATTCCCCAGATATTGCGCCGTCCGATTATTACTTGTTCATTTCGATGGCATATGGTCTGGCTAATCAGCAGTTCCGCTCATATAAAGACATCTCAAAATGGCTTGATTCGTGGATAACCTCAAAAGACGAACACGTCTACCGTGACGGTATTCAAGCTCTGCCAGAAAGATTGGCATTTTCATCAAAAAAACAGCGAGAACTTAGTTGCGCATCTAATACTTTTACATACTGGGTATGTTTTGTATAAAAAAGTGTTGAGTACGTTTACTTCGTTACGTATGTATTTGGTAAGTATAAATTTAAGCGAAGTTAATGAAGCTTGGCAGCAACAACTGAAATTGATAAAATATAGGAAAATATCAAAGAAGTTATAACGGAAATAAGTGCATTGGCGATGCCCTCTGGAAGCAATGATTTGATGAAGAGTGGAAAGACAATTTTGAAAATTTGAAAATATAAGGCAAAATAAAATAGGAGGAAATATGATGAGAAGAACATTCAAGAGTATAAGAAAGTAAGAAAGGAAATTAAGGAAATATTCAGACAAAGGAAAATGCAATATAATGAAAATAAATTGAGAGAAATACAGAAAAAATGTTAAAACAAAGAAATAATATAATTTTACCAAGCAGTAAAAAAGAAAGAGATTACGGAAGTAAAAGTAAATACATTTTTAATCAAAGACAAATGTACATAGACTAATAACAGGCCAAATTTTCGCCCTATCTTTTATAAATACAAAATAAACTTTGTACGTGCTGATTATTAATTTTAAACAGGCAAACGCTAAGATAAACAGAAGTTAATTGTACAAAGCGATGAATAGTCTGGGAATACCAGGTAAATTAATAAAATTGATAAGACAATGGATATGACGATGGAAAGTCGACTAACATAGTGATATGGAGAGGATAAAGATCAGAAGAATTTGGGATAAAGAAAGGACTTAAACAAAGACAACCTATATTTACCATATTATTCAACTTAACGTTCGAAAAGATTATCAGGAAAATCGAGTAAAATCATTCATCATTGCATTTCATGCCGTAGGTGTGATTGGACCATATTTTTTCGTCGATGAAAATGATCGCCATGTTACGGTTAATGGAGTTCGTTATTGTGCTATGTTTGGATGGACTGGACATCAGTGATTTGTGGTTCCAACAAGATAGTACCACATGCCACACAGCCAGTCAAACAATTGATTTATTAAAGGGGAAGTTCAGTAACCGCGTAATCTAGAGAAATGGCCCAGTCGAGTGGCCACCTCGCTCATGCAATTTAACGCCGTTGGATTTCTTTTTATGGGGTTACGTTGAGTCGTTGGTTTATGTCAACAAGCCAACAACGTTAGAGGAGGTTGGCGACGATATTGTACACCAAATTGCCAGCCGATATGTGTAAAGAGTGGTAAAAGATTGGCTCCAAAGAATCGATCGCTGCAAACGTGTGCGCGGTGATAATATGAATGAGATCGAATTGCATAATTAAATGTAACATGTGTGCTGTACCTGGAATAAATTTCAGCCCAATATCTCAATTATTCCGTCTTTTATTTAAATACAAAATTGTTATGTCCTTAATGGGAAGCCCAGTATAGTGTATATTTTGTTGCATATTTAAAAAGTTCGTTTACTTATCTAACATACAGTGTAAATGCATTTGCTTTGTCTGTTAGCCTACCAAATGATTATTATAATTTAGTTAAATATCACTTATAATCAATTAACAAAAAACTACGTCTAACTTTTGCCTAATACGAGGGTAGCCGTTTACATTTCGGGAACTGGCAACACTGTTAGTGTTGCCTCCAATCTGATAATTGCATCGTGAAGTTTGTCATATTTGATAGTATATTTACCTAGACACTTTTATTATCCGGTCGCTATTTCTATTGTTGACAGTAACTTGAAAATTTTATGTCAGCGAAAAAATGGAATTAACTCACGAACATTTTCGTGCAATTATTTTGCATAACTTTCGGCGTGGATTATCTTAACAAGAATGCATCGACGAGCTGAATTCTTAATATGATGATGAAGCACTATTGGAAAGTACTAACTTGGTACGGTGAATTCAAACTTGGACGGCGTTCTTTAGACGATGAATTTCGGTGGAGGTCGTCCCACAGATGTTGCATCGGAAAACATTAATGCAGTGTCTGAATTGATAATGCAAGACAGTCATGTGACATACCGTGAGATCAAGGCATCTGTAGGTATTAGTAAGACCAACGTGCATAAGATCCTGCATGAACGTTTATCTGTTAAGAAGCTATGTTCACGTTGGGTATCACATAATTTGACAACCGCTCAAAAAAGGACTCACATCGATTAGTTCCAAAAAATGCGCAAAAATACAATGGCGGTGCTTCAGAGAATATTTATAAAGTCGTCACACAAAATCAACAAAAGTTGTTCGCACTCGAAGCACATCAAAACAAATGGTCGCCTGTTTTTTTGGAAAAACCGGTTACGTTGCAACCGTGCGTTTAGAGAGTTGTATAACGGTCAATGCCGAATGGTACACAACTATTTGCCTAAAGTTTTTGAAGAAATAAGAAAACAAACCGAAAACGACAGATCACTCTCCACCATGACAATACGAGCTCTCACAGGTTGGTTCTAACAATTGAATATTTGACCGGGCAAAACATTGAATTGATAGCTATCCGTCATACAATCCTGATCCAGCACCCTGTGATTTCTTTTTGTTCCCACATGTGAAGAATAAACTTCGTGGTCAACGGTTTTCTACGCCGGAAGAGGCAGTTGAGGTATTCAAAACTCATGTTTTAGAGATACCGCCTTTACAGTGACAGCAATGCTTTTCGGATTGGTTTAAACGAATGTGAAAGTGCATTAATTTTGAAAAGCAATAAAGCTATTTTCAATAATAAAATACTTTTTTGTTTGCTATTCCCGAAATATAAACGGCTACCCTCGTATAAAAGAGTTGAATGGACTTAATAATAAAATCTCACTTTCCATCAAAATGGTAGTAAATAGGAATAAGGAATCTCAAACCTTTTTAAATATTGAAAACTATTTTGATGTATCTACATAAGGCACAAACTAGTCTTAAAACGACAAGGGAAAATTACAAAGCTGGCATGTATTTTGCGGCAATTTTCCACTTTCAGAAAATACCAATCGTACATCTAAACTACAAGGAAAGGTCACAACTCCGAAGATATTTACGAGCCGGGATGAACAGAACAATACAATCAATGCCCCAGCAACAACTTTCACCGTCTTTCGGTGCAGTATTGACATTTTCTCTCCACGAATAGATAAAAAATTTCACTGAATCCTGTTATCGAGATCGGAGAATATCGTAGTGTGACGCGCGATCCACATTGACCCACATAAATATGTAATGTTTCGTTCGAATATCATACTGTTGCTCTCGGTGCACATTTAATTCGGTAAAGGTAAAATAGAGGAGATAAAAAAAAAGGTGATTCATCGATTGCCATCAGGCGTTTCGGTCGATAGCGTTTTTTCATCATAGAAACAGCGATTCGTTCAACCTTGTTTTCGTTAATTACGTTCCGTGATGTAACGAAGCGAAGTAAGCTACAGACGATTGTGATTGTGTGTTGGTGGTTTCTGTAATTTTATTTACACCAGAGTTGCTACAATAGAAACTTAAGAGATTAATTATGAAAATACACTATTACAAAAACAATTAAAAGACGAATATATATGCCATAAATGCACTTTCACAGGAGAAATGAATTGTAAAACTATTATTACAACAGAATATACAGTTAGTAACAAAATTAATGTTTTAATTACTTCAAGAATCCATTTCATTATTTAATTTTGAAACACCATAATAATAATGAGCTTCATATATACGAGAAATTTTACATAATACATTAGTGAAATTTCTATAATTCCGCACTAATAGTTAAATAAAAGCTTGCTATTTCTTAAATAAAGTCGGCAAGTTATGTATTTAATCTAATATTTAATTTAGTGAAAGGCGACTATAGGAAAAAAACTACACTGCAAGCATTTATTGTACAGGGTGCGGCGCCAAAATCCGGACTAAATACAATTTGAAATTCCCGCCTTTCTATACCACTGGTTGATGTCGCAATTGGTGTTCAAATAGCTTGATTAAACACATATACTAAAACATCATATCCTTGAAAGAGCCGCAATGTCGAAACCAAGTGCGGAGTATAACCGAAGAGCCGCGATTATCGAAAGTGTTCGTGCTGGACGCTCGGCGACAGGAAACATTTAGTTCTTCGGGTATTCGAGATGGAGTGTGTATGATGTCGTCGCAAAGTGAGTCGGGGAAGTACAACGATGGCTTTGCAACACCGGCGAGGAAAATCCACCAGAAGGAGAATGTTGTCAGGGCGCCTGACCCCATTCAATTGGCTCAGGAGCTTGTTTTTGAGAATCCGGGGCTGTCGATCCGAAAATTGTCGTCGGGGTTGTTGGTGTGAGCGATAAAACTATGCGTCGAATCATTGAAGAGGGCCTCCGCTACAAGTGTTACACAATTAAAGTGACACAGATACTTTCCGTAGCCGCCAGGACAAAGCGAGTTGAACGCTGTAACTTTCTTTTGTTTTCCTTAAGAAACAATGCTGCTGGACGACTCAGGTTTTTTCTGACGAGAAAATTTTTACGAGTCGGAGAAGTCCAACGAAGGTTTTGCGACACTGGCGAAGAAAATCCACAGAACGCCCATCATTCAATGGGCTTAGGAGCAGATTTTTGAGAATCATGGGCAGTCGATTTGAAAATTGTCGTCGGTTATTGCTGTGAGCGAGAAAAATATGCATCGAATTGTCGAGAAGGACCTCCGCTACAAGTCTTACACAATTAAAGAGACATATGCTTTCCGAAGCCGCCAGAAGAGAGCGAGCTGCAACCTTCTTTTGTGTTCTTTAAGAAACAATGCTGCCGGACGATTCACGTTTTTACCGACGAGAAAATTTTTACTGTGGATGCGAAAATCAATCGAAGAAGAAGATGTCCCAATTGTTGCAAGAACGAAATTTCCGGCGAATGTTCACGTGCACGAAAGAATTCCTTTAACAAAGGGGAAAATGTCACAAAGGTAGTTTATTTGCCTGTTTTGACAAATGTAGTGAAGCCGTGGATGAAAACACATTTGAATCCTTTGGTCTATGTATGGAGCGTAGTTGAAAGAGTCACGAAGAACTCCAGACATCCAAACGTCGCATCATTGAGAGCCGCTATTAAAACGGCGTTCAAAGCATGCTTCAGGTTGAGAATGGGCGCGGTCATTCAAGTAATCGGGAAATATATTGAGTAAATGTGTTCTTTATGGCCTTACAAACAATGCAGTTAAAAAATGTTTGTAAACCTTTTGTTTTTGCAATAAAAAATATGTTTGAAAAAAATGTATATATTATTTATACATTAAACACTTAATATACAGTTCATTTAAAAATTCATAATTTTAATAGATTTCTAACAAGGAAACCAGAAGTACAATTTTATATGCAAAATAACAAAAACTGGCCGAAGTCGAAGATACTATTATGGACGACCTGTCGGAGATACAGGCTTGGAGGCCATAGGTTAATCGTTAATGTGTCATAGTATGACTATCTGGGAGTTACCGTTTGCGAAAATGGAACATATGATCATGAAGATATCGGAGATAAAATGGAAGTCAAAGATACTATTATGAATAAGCTAAATGGAAAGCAGAATGAAAGAACAAATACCAAAAAAGGTACGGGATTAGACTACATCACAGAGAAATAAACGATGAAAGAAATGTATAAATAATATAAAAAGTAAAGTAGGAAAGAGAGGATTGAATGAAGGACACTGGAACGACAGAAATCGATGGCCTTTAATAAGCAATAATCTCCAAATATTAAAAATTAAATGAAAAATAATTTTTTATAACCCAAATTCATTTTGTCAATACATTTTATAACAGAAACACTAATAAAGTATATCAAGTTCGCACCAAATTATATTACGAGCAGGATGTGCTAAAGTAGGAAACGAAACAAGAAATTTCTTTTTCTACGAAGCTGGTCGATCAACTTTGTCCAATCCTGTCCCTCATTATCTTATCCCAATTAAGCTTCTCTTAAAATTTATCATTCGATATAACTATTTCCTATAATAATACCACTCGAAGATTTAATCAAGGAAGAGGCAGGATGAAGACGTAATATATTTCTGTAAATAAGATATCTATAATTACCATGACCATATAGTGGATTTTACTTATTTTCGGTTTCGTTACGGTGTTTTTATAAATGGACCGATATTATTATTACTCAAACATTAAGTGTTGCGTTGACGTATGTATATAATATCGTAACGGAACTCCTGCCACTTACATTTGGTTTAACTGTTGTTGACTGCATAATTAGAGAGGGATTTAATTATATTTAATTAACGTATTTATTTATAGCGCTCAAATTATTTTTACGAGAGAAATACTAGTAAGAGTAATCTCCGATTGCTTTTCAATAACTTAAGGTAGATTTTTTATTAGAAAATTATAGAAATAGCATGTACAGTTTGATGATTCTATAACGTTCATGTTAAATAGAATCGTTAAAATATCAATAATACCTTGTTTATTCTTCAGGTAAATTCTGGTGTCATTAACGAACGATTCTATATGGTGTGGCATGCCTATACACCTATCATGATAACTTCGTTATCTATTTGGCGAGACGATACAGCTTCATTCTTTCGTTCGGATATTCGTATGTTTGAACGAGAGAGGGGGGTATTGTTTTTTCATTTGTTAACATGGTAAGCATGCTTTAAAGATAAATGCCATCAACACGCTCCTCGGTCAGTATTTAAAGGTTCACATCTGCGATTGGAAAAAAAGATTTGCAGTTTTAAGTGTTGTTCAAGAAGGAAACACACCACCACTTGTCAGAGAGGAGGCTTGAAGTAGATTAATTAGAAAGTGGAAGAATACAAAAAAAGTTTTGCTCAAGTGTTTGGGGCGAGTAAAGCTTAATCTCTGGAATTTAAAATCGCTTTTTGAAAAATGAAGGTATCGACAAAGACTAGGTCAGCCGACATCAATAATACCAAAAGATGATCGAAACCTTTCGCAATTGACATAGAAAACGTGCTCTTAATGAAATTCAGACTCGAAGTGCGTTTTTGCTGCCTCTGAAAGGTTATTATCAATGTAAACAATTAGAAATCGTATATGTTTCGCTTATAGGCCTGAAGACCGTTGGTTTGCATTTCTTTTACTACAGACCATAAAAAAGCTTATAGAAAGGGGACAAATGAGCATATCAATTGGAAGCACAATGAATGTCGGCGATTATAATTCAATAATAAATCTTGATTTACATATATTGCCAAATAATAGTTGAGTTTAGATTTTTCGTGAAGCTGACACATGCAATAACACACAATGCCGAAAAAGCAAGATGAAGGTGATAGCGTAATAGTATAGTTCGGAAGAAGTACTGAAGAACGCACCGATCTTCATTTCGAAAATTTGTTCTCGTTACCCAAAGATATCTGGACAAGATTCTGCGACCCATTGTTCTTCCCACTGTTGTTGTATACGGCAGTTGTGAGAAAACGATTGATTGTTTGCTTGATAATGTTTATACCTACCGAACAAACATCGTGAACTGGATTGATGAAGTTAGTGTAAAGAGAATGAAGTGTCCAACCAATTTCTCACTTGATAATCAATTCATTAGAACAGACTCGGAATGTTGTGGGAAGACATGTTGCTGCACGAAATATGGCCCCAAGAACGCTTCAGGCATTACTAATTGCTATCAGGGAGGCCTGGGATATAATTCCCCAAGAAATATTCGATGCCATTAAGATGTCAGGTTTTAAAATATTCGTTCTACTTTTTGCAAGAATTATTGCAATGTCTGAAAATGAATATTTTTGTATTTTTCTTGCACCAAAACTGCAATATATATTTTCCCCATAAGATAATGTGTTTAGATACTTGTTCGCCAATATACTGGAACCAAAAATGGTGTTAAATCGACTTTTTTTGATTTGTTTTCGTGTTAAAATATCCATTAAGTGTTTCTAGCAGTGTATTTTCCACGCTTTTAAACACTGCTAATGTGAAGAGAAGTGGAAAATGTAGTCATGCACCTTAAAATAAAATGTCTTTTTTTATTAATAATTTGTTCGAATCATCTAGTGTACTTAGTCACCTATCAGTCACCATACAAACTTATTCAAATGTTTATTGTTGAAAACTATTTCTAATTTTGGAATTTTGTTACATAGTAACAAATACGCGTTTACACACATATATAAAGTTTTAAATTTCTTTAGAATTATAAATGAAATGAGGTTTGTGGGTAAGTATTGGTTTTTCAAAACAAACTAAAAAACTTTCGTGATTTAAATAACGAATTCTGAAATTCCAGTCGGTTATGAAAGCTATCTTTTTTTAAAGAGAACATTAAGCGAAACGTGATTCATTAGTTTTTTTGTTGTTGTCAAAATTAATTTCTTGGTAGCTACATAATTATTTTTGATGACAGCATTGGTCTATTGTATACTCTTTGGCACTAGTAGTTCTAGTAAAACATCCTATTCCAAGATACTTTTGATAATATCTTATGAGGAGGAAAGCATACTATCTAGTAATTCTAATTATATTTTACGAAATATCAATTCTTTTTAGACCTTGATTATTAACATGGAATCCATTTTTTTAAATGGAGAAATTTATTAATTGCCATTACTGAACATGACGATTGGTTCGAAATAAAATGAAATTAGTTAAACACAAAATATAATAAGGCAAACATGTGATTTCAGATGGCGTACTATATCAAAACAGAATCTTGAGAAACGAAGTTAGGCAACTTTTACACGATGCTATCAACAATGTAACCGCAATCACTTGGCAAAACTGCATAAATCATGTTATCAAGGAAGAAACCCGTGACGCAATCATCGATGAAGTTATAGAATCATTTATAATTTCTATTGGAGAAGATGGTAATGACAGTGATGAATAAAAGTTTGAAGTGTTTGGACAATTAAGGCATGTTTTTCAAGAAGAGCGAGCGGTCAAAGAATGCTGCGAAATTGTATAGTGCCCAACCCAACCATCTGCGCTTGCTTTGTGTTGTTTTTGCTACGCCGGCATAGGGAACTTGAAGCGAATCGAGGGTATTTTGCGAAAGGAGAATCTTGAGAAACGAAGTTAAGCAACTTTTACACGATGCTATCAACAATGAAACCACAACCACTTGGCAAAACCGCATAAATCATGTTATTAAGGAAGAAACTCGTACGAAGGGGTCTTGCAATCATCGATGAAGTTATAGAACCATTTATAATTTCTATTGGAGAAGATGGTAATGACAGTGATTATTCGGTTACCTCGCTAGCATCAGAATAAACTCGAAAATTATGATATAGTTTATAAGATCAGATATTTTTGTCATTAAGTTTAATTAATGATCATAAATTGTTACAGTTGTAAAATTTAAGCTATTTCCTACTGTATTCATTCCTTTTTTGTATTGCAAATGATAAAATAGAGTGATACATGAAGTAATTTGTTTGATTAACTTCAATTCAATTCAATTAATTTAAAAAATTGTAGTTATTTAACTTGGCGGTGAAATGCCTCAAGATTAATTAAATAGTTTTTAAAGTTCGTCAAGAAATATTGTGGATCCTATCTAGAAACTTAAAAATAGCAAATGAAATATAGAAACAGTCCGTGAAATGTCGTTGCTTTTAATTATTATTATTAATTAACATTAAATATTATTATGTATACGTAATGTATTTATAATAGTGTACTATTAGAACTTTTTTAAACAAATAAATAAAATTACATGTGTTTTCTGAACAAAAACTTATCTACACATATAAAAATAATAATTTTGATGCATGGATTATTAGTAATAATACTACTGATTTATTTACTTTTCCTATTCTACTTTACTTTTACGTATTGTACTACTACATTTGTAATTCTGTTGTAAGTAGTAGGCATCCGTTTCCTATTTTACATTATTTACATTTTACATCTTTTAAAATTGATTTCGGGAATATTGTAGGTTGTAATTTGAGCTTGGGGTCTGTTGAAAAATTTGTCTCTCTCCTTTTGAAACAGAGTATAATAAAAAAAAGTTGAGTGAATAAAAGTTTTGAGTCTCAAAGTGTTAATGAAGTTTTTAACTATATACACAGTTTGTCGCAGAGAAAACCGAGCTTTTTTATTTTATTAAAAAACTATGTGACTTGTATATAGTGGTGTGCATTTAACAATTGTTTTCAGTTTTCAACGATGCGTTTTATGAAGCAGAAGGAGCAGTTGGGTATAATAAATTTCGATGTATGCACTGAGGACCGAGCGGATTGTCGCAGGCACGGTAAATTGTTACCTAACACAGGTCGCTGTATTATTTGTGTTGTCAAAATATCATGACATTTGTATCAATAGAAGCAGAGGAATTATGCATAAGGAGCAAATATCAAGTTCTGTTTTAAACTCGGCAAATCGTTTACTGAAACGTTTAATTTGATGGAACAAGTGTATGGTGATGCGTGTTTATCATGTACGAGTGTATATGAGTGGTATAAATGATTTAAAGACGGTCGTACGAATATAAATGACGACGAACATCCTAGTGCAAAAAAATCTGTAGTTACGGAAAGTAACATCGAACTTGTGCGTGAATTTATCGGAAATGAACCGAAATTCTCATTGTGATACGTAATAGTAGAATTAAATATTTCCAAAGATTCAATCCATCGAATTTTGACACAGCATTTGGGACTGATAAAGATTTGTGTAAAGTTTTTACCACATAAACTAAATTCAATATTGTACAGACTTGATTAAAAACTCAAAAAAGGACGAAAACTTGAGGTATTCTATTGTAACTGGTGATGAGAAGTGGTGTTTCCAGTATGATCCAGAGACCTAAGCGTCAAAGCTCTGAAGAAAAGCATCCAAGCGAAGAGAGACCGAAAAAAAAGCAGTTTGTAGAAGTCAAGATTTGTGCAAGGTTTGTACCACAAGCGAACTAATGGTCAAAAATTGCTCCGAACTTGATTGAAGACTCAAAAAAGGATAAAACTTTAGGTATTCTATTGTAACTGGCGATGAGACGTGGTGTTTTTAATATGAGACCAAGCGTGAAAGCTCTGAATGGAAGCATCCAAGCGAAGAAAGACCGAAGAAAAGCCGTTTTGAGAAGTCAAAAGTAAAGACAATGTTGATTTGTTTTTATGATACGAAAGGCATAGTGCACAAAGAATTTCTACCAACCAGTCAAACAGTTAATGCTGTATATTATCTTGGTGTTATGAAGCGTCTTTTGGCGCGTGTTCGTGGTGCACTTCTCTCATCGCTCGACGCTTATCACTGATTTTCTAACTACGAATGGCATTTTGACCATCAATCATTTACCGTATTAACCGGATTTAGCCCCCTATAATTTCCATCTATTCTCCAAGCTACATTTGTCGAAGAAAGGACAGCGTTATGCCGGCGTCGAAGCCATTAAAAAGGCGTCCACAGCGATCTTGAAGCACATCTCTAAAGATGAACTTAAAAATTCATTAGACACGTTAATTGACAATGCAAAACCTTGTATTGAAGTCGAAGGCGACTACTTTGAATAAAATAAATTAATTTTACCAAAATAGTAAGCTTTTATTTTTATTTTTAAAAAATTCGGTTTTCTCTGCGACAGACTGTGTACATTCATCGCGATATTATAAAAATTACTTCTTTTTCATCTAGTTTCAGTAGCTTAATCCGTTAATGAAATTTAATTAAATTTTCGAACTTTATATTTTAATAAATTTGTAATTTGATGTTGCGAGATCATTAACCGTAATCAATACTGTAATGTAAATAATACTTTCGCTCTATCCACAGACTAATACATTTGGCATCCAGTTTGTATTCATTCGATATGTTTTAGAAAGTCAAATTCGTTGCTTTCTTTTATTTGAAATAAACTATTATTAAACCTATAATTTAAAAGTTTTTTGTTTCGTTTATAGTTAACAGTTGTCCGTTTTTTTTTTCTAAAACTTCCTTCTTTCAATTTACCTCTTTGCTTGCTTGACTGCTTTATACATGTAAATGAGTGCGTTCGCAGTGAGTCATTCATAGTCAGAAGAAAGTCATCATTGTAAATTGCATAACATCAAGGACAGAATTATTAGTCGGTAGTTTAGACCGATAAATTTTTCAAATCTGATTATATATTTTTTAATATATACACGCAAACGTTTTGATAATTCTAAAAAATAATTTTTATACAGCATTTGCGGTGACTTTCCTCTAATAATTATGACGTCACAAGGAGTTCGTGTTCTCTTATTCGGCTGGCTATTAAGCCGGGATTAATCGGTGCTAGGTGTACTTGTGTCGAGTTGCCTGCCTTGAAGTTTATTTTAAAAGAAAGGTCGAATAATAGACACAAAAAATGGAATTATGACGTCTGATAAATACGTGATAGTAGCCTTGAACTTGGAGGATCGTTTTTTCTGCATCCATAATTAAAGATCGCGTAAATATGGTAGAAAATGTCCCCATCGCGTGCTCGAAATAATTTCGCAATGCAGCAATTTAAGAACAGCGTAATAATTTTGTTATTGTAAAAGATGTTCCTCTAGACAACAGCTTTGCTAACACGTAAAGAATTATATGGCTTATTAACATACTTTATTATACCACTGTTCTTTATAATAAACAGTCACTTCACTTTTGTTATACGCATAGTCCTTTCTGTTCGAGAATGGTATAATACGTCATCAAACCATGCGCGAAGTGTGACGTCACGAATCCAAATCCACAACAAATGACGTACACTCTAATTCCTTTTAGCATTTATCTATTTACCAGTGTTTGTCTACATACGCTCTGGCAACCTTGTTGCCGATTTAGCGAGATAAACGTGCCCTTGTTCTGTCGTTCAATACATTCATGTGTTGTGCGATAGAGGGAGGCAATGTTTTTTCATTATTCGAAAATCATTCGAAAAGCTTAGATAAACCCCAGAAAGGAGGATATTTGAATGATTCCTTTTAACATTCATCTATTTGACAAATCGCCGATAATTAGAGTGTTTGTGTACTCGTCCTTGTTTTGTCGTTCATTACATTCGTGTGTTGTACAATAGAGGGAGGCAATGTTTCTTCATTATTTATCGAAAAGGTTTGATAAATTCTAGAAAGGAGTCGCTTGTTAATAATACAAGTTTACCTGAAGATAGGTGTTATTCCTTGAAATGTACGTAGTAAGCAGGGTGCTATTAACATTTCAATGATTCCATTTAACATTCATCTATTTGGCAAATGGTCGATGATTAGAGTGTTTGTGTACATACACTCTGGTAACCTTGTTGCTGACTTTGCGAGATAAACGCGCCCTTACTCTATCGTTCAATATATTCGTGTATTTTACGGTAGAGGAAGGCAATGTTTTTTCATAGATCTTCTTTTTAATCCGACGCCCTTCTAGCATGGGATGGTAAGACTATTGAGTCGACTTTATTCTTTCTTTCTTATGCATTTTTTTTTCCACAACTTTCTGCTTTTCGATTCTTCTTTCGATTCATCCAATTTTATTAATATTTCCTTGGATTCCGTTTATTTCCTCTTCTCGCATTTTCATAAATCTTCTTCTTAGCACTTTCCGTGAAATTTGTGTTTCATATACTCTTCTTGTAAGTCTTCCTTTTGGCATTCGGCACACATGTTCAAATCATCTTAGCTGGTTGTTTGATATTTTATCGTTGATAAGACTCGATTCTTAGTTACTGTCTGAATGTAACGTTTCGTATTTTATCTCTTCTTGTTTTGCTTTTAGTCTTTTTTAGAAATCTCATCTCCATTGCATTTATTCTTAATCTGTGTCATAGTCCACGTTTCGCTACTGACTATTTTCTTTACTACCTCTATTTTTGTGCTCTCATCAATTTCTCTTCTGCCCAAGAATATAGTTTTTATTGTATTGAATAGATATTTCATGAAAATCGAAGTTTGTCAGTTGTTCAACTTGCTTTATTAGTAGTTCTTTTAAAATCACCATTAAATTACAAATGTATATTCGCTTAAGAGTATTTCAAAACAGCAGCGGTTATTTTGAAATCTGTTTTGCAATTTTAAAATCTTCCTCATTGAAAAATTCTGCCGCAAAAATCAAGCAGCCTTACACGAGGGTAGCCGTTTATATTTCCGGAACTGGTAACACTGCCAGTGTTGCCTCCGATCCGATGAGTGCATCGTGAAGTTTCTCATTTTTGACAATATATTTACCTTGACAGTTTTATTATCTGATCGCTATTTTTATTGTTGACAGTCACTTAAAAATTTTATGTCAGTGAAAGAATGGAATTAACTCGCTTCAACCATTCCTTTAGAGAGTTGTAGAACGATCAATTCCGAATGATATATAAGTTTTTGAAGAAGTAAGGAAAACAAACCGAAAACGACAGATTAATCCCCATGACAATAAGAGCTCTCACAGGTCGGTTCAAACAATTGAATATTTCACTGGGCAAAACATTGAATTGATGAGCTATCCACCATTCAGCCCTGATCTAACACCCTTTGATTTCTTTTTGTTCCCACACGTGAAGAACAAACTTCATGGTCAACGGTTTTCTACGCCGGAAGAGGCAGTTGAGGCATTCAAAACTCATAATTTGGAGATACCGCCTTCACAGTGGCAGCAATGCTTTTCTGATTGGTTTAAACTAATGCAAAAATGCATTGATTGTCGAGGACAACATTTTGAAAAGCAATAAAACTATTTTCGATAATAAAAAATTTTTTTGTTTGCTATTCCCGAAATGTACGGCTACCCCCGTATAAATACTATTCCAAAGTAACTGAAAAAACATGATGCTATTTATTATGTTCCGTTTTCATCATTGACTAGATCTCGTCACGCTAACATGTTACCCCAAGAGTATTACTTTAACTACCACCGCGTCACGCTCATATGCTTCGTGAAGCTTTAAATTTTTTTTTGTCAGCTTGCAGGTCGTATTAAGTATTTATTGCAGTTGACATTTAACGAACCTTTCTTTCATATGCGATATTAATATAGTCAAGGTCGGTATTGTAGTCAACTAATTCTTTCATGTCGAGTAAAATTAATTATATGTTAAAATACATGTAACGGGTAATGGATCGTGGGTAATTACTCAATAAATTTCCATATTTAACAACTAGGAACAATAATCAAGGTTCTTGAAATATTATGAATGGATAAGAGTAATTGAGGAATTAAAATTAAAATTGCAGATCCGAAATGAAATAGGTATATTGATCATAATTTGATAATTCACTTAATTATTAACCGCTATTGTTTCAATAGTTGATTTAGTGCGAAGCAGGTTCTCTTTTCTGTTTACGTTTCACAAAAACTAGTACTTCTGCTCAATTTTTGTGAAAAGCACTAAATATAATTAAATAACACTTGGCACAGTTTCACAAATTATATTTTAAATACACTTCTACATGTACACTACCGTCCATATTAGTTCGAACAGCTAGTGAAATTCAGTAAACTCTTCTAAAGAATAATATAATTGCGTTCTATTGTGCATTTGCAGTAATGCCCGGGACCTTCATGAGAGACAGTGGGTGTTTTACAGTTTTCACTGCACAGGCTTCACTCATAATCTGAAACCTTGTTGTTACCACTTCTGTTTATGATTTGCACTGAACACAATCAAGAAGTTCAAGAAGCACACTTGATTTTTAGCAAAAAAGTTTTTCTTATTAATTAATATACCCTTCTCCAATCGTCATATCATGAAATTTTGATCATCGAAAACGAGCTGTCGTCATTGCAGCTGTTAACTTTGGGTTTTAAGTGGACGTTTATATTTCAAGTCACTTTCGTACAAGCACTTACGAATTTTTCACGTCCATAATTCATGTTCTAATAATAGATAACACATTTGACACTTCTACTTGATTCTCTAAGGTTTTTAATCTATTTTTAAGATATGTCGTTCAAGTCGAGACGTGGTTATTCATTTTGTGCCACGAAACAAGCGTCCGATACTTGTGCTAGGAATATTGTCTTTAATTAAAACAACAATACGTTGCACTTTCTATTTGTTCAGTTTGTTTTTGAGAGTATTTTCCTGTACACAACAAAGTGGAAATACTAATTTTTTTCATCAGATATGTTATGTCCTTTGCTTGATCCATATCGTCTAATCGTATCACAAATAAAGTCACTAATTAAAAGTAAACAAAACCTATACAGCGGCACACAGGAACATTAACTGAAATACTGTCTAATCAAATTATTACAATGATCATTCAAAATGTCCTTAAAAAGACCTGCCTATAATAGAGAAGAAGATTAGTGTAATCAACCCTTTCACTAATCTTAGAGGAAATTCCAATTTTTTTCTTAGAAATAATTATACATAGAATATACTAAATAAAAACATGATAACCATATCTTTCGGCTCATGCTCTTGTTTTTTACATTACATTAGTTTAAATTAAAAAAATTCAAAAATAATGGCGGGGCAAATATTCTGGCTAGGGCCTGTATATGTATTTTTAAAACACATTAATAGAGAAGATATTCAATAAACTCTTTTACTTTTTCTAATGTAAAAAGATTTAATTTCATATTCAATATTACTTTATTAATTAATTATATAATTATATTCAGTAATTACACAATCAACATATGCGTAATTGTAATGCCTTATTGCTTAACACACTTTCGATATATTTGATTCTTTCCCTTAATCTAAGAACATCTTTTTTTCAGTCTTCTATGATTGTTCTTTCACTTATTAGTGCATGCTGAATTACAGGAATTTCATTCAGTGTAGGTGTTCGACGTTACCTCGTACTTCGATTGTACATGATGTTAGAATGAAAATTGTCGAATTACGTACACACATAATTTTGCCTCGTGATGTTTGTACGTAAACTTTAACTATATATGCGGAATGTATTCACGCGCATTTTAACTCTGATTTACATTATCGCAAGTGTACTGTACTTCAAATTCATTGCACATATTACGAGCACAAAACATACATATTTGAAACTAATAAAGCATAAGCGAAGATAGATGCTTCATAAATGTATTTATGAGTCGTTAGAGAAACTTACAGGAAAAGAAATGGTTATTAGTTATTACAATGTACGTTTTTTTGTATGACAAAGTGAATATACATACATGCACTCACGGAAGTAGGGACAGTAACGAAAAATTTGCGAAGTAATAAAAAGGTCCTAGCTAGATAGTAATTATATCAAATATCAGATATTTTAATCCATTGAGGAGAGGCTATACTACATATATTAATATACACTATCGTTCATAAGTATTTGGTCACCCTTATTTCATTACAGTTTCCGTAGTAACAAATAGTTTCATAGTAAACATTAAAATCTATAAAAGCTTATTCAAAAATAATTATGCGATTACCCTATTATTCACAATGAATGATAACATCCCAATAAACTAGAATAAATGCACTTAAGGGATTAAATCTCCTAATTCTTGGAAATTTTCGATTGTTATTATTTTATTTTAGGGTAGGGTGTTATTGTAAATCATTAAGTATTTATACTTGGGTATTTTGGCAAAATTGCAGTTAGTTTTTGTGAGGTGCTCATAGTTATAACATCGTATGTTTCGAAGAAGTTCGATCGGTTAGAAATGCCTAAACGGAAAGAATTGAGTGTAAAAACACGATCGTTTACAATCACATACCATAAAACTGGCAAAAGCAACCGCGAAATTGCCACAGAACTTAAATTAAATCAGTCCACCGTGGGTTATATCATCAAAAAACACCGCGAATGTGGACGTGTGTTGAGCAGAACCCGAAAAGGTAGACCAAGGGCAATAACCTCAGCAGAAGATCTTGCAATGGTGATGACAAGCAAGAGAAATAGACGAAAAACACCCCAGAAACCACAGCAGTAATGAATGCTATTCGTCGAAAACCCATAAGTGTTTCCACAGTTAAACGGCGATTAAAAGAAGCCGGTCTTGGACGAATTGCAATGCGGAAACCGCTTCTACGCAAGCAAAACAAGCAAAAACGTTTAAAGTGGGTACTCGATCACCAACATTGGACATCTGAGCAAAGCACAACAACTTAAAATCTCTTTTATATAAGAAAACAAAAAGCAATAACAGTCTGGAACAATTTTTAACACAATTTCTGCTAGTTTTCTTCTATCACGTTAACTGTTTCTCTCCGCTGAATTCACAAAGATTTGAAGATCATGGAGCCACGATATCAAGGTAGATGGGTTGTACATATGATAGCTGACTATTGTTGGAGCAACAAGCGAGACTTTCCACAGATTGAACACTTCAGGAAAAGCTATAACCGACAATTTTTGCTTTAATATGTATGTTTTCCGTTTGGCAAAAGAATTTTAGTAACTTGTATGAACAGAATTTAATTTTCAGAAACTATATATAGGCTTTGTATGAATAAAATTATTCTCTGTGAGAGTCTATTTGGTAATTTTTTCCTGTACTTTTCTTTGTATGCCCATTTTGTGTGACTTTTGGTCGGCAGATATACAAGTGACGCGGTTCCAGCCCGGAAACCTAGAAGCAGATACCATGGACCACGACCGCGGAAGTCTACGTACCAGACTATTAGTCGGAATTTAAACATTTTTTTCACAAATAATCCTTACTTTGTTAGCTATTAAAATACGTAATAAAAAATTGGCTTCAGTATGAAGTTGGGTATGAAAAATACAAGAAAGACATCTATTGGGAAAGAGACACAATTACTTTCCGAACGACCCGATATAAAGGAGATTGTAACTTGTATTGTACTTGCACGATAATGTTTTAACAAACGAAACTAGAACTTAGTGTTTTTATTTATGCCTTAGTTTAATAGAATTTCACCTTAACAATCAACTATTAAGAATGTTACTATTATGCCTTATCGATCACTGCATCGTTGAATTTAATCTTTGCATTCAGTTCATACAAAATGTAATATCTTTTTGTTGTATCGTTTCAAACCCACATACATATTTACATTCATTGTTTAATATAATCGCATTATTGATTTTAACCTGTTGAGGTGCCCATTATCCGATAATGAATAAGCATTTGTAACCACATTCCGTAACTTTAATAAACTACTCACAATAAACATCGAAGTTTATCGAAATAATTAAATTATCAGCAAAGGAAAACGACAATCAAGATTGTTGCATGGCGTGAAATGAAGTTTTCAGACAGTATCCCAATGTATGTACGTAATGGGCGATACATGTTGGTTGACATTTGATGTTGGCAGGTAGCGTTAAACATAACGTGAATAAAACACAATGCACACATTTATATTATTTAATTTATGCTGAGCGAACGTGTTGCACGAAACTCAAGTAAGTGCTTGTACAACATGGCGGAATAAATTTCTTGTTCATAAATTTTAGAATGTAATGAATTATCTAGTGCATGTAGTTGGAATAAATGTAAACTTAACTTTGTACAGGGGCTCGCATTAGTACATAAATAAAGAAATATGCTGTACTACAACTTACAGTGCGAAGTGAATTGCTTTTAGATTGTTTTCAAACATGGAAAAAGTGGAGTACTTATCCTTGCTTAAGTTCTTTTTCTTAAAGAACAAAAAATAAAGCAAACGTTAAAATCACTGAGTTGGTGTCTGTATATTGGGACCAATCACAACCAACCGATTACAAGCATAAAATTATAAACATCTGAACTTGGACGTGGTCGGAACAGCATATTTTGGCAAGCAACCAAACGACGTGTGTGCTCCAGAAATAATTAAAAAAGTATATTATCGTAGAATAAAATTACGCGGAGTTGCTGAGATCTCTACACATTTCATATGGGTAAGTGGATTCAACTTTGCATAATGAATCGATCATAAAAAAATTGTGTGGAAAATGGATGCCGCATTTGTTGGAACATAACTTCCAACGAGAACCCATTTCAGTTCCTAATTTAATGAAGGTAAGGCATGATCTGAAAGATTTTTGGCGCCGAATAATTGAATATATATATTGAATATACTATTATTTAATCGAAATCAATTAACAACCGAAACAATGGGTTGAGGTTGGTACAAGCACTTTCGAAAAGACAAAGGGCGTACATTCGGTTAGAAAAGCCATCGTTACCGTTTCTTGGACTACAGTGGGATTCTTCTTAACAGTTATCTTCGAATACTACATATGCATCCGTTTTAGATCAACTGCATGAAGAAATGGGCAACACCCAAAGAAGAAAGGAGTGCTTTTTTTTAGGATTATGCTCGTGTTTAGATTTCGACTGTTTCAATGCTAAAAATTTATGAATTACTTTTACATTTTAGTTGCATCAAGTATGAAGACAGAGAAGTTCACATTATACTCATGGATTTAAAAAATATATATGATTATTGGAAGCGACATATCATATTGGGAGGCATAATGAGATTGCGAATTCCGAATAAAATTAAGAGATAAACAAAAAATAACAATGAAAAAATAAAAATTAGCTGTGCAAGTATATTAATAACAATAATATTAATCAATGCCTTCACATCTCCCAACAGTTTAACCCTAATTACAGGAGCTTTGGCAGATCATGAGTGTACTATTACACTCGCGTTTGTGGTGCAACTTAAGATTTTTGTTTGTCAGCATTCACTTAAACGGGAAAGGGAAATCTCGAGAAAGCTTCCCGGACAATCAGCCATAGGACGGATTCGATCACGAGATCCTCGGCGTGATAAGCCAGTGTTTTACGACTGCCAACCGGCTTATACATATACATATAAGCGGAATAATAACAGACTTTAGAATCATAAGAGTGCGGATGGATGCTGGACTAAGTGGTACCACAATGATTAAGGCGATGCAGGTTGTTAACAACTTCATCTTAGTTGGATAAAGAACTTAAAAGAGTTACGAAAGAAGCTGAGGAAAAACGATTGGAGTTAACTAAGTTGAAGTAGACGTAATAGAAGAAACTGAACTAGAATTTATTAAGTTCGAAGTGGTAAACGACTTTAAATATCCTTATTTAATATGCATATGTTGCGAAATTTATGACAGGAAGACCAGATATCAAAGAAGACCACCGCCAAATTCTGTGACCGCTTCCTGTGGCTCAAGCGTATTGCAGAAGCATTACATATTAACTATAAGCGTATGTTTCACATCATTCATAAGAAAAACGCAATGGAAAACTTGATAAAGGTGTGCTTCTGCTTGTAAGTCGTTAACTACACTGCAAAAAATAAAGAAATTGGTTTTGAATTTGTTGACCATCCACTCTATTTTCCGAATTTGGTTCTGTCAAACTATTACTTGTTCCCAAAATTCAAAAAACATTTGAAGGGTAAAAGATTTTCGAAAAATTGCGAAGCCATACATATGTATGTGCCGTTGAGGAAGTGATTTGGAGGCCAAAGCAAAGATTTTTTTAAGGGCTTAGAAGTACTCTATAACGTTTGGTTAATGTATAAGATGTTGAATAAATAAAAATTTGTTTTGCAATACTGTGGCATTTTATAAGGTGGGCACTATTAGCAAAAATGCCAAAACATTTACTTCAATGACAATCCAATATTAGCATACAAATGACCTAAAGTAGAAAACTATTGAAACGAATTCCGATAATCAGAATTTCAATACCGAAATAGCAGGATTTTTAATATTAATTAGTAATACAGAAAGTAAAACCGGAAGTAAAGAAGATAAGAAAAAATTTAAGGAATCAGAAAAGCTGCAAGAAAAACTGAACAAAATATAGAAAGTGAACAAAGCCAGAATATGAAAGCAGAAGTTATAACTGACTTGTGTATAACAAATTCAAGTCTAGGAAATGATTACAACCAAACCATAGTAATGCGAAGTGGATAAGAGATGCGTTATTC
Source organism: Dermolepida albohirtum (assembly GCA_031893035.1). NCBI lineage: Eukaryota > Metazoa > Arthropoda > Insecta > Coleoptera > Scarabaeidae > Dermolepida > Dermolepida albohirtum. The sequence continues at coordinate 232,132 of JAVIWB010004037.1, read as the reverse complement.
AGATTCTGTTGCTTTATAATAAGGATAACACAGTATTTTAACGATATTGACTTGTTGAAGACACTGTTCTTTGCATTGGTTGTCAGTAAGTTGGAATATGGATCGACTGTATGGTATCCCTTGCACGGCGCGCAGATAAACGCAATCGAACGTATTCAACGTCGATTTCTGAAATTCCTCACATTCAAATCTACGGGCGTGTATCCTGAGCGTGGCGTCGAATACAATGTTATGTTAGAGGAGCACAATGTCTAGTCACTGGAGGAACGCAGATCCAGACACAGTGCTCCTTTTCTTTGCAAGCTAGTGAATGTTCGGATTGACTGTTCAGACCTCTTGGCCAAACTAAACTTCTCAGTTTCTCGCTCCTCCTCCAGAAGCCCAGTCACTTTTCTCTACTGTACACCGAGGATGAATCTCCTCTGGAAGGCTCCTCTGTATCATATGTCGCTGAACGCTAACATACTATAGTGATATTTTTGTCGGTTCTTTTATTTCTTAATTTGCGATTAATTTAAGTTATTATAAAACATTTAGTAGTATTATTTTTATTTTTACATTATTAATTACTTCTAAAACTTATTTTTACTGTATATAACATACTTCGTTTTATCGGTATAATAATGTTTTGTTCTATAATTGGGTTCGCCTGTGGGGTAATAATTATATTATTATTATTATTTGTACTTAACTCATAAGAAAATCAATAAAAATATTGCAATTAGATTTACTACACCATAGCCATTTAAGTAAACACCATTTTGGTTCATTATGTCTCTTGGAGTCAAATGAAGCAAATGGATAGAAAAGAAAGAAAAGATTCCTTGTGTTGCCTCCTTCCAACAATATCTCGTAGGTATGCACTTCAAAACTTCCGATTGTACGGTTTTCTCGATTTATATATACATACATATACATGTACATAAATTGTTATGGGTGCCTTAAAGTCTGACATACATATGTACTCATCTAAATCATTACTGAACAATACGATACACGATATCTTTCTACGGAGTGTTGCATTTTAGGTTTCGTTTCGTGCACAGCTAAATTGCTGTGTTGTTATTAATAATGACATTAACTCCTGCGAAGCAAACAAAAAGCTAAATTGTATGGTTAGCAGAGCATAAATATAGCCAGTATTGTATTAAGTATGTTTAAAATATAAGAGGTGAAATTCGTTTTAAATACAATTCATATTTAAACTGGTATTTGTCCAAGATAAATCCAGATAAATGTAAAATAAATTTAGCTTAAACGTTATTATCGGTGTATGTACAATAAAATTAGGCTATTGTCCTTCCATTGTGACTGTTGTACATGATATTTTGTTAGGTTGTCGACTAATTATCTACAAGCTTAATAGCATATTAATGTTGTTAAACTACAATGGTTTAAAATAGTCATTTTTACAACAAATAATGGAACTGAACGAAGAGCATTATTTAGCCTTTTTTTCAATTTCAAACGCGGTTTGTCATCTTCAGTAATAATTAAAATACAGGTTAACATAGGTTTACTAAAGCTACACAGAAAAAACAGCGAAACACACTATCGGACGTCCATAAATAACAAATTTAAAGTTTAAGTGCATTATAGAGAGAATGGAGTGAACAGCTAATTTCTCAGAAGACAATAGAATAGAACACGCTTGGGTTGTTATGGGAAGACGTTTCGCTGTACGAAATTTACCACCAAGAAAACTTCGAGCATTTTGAATTGCGGCCAGGGAGGAATGGGATGTGATTCCCCAACAAATTACTGTGAATTGTTCTTTGAGATTTTATTTGGCCTCGTGCATATTGAAATATATACAAATTCGAAAATTCAAATTTTATTTGAATGCGGTACAACAAATACATACGTAGGACAACACAAATTTCGTGGCCATCTTTGACCTACTTAGTCTGCTATTTCGATTCATATACCATTAATCAAAATCATTAAATTAATAATAATATATACATGTATATATATGAATTTAAATCGATTTGTCTGAATGTTCTCCGTAATATATACAATTAAATTAATTTGAACATTTTTAAATGTTATTAGTACCTTATAAAGCATCAAGCATCTACAATCCTTGAAAATCAGATATAGTGAATTTATTATTTAAATAAAATTCTTAATTTGATTGTCATCTGTCGGACAGATTTCTTACAACATTTTTCATTGCATTTCTATGTGAATGTCTTTATCAATTCTTGCATTTTAGCTAGATATATGGGTGCTTTAACCTTTCTTTTTGAAATTTTAATTTACAAACAAATTAATTATTTACAAAATGCATTATTAAACAGAAATTGAATACCGATTGCATCGAAAAGTCATTACCGGTTTTTTCGTAAAAAAACTACGTAATATTGGCCATTTGATTCTACACATCTTGTCCATCTTTCTGGCAATTTGTGGATGCCATCACAAGAAAACTGTTTGTCTTTTGAGCAAAATCATTCATGGAGCCATTTTCTAATTTCTTCAAAATTAGCAAAGTGCTGCTCTGGAATCGCGTCTCATTGATGCGAAAAGGTGATAGTCGGACGGGGCAAGGTCTGGAGAATACGGCGGGTGCGATATTATATCCCATCCAAGTGCTTTCGATCCTTCCTTGACCGGTGTTACTGTATGAGACGGCGCATTATCGTGCTATAAAATCACTTTACCATGTCTTCGGGCCCATTCTGGACGTTTTTCTATCAGTGGATGGTTCAAATTGATAATTTGTTGTCGGTAGCGATTAGTATTAACTATTTCACCAGGTTTTAACAGTTCGTAATACACCACGCCACTCTGGCCCCACCAAACACAGAGCATTGTCTTGCGACCAAAACGATTTGGCGTTGGAGTCGATGAGTCGACTTCATCAGGTGATAGCCATGATTTTTTGCGCTTAGGATCTTTAAAATAAATCCATTTCTCATCATCCGTCACTATTCGATGCAGAAATGACTTCCGATCATTCTTTTGAAGCAGCATTTCACAGATGATTTTTCGATTTTCCATTTCCCTGTCATTCAATTGATGTGGCACCCATTTTCCCATCTTTTGGATTTATCCCATTCCTGTAATCGGTCGCTAATCGTTTCTTGGGCCACATTTAACGCTTCTGCCAATTGTTTTTGAGTTTGGCTTGGGTCGCATCTTCAAACTTTTTCGGTCTACCAGAACGTTCTTTGCCTTTCACATCGAAATCATCACTTTTGAGTTGTCGAAACCACGCCTCACATGTTTTTATAGTTGGAGCATGCCCACCGTAAGTTTCTATCAGCAAACGATGACTTTCGGCGTCTTTTTTCTTTTGATTAAATAAGAAAAGTAAAGTGCGCTGCAATTGCACTTTTTCAGGCACATTTTCAAAGAAGTATAAATCTATGAGAGTGTTACTTTCACAAAATATAACATGTATTGCTTTAAAGCTTGATGTCAGTAGAATAAAGTGACATGTGTCAAATCATAATATTGCATACTTAAGCCTAGCGTCATCTGTTAGGAAAACCGGTAATAACTTTCATTTATTTCCAGTTAATGTAAGATATTAATTTTTAATTTAAAATATTGTTTATTGTACACTGTTTTTTTCCTGTTTTGTCAACTTCTTCCAAATGTTATGTTCTTAGGATTATAATTTTTCGTGATGCGGAAGAATATAGTTAGTTGCTAGGTTAGTCATAAAATTGTAATATTAGTATTTTATGGATACCTTCAAAGGTATCAACCTACTCAAGTCATCTTATGTCAAATCAGTAGATTATTACTCTAGGGTAGATTGCATAAAAATAGAGTTAAAAGTGTAGTTAACGAAGTCTTTGAAAACTAATGTGAATTATTGAATACATCGACATTTTTGCAAAGTAATAATTTAGTCTAGCATATTATTGGAACTGTTTTGACGTCTACTGTAACTAAACCTATTGTCCTTTCGGATAAGATAAAATTATATTTTATTCAAAATATTTTTCAGATAGCAAACTTGAAAATTATTAAAAATCATCTCCAAAAAAAATGTATTCATAAATTTTTGCGAAACGATATTTGAAACCTTACAAAATAAATATAATAAAGGTATACATGGACTTAATTCAAACGATAATCGTCTTATCGCTTCTCTAGATATACATATTTCATCGTTTGACAGTAATCTTCGTAATATTTGCCTACATTCAATAAATAAGGGTGAAAACTTATTTTAAAAAAGACTCCGGTAGGATTATGTTCTGTTTACTTATCAGGAACGAGATAGAATTGAAATAAACGCGATTTCGTGTGAATTGCATGCTATGTATGTATGTACGCCTACATACGGATATACCCAATTTTTGCAGACTAAACATTTTGCTCAACAAATACACGATTCAAATACTTTCTAGCTCAATTTCTGGTACACACATTTCATTTAATGAAATCGATCTCACAGGTGCCGGTAATTTAATCTCATGGCGAACGTGGAATAAAATTTTAAAAACGCGCTTTAATGAAACCACGTATTACGTTGATTTAAAAAAAAATCAATTCGTTGTTCTACTTTCAAGAATTGCACTGTAATGGTTCTCTATTTTACATAAGGACGTACTTTTCGATTAAGACCTTGTAAAAAATAATATGCGTGCAAAAAATTAATTAAAATTTAGTTAATGAATTAGAAAGTATTTTTATTTACATATTACAATAAAATATATATAAATATAATAATAAATACATTTTATAAATTAAATATAATGTTTATCTGATTCTTAAAGAAATAGCATAAGGATAGGCATGTTATTAAGATATTACAAATTATTATAAAAACATTGTCCTACAAGGGCAGTCTAAAAAGTTTCAAGCCTCAACACGAAGATGGCGTTAAAATATGCTGGTGATATAAATGGGCATGCGTTGAAAGATACTTCTGAAAATTACAACCATGTTGGACGCTTAATTATTGTTTAACAGATGTCGTAAAACGAAATATCGAGCCGTCATTAAATTTTTGCATTTGAAAAGAAATACACCTATGCGAAATAAAGGCGAGATAGTTTCTTACAGGGACTCTACAATATCATTTGCCGTAGTTATATTTTAGGCAGCTGAATATGAACGTGGTCGTACAAGCTTAGCTAACGATGAACGTTCAGGATGGCCAAACACTGTCGGTAACGTCAGAAAAAAGTTTGAGAAATAACAGAGGTTGAGGGCATTTCGAAAGAATGTGGTTCTTGTACACTGACTAAAAACTTGGACATGAAAAAGACAATTTTCACACAGGACCACCATTCGTTCGAATAAACGTTTCTACAGCCATGTTGAAGCAATTTAAGCGAAATAAGTCTGAGTTTTGGCATTGATTAATAATTATAAATGAAGGCTGGATACACTACGACACTCCTGAAACCAAGACACAGTCGAAACTGCAAAGGGTGAATTAGCTTCGAAAAAAGCGAAGACTGTTCCATCGGCCGGAAATGTGATAACAGATGTTTTCTAGTATAGTCGTGGAGTTGTGTCAATCTATTATACTACGTATTATTACTTAACAATATAAAGGCAAACGGCTGGATTTTAAAAAAAAGAAAGTTTTGTCGCACTAAGGCAACATATCAGCTTATTCTTCGATGGTTGCTATGGCAAAAATTCACAAAATTGGAGTTTGAATTGATTGACCACCCATTGTATTCACCCTATCTGGTCTTAGCGTATTTTTTATGTTTCCTACATTTAAAGTTTCGCTCAGAGGACAGAGATCTTAGTTAAATTATAGTAGGGCATCGCTATTTCACAGAACAAGATTCCAACTACTATTTGGACGGATTAAAGAGATGGGAGACTTACGACGAGACTCTCTTGAAAAATAAAATTCGATTTGACAAAAAATACTTGTTTCTGTGTTAGGTTGGAAGCTTTTTAGACTATTTACGTATTTGCCGATCAATTCAAATGATACTCTTGTTTAGATGTGTAGCGTTAGTGTGCCTGTGCTTAATATTTTGCCTTTTCTGTCTGCTTTTAATGTCTCTTGTCTGTATTTACATTTTATAATCTACCTTTTTTAAGGCTACTTAAGAGTTCTTTTATTACTTAGATACATAAGTAAAATATTTGATGGAAATTTGCAATTAAATTGCCAAAAATATTTGGAAAAATTGCAAGAACATTACATTTAAATCAAATACAAAGTTAATAATGAAAACTTTGCCACTATTAGCACAATTTAATGGGTAGAAGTATGTACATTTCCAGATTTCAAAAAAAAACTACATGCAAAAGATTTGTTATAGGTAAGTAATAAACCCTCAAATGGCGGCATCGATGTTTCATCTGATGAAGAAAGTATGGTCCAAAGATTCCTCCAGCTTGAAGTGAACATTACACAATGAATGCAATGCTTCTTCATATATTGTGGGTGATTTTCGCACCACCAATTTTACTTGATTCCATTGTGAAATTCGAGATCATTTTCCAGTTTTTCTAAAGTCCAATTACTGAATCTACGACACAATGAATTATCGTTTGGTTTGAGTCTTTTGAGTTAAAGCGATCTTGTAAGCACGTAAGACGTAAGATCTTTTCGCAAAATTCGCCACAAACTAGTGTTGGAAATATACCAATGCTTGAGATGGAGGATTTGATACATTTGCAGATTCACGAACACTCGTATAACTGCGGTATTCTTTTCGCCCCTTGCACTTTTTTGCCTCGCTGGTACAGGAATGCTATGAAGTGAATATGTTGATTGGAATTTTTACACAATATGTTCAGTTGCTCTTCGACTTGGACGATTATAACGACCAAAAATTGGGGTTAATGCGGTTAAATGCAAATTTTGATCAAATATCTAATTAATTTATAATCGTTGTAGAAGCTTAAATCGTTCCATAATGAAATTATAGACAGAGGCAAGGATAATTATCAAAAAGCAAACTCAGCAGGGCTGCCAGTTGAAACAAATCTCAATTTACAAATGCGTTGTCCTTAATGGAAAACCCCTCAATAAAAAAAATAAAAATGAAATAAAATAAACAATATCTCATGATATATATTGGCCAAAATGTTATTAATATCCTGTAAAAGCATTTGTCGAAATATTCTAATTTTATCTGCACTAACAGGTGGTTACTGTGATAGGTCCTCGTTATCTTTTATAAAAACTTGCGTTTAGGTATACTCGTTTTATACACTATCGCTCATAAGTATTTAGTCACTCGCATTTAACCCGCAAATTGTAACAAAAATCAAAATTGAAATACTAATATCTTTTTATTATTTACATATAAGAAAAATATATAATATATTTTTACATCTAAAACAAATTGTTGTATAATATATTTATCTAAATTTTAGACTCGTCTATATGCCCTCCTTTATTTTTAATCAATGCAGCATACAATCGAGGCATTTTTTCGATTAATTTTCGTAATGTCTGAGGTTTTATTTTACGCCATGCCTCTTGCAGGTTCTTTTACATATTAACAGCAGATGTGGGGCCGATTTTCTCACCTCTCGGTCAAGTTCTTCCCACAGCAACTCGATGGGATTTAAATCGGGACTCTGGGGCGGCCACACCACATCTTTTATGGTTCTCTCGTTCTTCGATTTCTGCAAATATTCCCAGCATAGTTTGGGAGTGTGTTTTGGGGTCATTATCTTGTTGGAAAATAAAATTCTGATTCGAAATTTTAATTCCAGAGAGGATTGCGTTTTCCTCTCATATGCGCTTATACTGTTCTTTTTTTAGTATACCTTCGATTATTGCGAAATCGCCCACATTTGATCCAAAAAAGCAATTCCATATCATGACTGAACCTCCGCCGTGCTTAACAATAGGGGCTATGCATTCTTCCCGGGCACGCTCACCCACAGATCCCCTCACGAAAACACGTCTTCGTGAACCGAAAATCTCGAATTTGAATTCATCGGTTCACAATACTTTATTCCAGTCTTCTATGGTCCAATTTTGGTGATCGCGTGCCCACTTTAAACGTTTTTGTTTGTTTTGTCTGCATAGAGGCGGCTTCCGCATTGCAATTCGTCCATGAAGACTGGCTTCTTTTAATCGCCGTTTAACTGTGGAAACACTTATGGGTTTTCGACGAACAGCATTTATTTCTGTTGTGATTTCTGGGGCTGTTTTTCGTCTACTTCTCCTGCTTGTGGCCACCATTGCAAGATCTTCTGCTGAGGTTGTTGCCTTTGGTCTGCCTTTTCGAGTTCTGCTCAACACACTTCCACATTTTGATGATATAACCCACACTGGACTGATTTAATTTAAGTTCTGTGGCAATTTCGCGGTTGCTTTGCCAGTTTTATGCGATTATAAACGATCGTGTTTCTACACTCAATTCTTTCCATTTAGGCATTTCTAACCGATTAAACTTCTTCGAAACATACGATGTTATCACTATGAGCGCCTCACAAAAACTAACTGCAATTTTGCCAAAATATCCAAGTATAAATACTTAAAAGTTTATAATAACACCCTACCCTAAAATAAAATCATAACAATCGAAAATTTCCAAGAATTGAGAGATCTAATCCCTTAAGTGCAATTATTCTAGTTTATTAGGATATTATCATTCATTGTGAATAATAGGGTAATCGAATAATTATTTTTGAATAAGGTTTTATAGATTTTAATATTTATTATGAAACTATTTCTAACTACAGAAATAAATTTTATAATTACAAATTTTCTATAGAAACTGTAATAAAACAAGGGTGACCAAATACTTATGAGCGATAGTGTATTTAAACATAGAAGTATAGATTAGAATATTTAAAGAAAATCTGATAAAATTATTGCTTAATAATTCTTAAAAAATGTCATACGATTATATGTTGTTATAACGGGGTAAAGGTGTGTGTAGGATTAACTCATTCCTTTTTGACAGTGCTTTAAATCTACTTGATACCAAGAGCTAATACAATCTTCTCGTAAACACCTTTCAGGCACGATTCGAGATGGGAAAATGTTGTAATACTCTTATACTTTTACTTTTTAATTTTATGAAGCCACACCATAGGTCTTTAGTCGTAAGCGGCACACTACACACATATAGGTAAGAGATAAGATATGAAATAACTACACGCCTGTAATAATCTATACGAATATGATAAGATTTATTATTCGTATATACACAGATAATGATAATTACCTTTACCTTTCCCTTCTTTAAGGATTAACTTAAGTATAAAATAAAACATGTCCAGAACGAATTTATACGCACTATAAATAACACTCCCAGGCGTTTATTATGCACTAATGAATTGTAACACATGAATCAATAAGTCCCGAGACTAACCCATAGATGGCACTCGTAGTAAACCAGTAACCACGTCTTTCTAGAGTACTAACCTTTGCTTGAAACGTGTCAAAATTTTAAGTCGATCGGACCAGAAACAGCTGAGTTATCGAGGTTGGAGTAAAGTCGTTTTGTTGTTTGTTTAAACAATGGAAAAAACCGAGTTTCGTGTTCTGATAAAACATTGTTTTTTAATGGGTAAAAACACCACGCAAGCAAAACAACGGATTGAAAAATGTTACCCGGACTCTTGTCCATCAAAAGCAACGATTTGTCGGTGGTTTGCCGAGTTTAAACGTGGTCGTACCGACACAAATGACGCGGAACGCTCGGGTAGACCTGTGGAAGCCGTTACACCGGAAAATGTGAGTGAAGTGACAAAAATTATAATGAAAGATCGTAAAGTGAAGCTCCGTGAGATTGCTGAGATGACACAGATATCATATGGAAGTGTATTTACTATCCTTCATGAAAAATTGAGCATGAAAAAGGTTTTTTCCAAGTGGGTGCCGCGATTGCTTTCGATGGAACAAAAACAGCAACGAGTCGATGATTCAGAAAGCTGTTTATCGCTATTTACTCGCAACAAAAAAGATTTCTTGCGTCGTTACGTGACCATGGACGAAACATGGATACATCACTACACTCCAGAGTCGAAGCGGCAGTCATCTGAGTGGCGCACAGCTGGCGAAAGCCGTCCGAAACGTCCGAAAACGCAGCAGTCAGCTGGCAAAGTCCTGGCGTCAGTTTTTTGGGATACACATGGCGTGATTTTCATTGACTACCTCGAAAAAGGTAAATCGATCAACAGTGATTATTATATTGACTTACTGGTGCGTTTGAAGGAGGAAATCGCAAAAAAACGACCGCACATGCAGAGAAAAAAAATCCTTTTTCACCAAGACAATGCACCCTGCCACAAGTCGATGAAAACAATGGCAAAATTGAACGAATTGGGTTTTGATCTGCTTCCCCACCCCCCATATTCGCCAGATTTAGCCCCCAGTGACTACTGGCTCTTTGCTGATCTTAAAAAAAATGCTCCAGGGAAAAAGATTTGGCTCAAATGACGAGGTCATCGCTGAAACTGAAGCTTATTTTGAAGCGAAAGATAAATTTTTTTATAAACATGGTATTGAAAAATTGGAAAAGCGTTGGAACCATTGTATCACCCTAAAAGGTGATTATGTTGATGAATAAAAAAAAATTTTGCAAAAAAAATGTTATTTTCATTGTTAGTCTCGGGACTTATTGATCCATGTGTTATACATGAACTTAAATACTTATTACACCATCTCGCATGCTAGAATTTAAAATTAATTTTATTCTATACATGTATTGTATATATTTCCTGCTACGGTATTGTTTCTACAATAAAGTCTAAACGCATATTTCTACTCTTGATAATAAAACTTTATGGCACAATGGAAATATAATTTATTTATAACCCACATGAGAGAATAATAGGTAATTACACTAATAGCGCCATCTAATATACAGGAGAAAAACATCTATTATTTAGTTTCTAGTATCAAGTAGTAGTAGTCTACCAAGTACATATTTATTGTACAGGGTCTTATACTAGACGCTTCCTGTTTTTAAATTTAAATAAAACAAAGTGTGTATGAGATATCATCGAAATTTTTTATTCGTTTGAAAGGCCTATCGATGCCAGTATGGAGTATAACATCGTGCAAATGTCCGCCGCGGCTTCGCTGGGTGGCGCCGCAAATGAAATGTCCAATTTTCCATAACTGGCGCACAAATCAGGCTGAATTTGACCGATGGCATGGGTTATGTTGGCTTTAAGGGCCGTTGTGGTTTGTGGCTTATTCACAGAGAGCTACGACTTAAGAAAACCCCACAAGAAAAAGTCTAACGGGGTCAAATCGCACGATCTCGGTAGCCAATTCACATCAACTTCGCTCTTGCAGAATGTCCAATGTGGTGTGAGCTGTGTGGCACGTAGCGCCGTCGTGTTGAAACAACATGTCTTTGGTGTCCATATCATCCAATTCAGGCCAAAAGAAGTTGGTAATCATCGACCTATAGCGCTCGGCGTTGACGGTGATGGCCTGGCTCTCAAAGAAATATGGATCGATAACGTTTCCAGCCCTCATACTCAAGGGGTTAAGGTTGTTTTGTGAAAAAATATAGGTTTTTATAGGAAATTCCGGTTATTTTTGAGTACACCTTCGTATATATAAGTACTTATATAAGCAGTCCGATTCCATCACAAACAGCATAGTTCAGGGATACGAAGTGTGTACACCATTTCAGTGCTAAATTTAACAATTGTGTTTTTAATTATAGTTGTTCACTTGTCATCTGAATAGAACTAGAACTTAACTGACTTCCGACGATATTGGAGATCGAAAGTGTCTTTGAACAAATTCCTAATTAAAAAACGTAGGCAAGACGATGATCCACCATACAAAGCAGCGTCGACACTTATTATCATTCATTTCCTTAACCAACTGCTTGTAGGTATTTTAAGTGGTCTTTACGCATTTTGCTTATTTAATTTGTTATTTCGCTGTCAGGTTAGGCAGAATCTTCGATGTTAACTCAAAACTGGTAAACTCCAAAAAAAACTGGTAACGTCCAAAGTTCCAGTTTTCTCGTAAAACCATTAATTTTATAATTAGCGGAAATTATATTTTCGATGCGGTCTCAGGTGTTAAAATTCGGAAGATAGTAAAATATGTCAATTGCTCGTTCCACACTACATTACTTAAATCTTCTGAGAATTCAGGATTTTCGGTTCTGAAAAATGAGTTCATTTCATCACGAAGTGTTAGAATCCTCTTCAAAATTTTGCCTATTGAGAGCTAACGAATTTCAGGATGCACTAAACACTTGTGATACGAGCCTATTTCTTGGCAGAATTCTTCGAATATACAAGATTTTACTAGAAGTGTTTTTATATAATCAATCATGGTGATAACACATCAGGGTATTTCGCCTTATGAGCCGTCGTCGTCAATGCTTTCCATTATGACCGTCTGCCTGCGTCATAAACAGTGAATCACATTTTTTTTTTGACAAGTCGATAAAACCTCTGATGTGACTGATGCAAATGGTAAAACTCGATTCATGACTTTTGCTCTTTTTATGAATTAAACTGAAATAGTTGAATTTTCCATTTTGTAAAGAACTTGTTGCGTTAACAACAGGGGCAGACATATTTTCTTTGCTCAGTGCATATTTCCAAGAAAGATAATTGAGATAGAAATATTGCTCCTCAATATGTGCCTATTGAGGGGCAATATTCTCATCTCAATTATTTATATTAATTACGGTAATCGGTAATACAATATAAATAATTGATCAATGCGGTTTAAAAAATATGCAACAAAGACTGAATTAAAAACTATTTATTTATTATCCGTCACTACTATCGGCTGTTTTTTAAGAACTTGAGAACTTAAAATGATAATACAAGACAGAAATATTGTTGGAATGAAATTTTTTTATTATAATCTGGTAGATAATTTCATGGCATTTATTTTTTAAATATGATTTCCGGCATATATCCGCCGCTACTACGAGTTACAAGGTCCATTCGATCAGTCCAATTTTTGACTACTTTTTTCAATAAATCTGGCCGTATGGCGTCAATGGTGGCTTGAGTATTGGCTTCCAATGCTTCAAGAGTTGCTGGTTTGTCGGCATAAACCAATGACTTAACATAGCCCCATAAAAAGTAATCTAGAGGCATTAAATCGCACGAACGAGGGGGCCAGCGAACAGGACCACCAAATTGATTTTGCAATAAATCGATTGTTAAGCGCGCTGTATGGCAAGTTGCGCCGTCTTGTTGGAAATAAACATCGTCGATGTTTAGATGATTAATTTTTGGAAACAAAAATTCAGTCAGTATGGCTCGATAGCGCTCGCCATTCACCGTAACGGCAGCTCCTTCCTCATTTCAAAAGAAATAAGGACCGATGATGCCGCCAGCGTGTAAACCGCACCAAACAGTCAATTTTAATGAATGTAATGGTTATTTGTTAACGGCTTGAGGATCGTCTTCGCTCCAAATAAGGCTATTTTGCTTATTGACGTAGCCATTTAACCAGAAATGAGCTTCGTCACTAAACACAATTCGTTGATAAAAGTGTTCATCTTCGGCCAGTTTCAAATGAGTCCAATCAGCAAAAATGAGACGCAAACGATGGTCGTTTGGCTTTAATTCTTGCACGAGCTGTATTTTATACGCACGTAAGCCAAGATCCTTACGTAAAATTTTCTACGTAGTCGAAGAATAAAGGCCAACAAGTTGAGAATGACGACGAATCGACGTTTCTGCGTCTTCTTCAATACTTCGCGCTACAGCAGCAATATTTTATTCGGCACGCACATTTCTTTGTCTTGTTAATGGTTTTGAATCGAGACGAGTAAAATGACTCCATAACTGCACGAATTGCTTGCTCACTAGGCCGATTATGTTGACTGTAAAATGAACGAAGAGCTCTATGAACTTCGCGAACAGATTTATTTTTTTCAAAGTAAATTTCCATAATTTGGAAGCGTTGTTCTGGCGTTAAACGATTCATGATGATTTGCCAAACCTTACTGAACAGAAATATCAACACAGTTTGACATCATCAGCTGTCAAACCATAGTTATCGATATCGATAGTTTCCATACAGCTTAAAAGCACCCATTATAAGAAACAATGATTCAAATCAGATTAAGACATTCGAATTTATTTTGAAAATTTAAGATTTATGTCGCGGTATTAAATGATTTTCTTTTCAAATTAAACTATTTATCAACTGTAATAGTTCTAATAAATAAATAATTACGAAATTTACTATCTACACAACAAGGCACCGCCTAATTAATAAATTTACATAGTTTCCATAGATGAAAGTATTACGTCTTTGTTAATTTTGTTTTGTTTGCGAGACTGTTGAAAAGATTTCCTTTCGTTAAAGGTTGCGCGTCCTTTAATTATATGTTAATATGTAATGTTTACGTCAGCAATTTGTAAGTAAAATTATAATGAAATAATACCAATGAATCGATTGTAAACTTAAATGTATTTTATACAGAATAATAATTAGAAAATGTACTCGATATAACTTATAGAATAAATACACTAGAATATAAGAATGGTTGATTAGTAAACATATCAGACTGTGATAAGAGTTTCGAGAAACACCTAAAGCAGGAACTTGGCTGACGTTTTTCCGCTTTGTATCTGATAGATGAGTACAAATTATGGTTTTATTTAAATTTTTTTTTAATAATTACATTTTGGTATGCGTTTCTAAGGGTCTTTAGATTTCAGAAATTATTATTTTCTAAATCTTCGTTAAAAAGATGAAAAACTATTTTACACAATTTACAGTTTTTCACTGTACATTTTCAAGTGCTCAAAATTATGTTTAAAACTTTATGTTTTCTTTTCGTTGATGTGCAATTTTATGTCATGTATGTGTCAGTTTCGATTTACAAAAAAATTCTACAGTATACGTCGGTTGCTTTAAAAATTTTGCGGTTCAGGTAATTACCGTGACTTGGCACTGCCGGAAATATTTTCGTTGTATTCTCTAAGATTTTTTAGTCCGAATAGTATTTATAGATTGCTAGCATATGTTGTCTCTAGTAATTTTTTAAATAAGGTGAGTTTTATGACAAACGGAATTAATGCGCGAAAATTTTCGAACCATGATTTTCTACGATTTCAAAGACAAGAGCATTCGAAAAAAAATCCAAGCAATTATTTGGTGATGAAGCACCATCCTTGAGAACTTTGGAACGGTGGTACGGGTTCCAGCGTGCGAGTGTTTCGCTCAAAAACGACATCGTGAGAGACGGCCTGCTCCTGCAGTCACTTCACAAAACATCGATGATAAAAACAGATAATCACTGCACATACAGAGATATTCGGGCCTCATTGGGTGTAGGTATGACCCAAATCAGAACTATCCTCGTCTTACTATCGGAAACTTTTGCGCTCGATGGATACCACACAATTTAATGGAAGCTTAAAAAGTAGCGCGTATGGATTGGTGCAAAAAATGCTTAAAAAATTCAACCGAGGTCGAGCAAAATCAGTGTACGACATCGTTACAAGTGACGAAAGTTATATTTATTATTATGAGCTAGAAAGCTAGCGACAATCAGCTCAGTGGGTTTCAAAGACGAGGCGAAACCCAAGACAGTGAGACGCGGATGAAGCTCTGGAAAGAAAAGGTCTTTTTTCAGACGATCATCTTGCTACTATTCTGCTAGAGGATCATCGCACAGTCAATGCTGAATGATGTACAACCATTTAGTGTTAGCATCAGGTTTTTTTCACAAGCAAAAAGAACTTTGTTCGTGGATTACCTCTATACTAGTAAAACGATAAGCACAGATTATTATTGCAATCTTTTGGACCAGCTACATGTAAAAATTCGTGAGAAAATACATGGTTTACAGAAGAAAAAAATCATTTTTCATCAAGACAACGCATCCTCTCACATAACTCAAAAAAAAACACATCGCAAAAATCAGTCAATTAAAGTACGAATTATTGCAACATCCACCCTATTCTCTAGATCTAACTTCCTCTGACTTCTGGTTGTTCTCACATCTCAAAAATTGTATGTGTGGAAAACAATGTAGAGGTAACAGCAACCGTGGAAGCGTATTTCGACAGACTTCCGAATTCTCACTTCAGGGGTGGAATCCATATCACTGGATCAAATATATTGAAGTTCAGGGAGGTTGAATAATAAAATGTATTTCAAACCATAAAAATGTGTTCTTCTTATCGGACGACAAAACTTATTGAACAACCTGGTACGTTCATTAGTAATTAGAATCGTGTTTCAAATTATTCACTCATCAGTACAATATTGATTGCTAAATAATTTCACTTGTACTGCATTACAACGAGGAATATTAGAAATAAAAAAAAAGCCTTCGTCAACGGCACAACAAATCCCACCTATTGAAATTAGCCAGCTCTGTATAAAATTCGATGCAAATTGCCAACACTTTATATTCATGAACGGGGCGCTAATAAATTTTTCATTTGCTAGTCATGACATTAGCAGAAAAATATCGAAGCGTCGAGTTTGAATTTGAATATTTTTTTATGTCCCATGCCTACTTACGGGTCTGTTCTCTCGACGGTAGCGCAGTCTAACTAACTGGTTCAAGTTCCACCTCGTTAGCGATAATTTTTTTTTTGCTGAACGCCCACCCTGGTAGGCGATTATTCAAACTAATAATCCGAAGTTCGTCTGCAGGAGGCGTTTATATTGTTAATTTATACAAGTAGGATGGAAATTATTTAATTGCGTCTGAATGTAGTCAAAACAATCTTCATCAAGATCAAAAGCAGATGTGTAAGTGTTATCGTTATTTCATGTTCGTTTTCCAGTTATTTGCTTATGCGAACGCATGCATTAATTAAATAAATGATGAACATTATACAGAACAATTAAGGACGCTACAAGAATACCAAAGTTATGTCAATAATTATATTACAGCAAGGTAAATGGTATTAAATTGTATGTTAATAGGAATTACAGCGCCTGATAGTTAGGCAAAACATTTAACACACCTGTAGTATTAGTTGTATATAATAAAGTTTGCAGGAAATAAGCTTGATTAAGCTTTTAAGTATTCTCATAAACTTTCAACTTGATTTTGCTCGATTTATTCCTTCCCTGTGTGATATATTTAAATAAAATTGAATCTTTCTTTGGCATAAATATATTTCTAAACATGTGTAGAATATGTTGGTGATGTGATTTTCCAATATTCGAAGTCATTAGAAAGTTACAGCAGGTAGAAAACTAGGTGTTCGGAGCACTTGGTCGAGCGTTCGGCGGGGCGGGGCACCGAGCCTTTTGTGACGCTCAGTTTCTTACCAGAGACCTGTCAATACACATATACACTCATGTAAAAATGTATACAGAGATTTAGAAGGGCACTTCTTCTCGTAATAGCTACTACGAATCAGTTTGAAATCAGAGATCAATTTATAGGTTGTTCGTTTTTGCAATGAGTCATAGAAAAGGAAGCAAGTCAAGTGATATTCATTCTGATCAGCCCAAGAAGCGAAAGTTTTGTGGAGATCGTCATACAGTACAAAGTAATACGGAATTTACAACAGCTTCAGCTAAGAAACTCAAAGACAGTATGAAGAGTTTGCAACATTTTTGGCTGTAATTATTTTCAACGAAGGATTTCACGGAGTAATAAAAACATTGAGGACAATAGGAGCGCATGCTTACGTGCATCGCCGTGATGAAGCACAAGCCAGAATTGGAGCAAGAGCAGAACAAGCGGCTTTAAGGGATTTCCAAGAGGAAGAAGAAGGAATTCTCTATGGACCAGGTATCGCAGATTAATGGTGAGTAAAGATTTCATAATTTAAATCGTATTTGAACCCTTAAAACTAGTTTTTCTTAAAATTGCGTTGGTCTCCACAACATCTAAAAAACGGTTTGACTCACTCCGTTGAAATTTGAACGGTAGATTCGGCGCATGTATGGTCATCGATTAAATTAAAATAATGCAAAAATTTTGAGCCGTTTTTTTTTTGTAATAAAATAATAGAAAAAATCATGAAATTTGAAAATTAATTTTCAGAAACATTTAATTTTTAATATTTTCGAATGATTCTAATTCTTACAATAACCACACCATCACTGATTAAAACGCCGTTGGGCTTTTTGATTTCAGATAAGCCAATCAGCCTAAATCATGGAGACCGTCGACAGACTTTTTTCCGACATGGGTGCCTTTGGAGTGGTACAACACACATTGTGATAAAGATTTGGTCTGAAAATGTTCTGATTTACTGTTGAAATGTTAATGAATATATGTGAAAAGTTTAACCTTCCATATTTTTATTGTTCGTTAAAAACAAATCCCAAAAAAGGTAAAGGGTGACTGCCTTAATTGCAGGCTGCGTTATATTTTAAAGTGAAATATTGGTCAAAACAGTTTCGATAGGATCTTACATGCATGATGACTCAGGAAGTGGAAGGTTTTCAGACGCAACCACCCCTGATGTTTGCATAAAGTTGAAACATTGGTTGTTCAAGATTGTCGTTTAAAAGCTTTAAATATATTTTAACCAAGTGTTTTGTCAATTCGACATAATAAACTAAATATGGGAAAAGTTTCAACAAAGTAAATCCCAAGATTGTTGACATCCGAACAAAAAGTGCGTGGGCAATAATTTTTCAAAACAAATGACACTTTTGAAAGCAGACGCGGATTTTTTCCCTAAGATATTGACGGGCGATGTAACTTGGTCTACATCACTGAGATCTAGATACAAAATTAGAGTTAATGTAGTAGTGCATACAATTTTCTGTTGGAAAGCTAACGGCGATCGTCTTTTGGACCCCAGCAAAAATTGTTTTTGTTGAATTCAAATGGAACTACAACAGCAGTTACCTATGTTAATTACATTAACAAAATTATGGTCGGCTATTAATTACAAACGTCCAGGTTTGGGTGACAAAGAAGTCCTCCGTCTTTATGACAATGCGCGAGTTTACAAAGCATTCAAACTCCAACTCAGCCTTCGTGACTATAACCTCTTTTGGCCCATACAATCCGCATTTGTCAGACTTCTTTTGATTTAGAAATTTGGTAAAGTACCTTAGAGGACAACATTTTGCAAACGTAAAAAAACTGAAAGGGGTTGACGAAGAAATAATTTTATTCTGATGGAATAAAGTCGTTGAAAGACAGGTTGCCCAACTGTTTTAAAGTTAACTAATCTTAGGTTGGAAAATAAAATTAGGAATGAAATTACGACTTTAGGAAGTGCTTGATGTTGCAAATCATTGCTTTGCATTGATTTTGTACCAACAATCGAGTTAGCAAAAGTTGGCTGTGCATAAGAACTAGTGAGAAACGTTAGTATGCATTACTTAGTGATGATTATTATAAAACCACTTCTAAAAATATTATAGGCGATAGACTTGTACACCTTTCTCCAATGAAACGATATATCAAAAAATGAGAATTCGAATTTTTGAAGAAGAACCAATGCAGAGACTATAAGAAACGATGTTTGATAAAAAAGTAATGTATGCTGGAAATTAAATTTCCTTCTATTTCATTGTTTACTAATAGCAGAAAATTAATTAAAAATGTTTATGCATTGAACAGGACGAACGTGTATGTATCGTTTTCAAATGAAACTGTACTGTTTGGTGGCTGAATTGGTCAAACCAACCGTCTGGAAAACAATAGATATAGGTTCGATTCCTGTACGATTAGTAATAATGATGGAGTAGGAGGAAATGTTATTTTTCATTGGAGCTTAATTATATATTTATATATAATTACAAACACGTTGATGTATGTTGCTTGCCTAAATTTTACGCTAGCAACTTCTACAATTACTAGACACTACATTACTCCAAGTCCACATGACTAGAAAAAAGTAAATTGTACTTTGTTCAATATGATAATACTATGCATTTAGAGTATTATATTTGCTAAAGTTTTTAATTTTATATTTATATATTAAACAAAAAATTGGGCCAAAGATAATTTATTAATACGTTAAATAGGTTAGAAATTCGTCCATACAAGAAGCTAATACATAACATGCAATTGTCATTATTAAAACAATCTTACTTCACGTAGCATATCGTAGCAGTGAACAAATCTTCTTATTTATTCATGAATATATCCGAATAATAAATAGACCTGGTCATAGTTCGCTTGTGGTATAAATAAATTGATGAAAAAATAGTAGATTTTTGCGGTGTTTTAGTACATACAAAATTACCTGTTTGGACTTATCCAGAACTTGAAAATATAGACGTCTCTTAAACTGCAGTGGAATGTCAAAGTTCCTAAGAAAAGTCATTATTCTCACTTAACGTCCTAATGTGTTATTTCGGGTTATTCTTAAATTTCTAGAAAGAATTTATTTAGCTGTTCTTTAGGAAAAGAAATAAATTCCGCTTTAAGACCTAATTTTTAAAAATGATTGATGTGGTTTATAGAATATTCGTCTTCACAAGTGATCAAGTATTAATGTTGAAAGGGATTATTTGAAGTACTTGTATAAGTTTGTGTGAGTTTCTTTGTATTTCAATATAATTTTGGAGTGTCTCTCGTATTACAAAATAAATATAACATAAAATAATTAAAAATTCAAGCACGTTAGAGGTTTTTAATCACTAGAAATGCCATCGAGTCTTAATCTACTTTAACTAAAGCTATTACGTCATCAGTTAATAAATGTAAAGAAGTATAATCATCTGGATGGAAATTAAGTAAAATATTTATTCAAGCACGTTTCGAAACCATTAGCAGTCGTCGCGAGACATTTCCACTACATGTAAAAATGTAGGAATTTTTCAATGCGAAGTTTACAAATGAATACTGTTTCGATTCCGATCCTGAAACTAACTGCTCATTTCTTTAAAAACCATTCAGCGTATACCTTATTTAGATGGGATCCTAGAGAGGAATAAAGCCGAGGGATTCTGTGGAAGACCCGAATCGATCGACGTTTGTAAATTGTCCGTGAAAGCGCGCTCGATTGTGAAATACATCGTGAGGACGTGTAGATGGAATTTGCGAAGGGTGGAATTGATTTTAGATGGGAAGTTATATACAATATGATGTGCTGCTCATGAAGAGGACTGGGAAAGGAAGAATTTATGGAAATTGAAGAGGTTGATGAACCGCTCTCGGGCGCTATCATCTACAGCATCTACACAACAAACAATGTATATTGTTCGTGATGTTTCAACACAATTCCTTCTATTTAGTTGCTGAGCAAAAAAATTTTATGGAATAAGTATTTTAATGAGTGTTGTTTTTGCTTAAAATTCCATGGATCATCATGTTGTTTAAACAGAAATCTCCATATTTATTGAAATTTAATATACAAAACCGTTGCCGCGTGAATTTTAATGTACTGAATATTTAACTTTTGTTTTTATACGGTTAATAATTAATAAAAAGCTTGTAAAAAATTCTGGTTTTTGGCGATTGAATATCTAAAAAAATGAATTTAATTAGTGGTGAAAATAAATATATTTTTTACGAAACAAGCAGTTTCTATACAGTATCAGGTAATTAAATTAGCCCTGGTCTCGGTTAATTTTAAATACACATTATTGACCTTTCCCGGAAAGATAAATGCATATTAAATACATATTTCTTAAATATACTGATTGTTAGCCTACAATATACATACATATATTTATTTATTTCAATCATAGAATGTAGGTTGCTTCAAAAGTTTTGCGGTTCAGCTACATCCCGTAAGATGACGCTGTCGTAAATATGTTTGTTATATTCTCTGAGATTTTTTAGTCCAAATAGCATTTACAGATGCTAGCATATGCTGTTGTCTCCTTTTAGTAATTTTTAAAATAAAGTGAGTTTTGTGAAAAATGAAATTAACCCGCGAAAATTCTTGAGCCATGATTGACGGTCTCACTCAACAAGAATGTTCTCAAAAATCAAGCGATTGTTTGGCAATGAAGCACCATCCTTGGCGACTGCTGAACGGTGGTAGGAGTTCCAGCTTGAACACCTTGTACAACATGATAAAATAGACAACCACTGCACATACGGGGATATTCTGGCATTATTGGCGTAGGTGATGATCCAAATTAGAACTATTCTGTATGATCATCCTGCCGCCAGAAAGCTTTGCGTTCGATGGATATCACGCAATTTAACAGAAGCTCAAAGAAAAGCGTGTATGGATTGGTGCAAAAAATCTTAATAAATTCAACTGAGGTCGGACAAATTCAGTGAAAGATATCGTTACAGGCGACGAGAGTTGGATTTATTGTTACGGACCAGAAAGCATGCAACAATCGGCTCAATGGATCTTCAAAGATGAGGAGAAACCCACGAAAGTGAGACGCAGACGAAGCTCTGGAAAGAAAAAGTCTTTTTTCGGACACGCCGAGGATCTTACTACTATTCTGCTAGAGGATCGATGCTGAATGATATACAACGATTTGATGTTAGCAGCAGTTTTTCTAGATGCAAAAGGAACTTTGTTCATGGATTACCTCTATGCTAGTAATGCTGCTAAGACAATGGTAGCTTGTTTTTTCGGACGCATCGATCATCTTGCTGCTATTCCGCTAGAGGATCGTCGCACAGTCAATGTTGAATAGTATACAACCATTTGTTTGCCAACTGTGTTCCAAGTGCGCGAGAAGCGACTTTAGTCCCGACTTGGCACCATACAACTGCTTTTTATTCCCACATAAAAGACAAAATGCGTGGATTGAAATTTAATATCTCGGAAGCGACTCTGGAAGGCTACGAAAACTTCGTATCTGAGGTGACTGAAGGACAATGGACCCAATGTTTTAAGAACTGGTTCAACCAAATGCAGAAGGGCATAGATCATAAAGACGAATATTATGAAAAACAATAAAAAAATGGTTAAAATAATTGATTTTTTCTGTATCATCCGCAAAATTTTTTAAATTCAGTGGTAGAAACAATACAGAGCGGTTTCACAATAGAATTTGTTTAGATTCTTAAAAAACGCGCATACGAGTGTAATTTTCATTTTAAGAAAAAATTGTGAGCTGTAAAGTGTTATAGTAGATAGAAAATGCCTAGAATAGCACTACTAGACACAAATAAAATTATTGCTTTATACCAAGAGGGTTATAGCCAAGTGAAAATATTAAAGATAGTGAAATGTTCCCGGTATGCCATGCAACAAACAATAAGAAGAATGACTGAAACCGGCAGTGTAAGTGATAGACCAAAGAGTGGACGTTCAAAAAAGCTCAGTAAAGCTGATGCACAGTTTTTAAAAGTTAGTTCCTTAAGAAATCGTAAGAAAGTTAGCGCAGAACTAGCTCAAGATCTTGAGCGAACATTTGGTACTTCGGTACATGCTTCAACAGTAAGGCGATACTTGCTCAGATCAGGCTTGACGGGATGCGTGACCGTGAGAAAACCCTTACTGCGACGAGGTAATAGAGGGAAACGATTAAAATATACCAGAGACCACCAAACTTGGGGATATAATGAGTAGCGACAAGTACTATCGACTGACGAATCAAAATATCAATTATTTGGAACGAACTGATGCCAGTATGTTAGACGACGTCCTGGTGAATCATTATTGAAACCATATTTACACACTACCATAAAGCATGGAGGAAGCAATATCCAAGTTTCAGGTTGTATTTCGGCAGCAGGTGTGGGTGAAATTGTAAAAATAGAGGGTAAATTAACTGGTGAGAAATACAGAACACTATTAGTAGAACATGCCATACCATCAGGGCAGCGACTTATTGGCAATAATTTCATTTTACAGCAAGATATTTGTAATGATCCCAAGCATATCTCAAAACTTGTGAAAACTTATTTAACACAGTAAAAAGCAAATGGAGTATTGCAGACTATGATATGGCCACCTCAAAGTTCTGACTTAAATATTATTGAGCATCTGTGGGATTATCTTGACAGAAAAAAGTGTGAAAGGGGGCTAAAGAACAAAAATGAACTGTGGAACATACTACAGGAAGGGTGGTACAATATTGCTGAAAATTTTATCAATTTATTAATGGAAAGCCTACCAAGAAGAATGCAGGATACCATAAAAAATAAAGGTGGTCATACAAAATATTGAAAATTTAAGTTGTTTATGTTTAAATATCGATATGTGCTGGTTTTCATACATTAAAAAAAATTTGAACTTGTGTAAGATTATTATTCATCCTTTTATAATAGTTTCTTGTAAAATTTAAGAAGGTGCTTCTTTCTTTTGCACAGTACTGTATATCAGAAGACTTCGTCGGATGTTATTGGCCGTATACATATACTTATATGAAAATTGTAGGAGTGTTTATTGGATAGGTATTTGCAGAGGTAGAACGGAATGTAGAAGAAAAAACATTTGCGAAGGCATCCACAGTTCCTTGTTGCGAAGTAATTTGATCACCGTCTAGACATGGATTCAGGAATTCTCGTGCTACTCTTTCTCTCGGTTATAAAATATTAAAACGTTTCGGGATCAGAAAAAATTTGTAGTTCTACATGTTACTATTTCACATTTAACTAATGATCTAAATCTATTATTAAAGAAATAAAAACGTTAGAATAAATACATTTCATTGTGTTTTATCCATTTTTGATATAAGAAGCGAAATTACGCCTACCCATTTTAATCCTATTTATAGATTTCAACTAATATTTTATGGTAACGCACGACTAGTTTGAACGACAGTGCAAAAAAGAATTTATTTCATGTCCCTTTATTCATACCATATATGAGAAAACATCGAATATTTAAAAGTGGCATAATATTCCTTTTTACTACTCTTCCTCTCTTTGGCCTGTCGATTTGCATAAATAGCGCGGCATGTATTCGGATCACATCTGTTTGTGATCGTAAATAACCATCGATTCCGTAGAATGGCCTCGGAACGACAGGTACGATCTTAGTTCGCTTCTGGAATGCCATTTTTAAAATACGAAGCCATATGTAGACGTTAATAATAGCTCAACAATATCAAGTCGATTTACGTATGGAGCTGCTAAACGATTCAAATAATGGATTGTCGTTTATTTACGCACTGCTATGCCAATGGATTTTTTCTTAAATTAACCAGAGTAGTTATATATGTGCATAAATTTACTCTAATAGATTACACCATAACTTACTAGTGGTGTGTATAGGATTCGGTTTGATCGATTAGTTTTTGGCAGAATAATAAATAAATTAATGAATTATGAGAGCGTTCGTAAAATATGTGTCTACCTCAATATGTCTTAAATTACGAGCAAGAGGTGTTTGGTATATTTTCTATGTGATTTCGAATATAGTCTGTATCACAAGGGCGTGTGAATGTTTATTCCTAAAAAAAAAACAATGAATCTTGTTCAACTAGACTTTAGTGTTATACTGATTGGCGATAGGAATTCATCATGAAGAGAAGGACAGTTTCGTGAAGATTATAAAAACAGTTATAATACTGAAAACAAGCAAAACAGTGACAAGAAGTTTTTAATTTTTAAATAACTGCACTTATTTATTATTAGTTTTAGTTGTATGTTCTGTAATTGGTTTCTGTATCTGTTGGGCATTAAAGATTATTATTATTAAGGATACAATAAATGTAAGAAACTTCAAGAAGAAATTTTATGACGATTTAGTGGTCACAAAAGCTGGTAAAGGCAATTCGATTGCTATATTGAGTAGGGAATGTTTACATCCAATAAGTGGTGGGATTTCTTTCAAATACTTTTTTTAGAGAAAAAAATAAAATAAAAAATTATAAATAATCCTATCAAAAAGTTCCAAGCAAGGAAGATACTAAATGAAGAAGAAATTAAGAATGCGAAAGTGATGAATCCCGTTTGTCTTACTTTGTACGGCCTTCCAAATTCAAAATAATCATACCAAAAAGTTACAAGCAAGGAAGATTCTAAGTGAAGAAGAAATTAAGAATGCGAAAGTGATGAATCTCGTCTGTCCTACCTTGTACGGCCTTCCGAATTCAAAATAATCTTACCAAAAAGTTCCAAACAAGGAAGATTCCAAGTGAAGAAGAATTAAGAATGCGAAAGTGATGAAGCTCATCTGTTCTACCTTGTACGGCCTTCCGAATTCAAAATAATCCTACCAAGAAGTTCCAAGCAAGGAAGATTCTAAGTGAAGAAGAAATCAAGAATGTAAGTCATGAATTCCGTCTGTCCTACTTTGTATGGCCTTCCGAATTAAAATAATCCTAACACAAGGTTCAAGCAAGGAAGGTCCTAAGTGAACATGAAACTAAGAAAACGAAAGTGATGAATCCCGTGTTTCCTACTTTATATGGCCTTCCGAAACCATACAAAACCAACATTACGAGGAAGCGTCTTGTGTATGGCACCGAGTATAACTTATGTAAAAATTAGTTAATATCCAATCCAAGATCTTTAATGGTAATTCCAAGTGTGCCATAAAAAACACTTGAATTTACTTCATATTGGCTTCTAGGTTGGAACTGCGTATTTGGTACTTGTACTGACGTTTCATCCACGAGACGGATACCTCTTTCACAATCACTGGTAATCCTTCATCTCTAAACAACTCCACTGTAACCGCAATGCTCTATAGACATGTGACAAACAACAAATCTATATGAACCCACGCGCAAGCCTTTCATCACTTTCAGTGCAACAATGACAGTAGTTAAGTCCTGAAGTTGTCTCACAGTAATGAAGATGAAACGAAGACAGCACAAATATCAAGGACGCGATTCTTACACACGGAATTTCCGATCAAGTAACCATAGATAACGACCTCGAAAGTCTACAAGCTAGTTCACTTGAATTTGTAAATCGAGTGAATATTTTAGAGACACCGCGTTCAGCTAAACTAATATTATCTGACGCCATCTCAATTCCTTTAAAGATATTATATATCATACTATTAATACTCCGGTAATATATCGCAAAAAAAAATTAAAATTTTTAGTCAATATTGCTAACAGAGGAATGATTTATTTGTCGCGCTGAAATTTTTGAAAATAAAATACTGCAGGAAGATAAGTTCTCAGACGGTTTAGATTTATTTCATAAAGGTGTCGCTATATACAGTATTGTTCAGAAGAAGTAAGCACCTAACAATATTTTCAATCACTTATATTTATTAAAACGTTTTAACTAATAATTATTGTTTTACACCACGAAGGTTATAGTCAAGTGAAAATATCAAAGATAGTGAAATGTTCCCGATATGCCGTGCAACAAACAATAAAAAGAATGACTGAAACCGACAGTGTAAGTGATAGACCAAAGAGTGGGCGTCCAAAAAAGCTCAGTAAAGCTGATGTACAGTTTTTAAAGGTTAGTTCCTTAAGAAATCGTAAGAAAGTTGGCGCAAAACTAGCTCAAGATGCGCGAACATCTGGTACTTCGGCACATGCTTCAACGGTAAGGCGATACTTGCTTAGATCAGGCTTGAAAGGATGCCTGGCCGTGAGAAAACCCTTACTGCGACGAGGTAGTAGAGGGAAACGATTGAAATATGCCAGAGACCACGAAACTTAGGGATATAATGAAGGGCGACAAATACTATGGACTGACGAATCCAAATATCAATTATTTGGAACGAACAGACGTCAGTGTGTTAGACGACGCCTTGGTGAATCATTATTAGAACCATGTTTATACACTACCATAAAGCATGGAGGAAGCAATATCCAAGTTTGGGGTTGTATTTCGGCAGCAGGTGTAGGTGAAATTGTAAAAATAGAGGGTAAATTAACTGGTGAGAAATACAGAACACTATTAGTAGAACATGCCATACCATCGGAGCAGCGACTTATTGGCAATAATTTCATTCTACAGCAAGATAATGGTCCCAAGCATACCTCAAAACTTGTGAAACCTTATTTAACAGAGCAGGAAGCAAATGGAGTATTGCAGACTATGATATGGCCACCCCAAAGTCCTGACTTAAATATTATTGAGCATGTGCGGGATTATCTTGACAGAAAAAAGTGTGAAAGGGGGCCAAAGAACAAAAATGAACTGTGGAACATACTACAGGAAGAGTGGTACAATATTCCAGAAAATTTCATCAATTCATTAATGGAAGGCCTACCAAGAAGAATGCAGGATATCATAAAAAATAAAGGTGGTCATACAAAATATTGCAAATTAAAGTTGTTTATGTTTAAATATCGATGCGTTAATTTTTATACATTAAAAAAGTTTCAACTTGTGTAAGATTATTATTTATCCTTTTATAATAGTTTCTCGTAAAATTCTAAAATTCAAGAAGGTGCTTCTTTCTTTTGTACAGCAACGTATGTAAATGTAAATGAAGATGATGTTGATTAAGTTTTGTATTGAAATATTGTGGCGATTTTATAAGGTAGACTACTTACTTACTAATACTTCACTTTACTCTGATACATAAAGAAGATAAAGGGGTAAATGAATAATCGAAACATGTATTTGTATTAAACAACAGTACACACAGTTTTGTGCGTTGATGATTTATTATCATTTCTAAGAAGAATTGCGATACTCTTGAATACTTTTTCTGGAATTAAATTACAAAGTACAGAACTCCGATAAGTAAATTAATTATAAATTTGATAATGAAGATTACACCAATAGGGAGACGGCCAAAACTTTGCTTCTCTTTTAACCAAATTGTAATCTAATTTTTCCTCAATGCTAAAGATACTTTTGTGTAAACAAAAAAGCAATTTAACTAGTACTAAAAGCCAGTGTTAACTTTCCTGTAATGCGTATCCTTTACGCCATCTTCTGCGCAATTCCCTACTTCGACTTTTCGAATATTTGAAGCCTAATTCTTG
This sequence comes from Dermolepida albohirtum, assembly GCA_031893035.1. Taxonomy (NCBI): domain Eukaryota; kingdom Metazoa; phylum Arthropoda; class Insecta; order Coleoptera; family Scarabaeidae; genus Dermolepida; species Dermolepida albohirtum. Next base: position 203,553 of record JAVIWB010004037.1, on the reverse strand, counting down.
CCAAACTTGCACTAAATAAATTAAGTTTGCATCCATTTTGGCACGTCACTTATGAACACATCTCACCTACTCAACTAATTAGTGTACCATTACGAAATTGAAGGGATAATGTATTTTATGTAGTTGTAAAATACAAATTTTTTCACAGTACATTATTTTAACGTAAGTGCGTATGTATGTACCACGTTCATTGCTATTTACACGAGTTGAAATTTAGTTAAAAGTTAAAGAATGTTGAAATTCTTACAGGACCGTGGTCTGACGTGAACTGAACGTATTTATTGACAAAAAATTCATGCAAGTATGTTTATATTAGTCACGCATGGTGTGGACTTTAAACAATGTGCAGAATTATTTTAATAATCTTCAATATACGTACATGTATAAAGCAAACAACAATTCACTTCGATACATTAAACAGATGATATCATCTATTAGTTAGTCGGATTGTGATTGATATACATTTTTTGAGGGAATTGAATAAACACTGCTTTATTTGATGAAGTAAAATATTTTGCACCGATAGTGTTGTATTGTTTATAATGTATTCATGGAAAAGTTATTTGGAAAATTCCGAGATGCGGTAGAACAAACAACATGTTTGATAATATCGTTTATATTACATACACACACACACATGCGTATTTTATTGTTAAAATTAAGTTCCCTGTATGTGCCGATAAAATAACGCTACTGTGAAATTAAAATGCTGCGTAGAGCAGTACATTGTACTATTTGGTATCTCTGCATTCACCACAGACTGTGGTAAGTTTAGAAAATTTAAAGATAATCTATTTCGTAGACAAAAGTATTATAATTATTTAAATATATACAGGGTTTTTCATGTAATTCATTTTTTAATAGTGTTAGAACTAAAAAAAAATACACAAATTTTAGAAACTTTAATTTTAAAATTTAGGAACACAATTTCTTTAAATACCATCCTGTATTCAGATTGAATCTAAATAAATAGAAATTATATGTTGCCAATTCAAGAACGGGCATTTATTTTTTCACGTTTACAAAAATTACCCTTCACATTTTAGTAATGAAACGTAAGTTTGAAAATTATTTACAAATATGTCTGTGTACCTATCAGAATCTTTTTTTATATGTCAGCTGTTCTGTTATTTTTATAAGTAGCAATCCATTGACCTTTGTAATACCACGTAATAAAATCAATGCCACGTTCACAAAAAAATTCACCTTCACATTTCAGTAATGTAATGTAAGTTTGTAAATTATTTATAAATATGTCAGTGCATTTACCTGCGTCTCTTTTATGTGTCAGCTGTTCTGTTATTTGTATAGGCGGCAACCCACTGACCTTTGTAACTGTGTAAATGATAACAGTTTCGTGGTGACATGGAATTTGTAATTTAATATTGTAAATATTATTTTCCACTACAAATGCATAATTATTTAACGAATTTTTATTGTAAAGTTGTAATATTTATTTTTGGATTTTCATTTATAATATCTAAAACTTGTCCCTTCGCATCTAGTGTCTTACGTAGTCTTCCACAGCCAAGATCACGACTTCTATGACTTAGGTGCAATGTATCGCGATCTCTCAATCTGTACGCAATTTGTGATTAACTTTTGAAGGATATAATCGGTTCAGAGACGGCCCTTCATAAAATCGTTTAGTAGCTCTAACATTTTCACATGTTTCACTATATGGTAAGGTGATATCTGTTTATCACTAACCTTGATAACAGACTGTTTTCTGATTTACACTATTCATCATCGCATCTACAACTCCCACCTAACTACGCTTCAGCAGGGGTGGCGCTATAGTTATAAAAGAATGCTGAATTTTGAGTTGGATCGAGCCAATTATTAATTAAATTTTTTTTTCATTGATCTCGTTCGAAATGGAGGAGCGTGCATTAGCATTTTATGCTTAATGTTAAGCATAACCTGTAGGGTTTTCAATAATAGATGGACGAATGATTTGTGCATTCTTTATAATTTCAACGAAAAGCGTGAAAGGAGTTTGGTGGAAGAGTGTTCAAAAGATCCGTTTAGCATCCAATCCGTATATATGAAAATGTTTCATCTCATATGGCTTTGAAGAAGCTATACGTATTCATAACCAATTCAGATGTACAGGTGAAAGGTGAAATTCATGGAAAATGTCTATTAGTGTCTGCGGATAGTGGTTTGGAAACAAGAAATTTTTATGGATATTGCAGAAGAACGATTCGAAACACTGTAGTCTTGAAAGGAAGAAAACAACGTTCAAGTCTTGGATTGTCATTAGAGTCTCCTAACTTCAGAAAATCTAAAAAACAAATTATGAAGTAAAAAATATTAAAGCGCCTGATTTTCAGAATTTATTCGATGACAATCGCTTATATTAGCAATACGATGAAATATATTCAAATCTTTAACAGTTTATTGGATTAGATTCGTCAGTACGATCATTAATAAAAATAATAAAAAGAAGTGGACGTAAATTCGAGCCTTGTGGAACTCCAGATGTAGTAATGTAAGGTGTGGAAAGATAACCATTGCAAAATACTTTATTTATCATCCCGAAGATTCGAAGTGAAGAAGTTTATTAGCGATTCATTAAAACCAAATTTCGTCAGTTTGGCAGATAAGACAGCCTCTGATCCATTCTGTTAATTGTCTTGGGAAAGTTTGTGTATATGGCGTAAACTTGAACCCTGTTATCCAACGCATCAACCATATACTATGAAAACACTGCCATGTTTGAAATACTTCATCAGTTTTCTATAAAATCAACCTTGGTATAACCAAGGGACGTTTGCGTACAATACAATTTTAATTTTGGTAAAATTGCACAGAATATGACGACAATTCGTTATATCAAGAACCACCGGTTTATAAGGCATAAATAATGATGGTGTTTTCCAGATTAGTAAGAAAAATTGATGTTAAGAGTAGAGAATGAGTGAATGAATAACCTCCATACTGGCACAGTCGGTAGAAGTGCCCAGAATTAAGTAAGTAATTAAGTAGAGGATTTGGAAACAATTTTGAAAATTGCACAATGATTTAATGGGTTTACATAAACAGCATTACAATTTTAAAAACAAAGAATTCTAGAAGTCTTGATATCTTGAATATTTAAATATTTTTAAAACTTAATTGTTCTGTTCGAATTTGCGACAAACTGCACGTTTTCCTTATGGATTTAGATAATACTATTGTTTATCTAAATCCGAATATATTTTTATATTATATTAAATAATAGTGGTGTGCTGAAAAAAATCTTGTTATTCAAATATGAATAAAAACAACTTTTTTTTTCTTATAATTCTGCAATCTCAGTCATATGTCTGAGATACAACCGATCAAGTTCAATATTACCTGTTGAAAGGTGGTGTTATAATATATGTATAACTTGCTAAAACCTCGTGTAATTATTTTTAGCGTTCCGATAACCTATGTTAAAAGTGAAAACACAAAAACTCAGTTGCGATTTTCACAAAATATTTTTACTAAAAATTAGTAATGATTGTTTTGTCAACGCTACGGCTTTTTCTTAGTTTCAAGAAGTTATAGCGTTGACGAGTAAACGAAATAGGAAACTGACAGCACCCGAAATCGCTGTAGATGTGAATCGCGACCGTGCAGGAAAAATTTCTGTTACTGCGGTGAAAAAAAGATTAAAAGCTGCAAATGTTCACGGCCACACTGTAAGAAAATCATTACTTCGAGGGGAAAACGCAAAAACGACAACAATCGGCAGAAACACACAGAGATTGGACACTGGGTGACTGGAAAAGGGTTTTGAGTACTGATGAATCAAAGTTTGAAGTGTTTTGACAATCAAGGCATGTTTTTGATAGAAGAGCGCGTGATCAAAGAACGCTGCAGGATTGTATAATGACAACCGTCAAACAAGGGGGAAGTTCTGTGCTTCTTTGGGGTTGTTTTTCTATTCCAGCATTGAGGACTTGAAGCGAATCGGGAGGGTTATTTAGAAATATTACAAGAAAATGCAGTATCATCGGGGCTACGTTTAATCGGCGAAAAATTTGTGTTTATGCATGACAACGACTCCAAACACTCATCAGTAATATGTAAGTATTTCTTAAATAGCGGACAAAACAATAATACCTTACAAATAATGACATGACTACCGCAAAGCCCCAGCCTAAACCCCATAGAATTGTTATGGGATGAATTGGACAGGAGGGTCCGAAAAGTGTGTCTTACCTCAACAAATTACTTGTAGAACATATTGCAAGAAGAATGGAATAGTATACCGAATAGAGTCCTTGAAAAACTCGTGAAACGGATACCCTGAATTGTACGGGCTCTTTTTCGCGCAAAAGGCGGTTTCTTCGATGAGCGGAATGTTCAAGACATCCTTGTTTATTTATAGTTAGAATTACTTTAATTTTTATTATTATACTTTATCGACATCTATAAACAATAATGCAGTAAAAATTTGAAGTTGTGACATAAATTAGTTTATCTGTTTTCCCTTTTTTTAAATTTATTTGAGTGTCCGAACTAATATGCACGGTATGGTACAACAATAAGTCTCGCGCTAGCATTGCTGCACGAACGATTACATATTTGAATGTCCAAAAAAAAAAACAAATTCGAAATAAGCTAACAGACCTGGTAAAAAAACTAAATTGTATGAAAAAGAATACTTGGACCCTAAAATAAAAAGCTCTTTCTAGAAGATTAATCGTAAAGCAAGTAGTAAACTATAACTAGCATAACTAAAAATAGCAAATAAAATAATGAAAACAGAAAAAAAAAACAAATTTAAAAATTCAAAAATATGCATATGTTTCAATAAGGCAAAATGTGCATCTTCACCAAATGCTTAGTAATAATAAGATACTTGAATGGTTCCTAATACATTTTTACATAGCAGTATACAGCATATGTGAATTTGACTAACGATTGATCTTGGGTGGGTTAAAAAGTGACCTGAATTCCTGTCTTTGGTTATTAATAATCAAGCCAAGAAGACTTAACTTCATGTCACTTTCAAAGACTTTCTCAGATATTATAAGAAGCGGTTTGTGCATTTTAAAACGAAATAAGCAATAGCGCGGAAAGAACTGAGCAAATCTATTAAAGATTAATTTCCCTAGATGTAAAGATGCATTCAATACTTTGTCTTGTAAAAATAAATATGTATTACTTGTCTAGGCTTAACAGAAATAAAACAGTTTTCTAAGCACACGAAGATTTTCTACAAAATTCTGAAATAGAACATTCTCTTAAAAATTGTTGTCCTTTTATTTATGCCCATGACTGTACATCATTATTAAAGAATATTCGATAAAATATCTCATCGCTTAATTCAGACACAGTGAATAGAAAGAAAATAACTTTTGCAAAGATAAATCTACACAAAAACTGCACATAATTTCCTGTCTGTCATCTCCATGATAAAATTTTAAATTCCACAAACATGTTCAAGGATCTTTTTTTAGTTAGACGTATCTGATTTTATGATCTACGTTTATTATTGACGGGCATATAAATCATGCTTAGAAGGGAAGTTTTCTTAATTAAAGTTTACCAAAAAGGTGTCGCAAAGGGATTTTTAAAGAATATTTTGACACACACAATTTACGCCATTGAAAGTCGATATTGACAAAAAGCAGCGAAAAAGTCGTATAGTGGCTCTTATTGATATTTTTATTAAACCTTTCTAAACAATAAAAACAGATTAAACTTAGACATCGATTTGTGTAAAAATATTTAGAAAATTTGCTTTAATAATAAGTAACAAACATCGACTTTTCAAGGATTTAACATATCACAATTTTCGTCTGTCTTATGGGTTTTTTAAACGAAAGTTATTCTGTTAATTTAAATAATATACCATAATTAAGCGATGTCGTGTTTGCTTGTTGTAGTAATGGAAAATTTATAGTTCGGGATCATAACGACGTTAAACTTAAAATCAGCTGAAAAATATTGATTAAATGATAACCTTGACATCAAGCCAAGCTACTACATTATGTTATAATTGTCTTTATAAATTGTCAGTTTCAATATTACAAGTACAGACACCAGAAACGTGTTTATATAAAAAGGTGTTTCAAATTGCGCGGTTTCTTTTAAGAATAAATAAAATACAGATGGCGTACTGAATTTGTCTGGGTATGTGGGCATTTAAAAAGTGTGTTGTATGACATTTATGAAAATGGCTTCGTACACGGTACAACAACACGTTCAAATTGTTGAATTATTTTATGAAAATCAGCGTTCTGTGAAAAGAGTTTTTAGAAAATTACGTGAATTTTATGGTATACATAATCGTCTATCTGAAAGTACTATTGGTCGATTATTAAAAAATTTCAAATTTCTTCCGTGGAAGATCGAAAAAGTGAAAAATGCAGTCGTAGTGGTCGTTCACAAGAAAATACTGATTTGGTTCGTGAAAGTGTTGCTGAAGATTCTGAAATATCCATTAGACGACGTTCACAACACCTTGGACTTAGTGGATCAACAACATGGCGTATTTTACACAAGAATTTAGCTCTGTATGGATATAAGGTTCAAATAACACAGGAACTGAAGCCATTAGATCATTTAGAACATCGTTCATTTGTCAGTTTCATCAATGAACAACCAGCTGATTCTTTTCAAAAAATAATGTTTTCCGATGAGGCACATTTTAAACTTGGTGGCTATGTTAATAAAAAAAATTGCCGTATCTGGGGTGAGGAAAATCCACGAATTATTCATGAGAAACCTATGCATCCTAAACGAGTTACTCTTTGGTGTGCATTATGGTCAGTTGGTATAATTGGACCTTATTTCTTTGAAAATGCTGCTGGTGAAGCTGTAACTGTCAATGGTGATCGATATCGTCGGATGATAACCAAATTTTTGTGACCTGAATTAATGAATATTGATCTAGAGGATATGTGGTTTTAACAGGATGGCGCTACACCTCACTTTGCACACGAATCAATTGATTTATTGAGAGAAAAATTTCCTGGACGTGTAATCTCAAGAAACGGTGATGTTAATTGGCCACCAAGATCATGTGATTTTACACCGTTAGACTATTTTCTTTGGGGTTATGTGAAAAGTCAGGTTTATAAAAACAATCCACAATCAATTCATGCTTTGAAAGATGAAATTATTCGTGTCATTGGTGAGATAGAGCCTGAATTATATCAAAATGTCATTGAGAATTTTAACAAAGAGTGGACGTCTGTGGAGCTGCAAAAGGAGGCCATTTGGCAGATATTATTTTTCGCATATAAATGTCATAACTGATACTTCAATTATCAATAAAAAGTTTTTGAAAGTGAATGTAAATTATGTGTTTTATTTATTCTTTAAAAAAACCGCAAAATTTGAAACAGCCTTTATTTGTGTGATTATGTAAATAATAAACGCAGTCGACTTTTACTAAATTGGATAAGTTCTGGTGCTTCAAGAAAATAAAAGAATATGTAGTGTGTAGAAGTATTTAATCAGTTTATGGATTTCAAACATTCGCTTCACACATTTGTCGGGGAAGGTGGCAGCAAAACATAATATGCGTGAAGCAGTATAATTGTCTGACAATAAGTTAGTTATGTTATTTTGTTAAAGACAATTAAAAAACTTAACGTTAGGCGAAATCTCGAAGCTATCGACTTTTTAATGTAATTAAATACTAGTGAAGCAGTGCTTTATGATGCTTCGTATGAAGACTTTAATCTTAATCTAAGTGTAGCACTTTTTTTGGCCTCCTATTGAAAATGAAAACTGTATTTTCAAAATACTTGTATAGAAATTTGATTCCTGGTGTAGTAAAACCAATTAACTAGATTACATAAATGTCTAGGCATAAAATAATTGGATATAGAATAATCTGTTTTTTTCTTTGCGTTAAAATAAGCTATCTGTTCTGAATAGACAATATATGTGTATTGCGATAGTGAACTGACAACTAAACTCCAATAGGAAAATTAGATAACTCTGCAGAGAGGGATAATGTTTCAAGAGCACGCACTCACAATGAAACTTCACTTTGGCTAATCGATGAATCACATACTGCGCCCCATCCTTAACTTTCGAAATCTGACCCGCAGAAATCGAAGTTTTTGCTTGTTCATATAGGAAGCTGTCAGCGCAAGTAAATATTTAGACTCGTGCTATACCTTGTACTCAATTTAAGTGAAACAAAATATGTAATAGACGCACGTCTTGTAACAATTAACTCTTATGTTTGCGAACAGTGTTTGATCTTCCGACTTTTTCTGTTTGAACAAATATTAAGAGTGTGGAAATCTTTATAAATAACATGAGAGGAAAGTGACAAAATATATTTACATAGGCAAGTACAGCTATAGTCAAAAAGCATCGAATTCATTTAAAATTTTTTTTAAGCAGTGATTATTAACTATTAGAGTTATACTTATACGAGGATGATTTGATCGGAGGTGAGATTTGTCCGCCAATGTTAGTGAAAAGATTGGTATTCCATTCGAGAAAGCCATGCGTTTACAAGAGGCATTTGTTTGACAGCTATAGTTGCAAGAAGACGTGTTTTGTGAAAGTTGTAAAATGGATAAAATCGTGCTATTCATGGTGCAATTCAATATTTGTTTGTTAAGAAGAACACAACTGAGATATTGGCGAATATGCAACAAACATTGGTCAACGATTCTCCTTCAAATGCTATGATTTGTCGCTGGGTTGCTGCATTGAAGAGTGAAAGTGGAGGTGATTGTCAAGACTGTGGACAAGGCTACTGAACGTGTATACCACATTTTGAATGTCGAATTCAGCATGTCTAAGTTCCCTCCCAGGTGGGTGTCACGTTTATTGAATGTAGATCAAAACCATAAAAGAGCGCGAATTTCCAATTTGAAGCTCTTTAAGATCAACTCAGTAGATTTTTGCGTCGCTTTGTTTCGGCCGATGAAAATTGCCTTCATTACTATATGCCAAAGTGGAAACGGCAGTCTCGGCAGAGGTGGCATCGTGGCAGTCCTCCGTCAAAGAAGGCCAGAACGTTTCCTTCGGCTGGAAAGGTAAACGCCAGCCACGATATTTTCGGATTCGAAGGGGATACTTCTTATCGACTATCTCGCCAAGTGCCAAAATATCAATGCGACATATTATGATTCCTTCTATATAAAGTAAAAGTTGCCATTACCGAAAAAACATCCGCAATGGCCTGAAAGAAAATGCTATTCCATCATGACAATGCACCTTCACACACTAGTTGCATTACTGGGGAAAGACTAGATGAATTACGATTCAAAGCTGTGCTCTAACCACCTTATTTACCGATCTACCTCCATCAGGCTTCTACTTATTCCCAAAAACTCAAGTCGTTTCTCGCCGAAAGAAAATCCAAGACGGACAAGGAAGTTATTGCACAAGTACTGCTTTGTGGCTTAATTGGTTAAAGCAACCGTCTGAAGGACGGTAGATACAGGTTCGAGACCTGGTCCAATACAGAAATTCTTAAATAATTTTGTGTAACTATTAATAACGATGGAATAGTGGGAAATGTTAATTTCCAATAAACTAAATTATGTAATAAATATATGCAATTGCCATGCTAAAATACCAAAAGTATAGTATTACATTCTGTGTTGCAGCAGTTTTGGTGATTCGCTAGTTCTAAGTTACAGCGTGACTTTACAACTGTATTTTACTACTATTACTTCGATCACTGTTAAGTGTCGAATAAAGCAGCCTTTATTTTTAGAAAATATAAATATATATATATGTGTTGGACACTTTAAATTTTTAAGGTTCTTTCTTCAATTAGAAATAAATTGACATAAACTTACAAGATTTTAAATCCATTGACAGTCAAACGTATTCATACCTGAAAAAGAAAAGAAAACGCATTAGACTTCTTCAATATATTTGATAAAAGTACAAGTAAGATATTTTCCAGAAAAAAAAATGAACAATTTCAAAAATTTAGACTACATTTTTAAATAAAAGCGACAAAAAACTCTACTAGACGTGGGCTTGCAGGAGGAACACGGTTTCGAACTTAACATAAATTAATAATATTTGATACGGAATTTTCTAATTTTAGGTCGAGTTTAATGATGAATATGAAAATGGAAAAAATGTCAGTAACTCTTTTTTCCAGTAGAATTGTAAATTATGCACTACCACGAAAGTACTTAGGAGCAATGTTTCTTTTAATTACCAATAAAATACAGGAACTTTAAAATATATACATATGTATATGTTAACACATACGTAAGTTTAATTTTTTTTTGGTTTATTCCTTTATACATACACCAGCGGACATTATAATAGCAATATAAAGATAGGCATACCTTAGACTTTCTAGTATTATCTTTCTGGTCTACTCCATATAGTAGTATTGCCATCGATACACGAGGTATCTAACTTCATAAAGACTTATGAAAATGTATAAAAGTCGATCGATTGATATTAAATAAATTAAAATCAGTTGGGCCCAGTGGCGCGCTGTTGAAATTTTTTATTTCATATTTGCATGATAGGAAATTATTTGTTTTATAATGAACACATTTCTTATCATATTTACGTAACCTTAAATTGTGCCTCAGAGCTCGAATTTGAGACCGCTTCTATTTTGTGTATATATATGTGAGTAATGTTAGATTCTCGGGCTCTCCGCGATGTTGGACAGAGGTTCTCAAAAGAATCGATGCCTCGACGTTTCGATGACACCTCAATCACCTTCTTCAGCAGTTGTTTCATAGTGGGCTGTTTCACTACGAAACAATTCCCGAAGAAGATGATGAGATATCATCGAAACGTCGAGACGCCGATCCTTTCGGAAACTTCTGTACAACATCGAGGAGAGCCCGAGAATCTAATATTACTCATACTTGCAACCGCGAGAACCTTTTTTTTGAGCATTTTTGTTTGAACATATATATATATTAATGATCAGTTGTTGCATCTAAAAATTTACTTTTTGGTGATGATTTAAAATTTTTTACCTCGATCCAAGGTATAAATGATTTTGTCTTCTCGCAATATCAACTAGATATTATTAATGATCCGTGCGTGATTGGTACAGTTGAACTAATCTAAATGTATGATTATGTTATATACAAGAAAGTCAAATCCAATTAAATACGAATAAAAACTCTTGGCTTTTTATTTGAAGAGACCCTCATATTTATCAACCACAGTCGTCTTATCTGTGAAAAAGTGATCCTGTTATAAAACTATTGTTGAGTATTTGCTTCTATACAAGTCATGAAAGCTCTGTATTTTCCTTTTTTACTATTATGCGCATAGGAACGAAAGTTTTTAAAATATCTATCCTGAGTTTATGGCTTTCATCCAGTAAAAGTTAGTATTGACCAAATGGAACTGCTTCACGGATTTGATGTTACTTTGCTACATAACAGACGCATTACTACTGATTTTACATTTCTATATAAACTTCTACATAACCACGTCCATTGTGGATGATAACAAAACTATACCTGTCTCTATCGTAAAAGCATGCAATTGTCCAAATGACTTATGTTACGTTTAAAAGTGTTCTGTTTATATACGCGTCGAAAACGTAGTTTCCATTTGGCGGAATAAACATGAACTCTTTTATACACTTATTTTCACGTTTTTCACGCCTAACGAAACTACTTTTCGAGCCGAAAATAATCAGCAAATAATGACGTTAATACTACCGTGGATGCTTATTTTAACAACTTTAAAGAATTAAATTTTATTAAAACATAAAGACCTTAGATCATCGCTGGTCCAAATGTGTCAAAATGGCAGGAAATTCTCACGTTTTTCACGGCTAACGAAATTGCTTTTCGAATCAAAAATAATCAGCAAACAATGATGTTAAAACTACCGTGGATGCTTATTTTAACGACTTCAAAAGAATTTAATTTTATTAAAATATGAAGACTGGTAAATGTGTCAAAGTAGTACAAGTACAGTAATACAAACAAACATGTTTTTTATAGCTCCTTTTAGCAATATAAAAGAAAGCAAAATTTATTCATAAGTGTTACAAAGGTAAAATGTATGTATATTTTTACACAATGTTTACATAAAGATTTCATTCATGATAATTCATTTATTACCTTGATTTATCTCTGAAGTTACGTCAAGGTGCGTCAGGTTAGAAGTTCTAAAAAAACCGAACAATGCGATATCACAATTTTTATTAGTGTGTTTCTGTATTTACATGATTTACAGATAATTTTGTTCTAAATTTAGCACGTATGAACTTAAATAAATAAACAACTAGCAATAGTCTCTGGGTTTGAATTTCTTTGGTATAAAATAATTTTTTTGAATTATTTGAAACAAGCGAAGTTTAACCCATTAAAAACCAAAGCAATTAAAAATGAAAACTTGTTTAATTCATTTATTTAGCTTATTGGATGGAATTGTCTTCTGACAACATTACGTGAATAGCTACTGTAAATGAAATAACATTTTTAGGTTATAACAAAAAATATAAAGAATATAAAAATACCTGTTTTTAAGACCTATTTTTAAATAAAATGTACAAGATTAGTGTGATGCTTGCTGGAGATACAATAATATTAGGTGCGCAACTAAGTTCTCGGTGTTTTTCAAGAGATTGCTCCAGTAGTAAGTGTTGGTCAATTGTGACATAACCAAAACGTCATGAACCAAGCTTAGACATATGGTAAACAAACCGCTTTGACACATTAGTCATTTCGTTTTTGCGTCATATACTTTTGGTTGTGTGAAAATGTCTGATTTTGTGCCAAATAATCGTCATTAGCGGGAAGTGTTGCTTTTCTTCTTTCATTCGAAGAAAACGGCGGCTGGAGCACATCGAGAACTCCAAAAAGTTTACGGAGATGCTGCTGTAAGCGAAACAACGTGCCGTGATTGGTTCCGTCGCTTCAAAGACGGCGATTTCGATGTTGACGACCGTTCGCGTGAAGGAAGACCAAAAACCTTCGAAGACGCTGAATTGGAGGCATTGCTCGATGAGGATCCGTGCCAAACGCAGAAAGAGCTTGTTGCTTCAGCATTAGGAGTTACCCGCCAAGCCATTTCCCAGCGATTGCATGCGCTGGGAATGATTCGAAAACAAGGAACTTGGGTTCCTTATGATTTGAAGCCAAGAGACGTTGAGCGTCGTTTTTTCGTCTGTGAACAACTGCTCCAGCGGCAAAAAAGGAAGGGTTTTCTTCATCGCATCGTTACGGGTGATTAAAAATGGATTCATTACAGCGACCCGAAGAGAACAAAATCATGGGGATTACCCGCCGGGTCATGCTTCTACGTCGTCGGTTCGGCCGAATATTCATGCTACGAAGCTTTTGCTGTGTATTTGGTGGGACCAGGGCGGTGTTATTTATTATGAGCTGTTAAAACCGAACGAAACCATTATTGGGGAACGGTAAAAAGTGATTCTACAGCATGACAACGCTCGGCCTCACGTTGCCAAACCCGTTAAAACCTACTTAGAAACCCTCAAATGGGAGGTCATACCATACCCAGAAATTGCGCCGTCCGATTATTACTTGTTCCGTTAGATGGCACATGGTCTACCTAATCAGCAGTTCCGCTCATATGAAGACATTTCAAAATGGTTTGATTCGTGGATAGCCTCAAAAGACGAACACTTCTACCGTGACGGTATTCGAGCTCTGCCAGAAAGATGGGAAAAAATTGTCGCTAGCGATGGGCAATATTTTGAATGATTCATATGAAAACATTTTTTCACAACAAAGTTGAATTTTCATCAAAAAAACAGCGAGAACTTAGTTGCGCACCTAATATTATAATAGATATGATACTACTACTAGCAATGCAATCAAAGAACGTCAATATTAAACCAATTATTAATGAATAACCGTGACATAAAGTTTCTGATAATAGAAATAAAACAAAAATCATTCTTTAATTGTTACTGTGTATGGAGAAGATATAACTACTTTATTTTCAAGTTTAACTTCTTCAGCGAAGTAGAAAAATTAATTAAGGGTGCTAAAAATCAAAAATTTGAAATTGCAAGATCAGCGTTTAAATGTTTTATTATTGATAATGAGGAATGTATGAATGTATGTGAATTATGCCCGTGTTGGAAAATTGTTCAGAATTATCGCCAAAGATAAGACTTGGATATATCGCTGAATAAGGTTCCGGACAACTAAAAATGTCAGAATACAATTTTCTGGAAAATTAATTTCATTTTCTTCATGGAAATGAACAATTCTTTTATAGTATTTAATTCAGTAATGTACTGATAATTTTAGTTCAATATTATGTCACTTTTCTGATAGTAGCATGATACCACGCTCATAAAACTTCTTATCTTTACTGGTAACAAATCGAACCAAATAATTTTTGATGTCCTCTGTGGAATTAAATGTTTTTTCGTCTAAAGAATTCTGTAAAGATCGGAATTAGTGGTAATCTGATGGTGCCAAAGTTGGCGAATACGGCGAATCCTTAAATGTATGAGATCCGGTCTTATCAATTTCTTCAATTAGTAGCAATACACTTCCGAATTAATTGCGGAATTATCTGTAAAAGCTCGAAAGAAACAATTCTACAAACATTACCTTTTTATGAATATAGGTTTTTGGAGTGCTTTGAGCTGACTTATCTTTCTGCTCCATGAACTTTCGCGTTCAAAATGTAAATAATCCATTTTTGTCCTCAGTTATGATTCGCTTCAGAAACGAATCATTTTCTTCGTTTTAACGCGGCATAGCAAACCTTTCTTTGGGAAATTGTAGAACTTAAATATCCACCTTTGATGTGATGTCGTCCACAAATTCAACCCATTGTAATAGCAATTTCTTGTATTGTCATTTTGTCCTTATCAGCTTCAACTGGCATTCCAGAACAAAGTGCATTCTTGACATTTAATTACCAGAATGAAATGTTACAATTCAGTCTTAGCATTGGCGTTCTGTTAAGATTTCTTCTCGATACACTTCAAACGAGTTTTTTCTAGCTTTGACGTTGTCCTTATTTTTCGGCAATAAAACAGCAAAATTTTGTCAGTGGGCTTTGGAATAAAGTTGGTTGATTAAAACGACAATTAATAGCTTTCACACGACCAAATGAAAATTACTTTCATTTAATAAATTTTTAATATGTCCGCAATTTAAAAAACCTAATTTCAATTTTTTCAATTATTCTATGGAATTTGTATTTCTATCTATATATGAAATTCCAGTTTAATTAATCTAGATTTCTGCGAACGCAATTTCGATTTCTATCGATAATTAAACATTTTTTTACACTCGCGAAACGGTATCTATTAAGTCCATATACATATTTCACGCCTTTAAAATGACCACATACAAAACATCGTAAAGGCGTGCTCGATAGGCGTAAAAAACCAGAAATGGTAGGAACTCGTGACCAAAGTGTTGTAACTGGATATGGAAGTGTATATGAATTATTAATTCCAAACATTAATATTAGCAATAATAAAAGTACAAAGTACGTATGCAATAATTATGCATAGTGTCAGTGTTGTTGTACGAATTGACCTCCATGGAAACTTAAAGCAATGTGTAATGATGCAATGCAATATTTTTCTCTTTAGTATATACTCCGCCATACTGTATTAACCTCACCAGTGATGTTTTAAATAGGATAACTAATAGTCGTATGTATACTATCGCTCATAAGTATTTGGTCACCTTTGTTTCATTGCAGTTTCTATAGAAAAGTTGTAATTATAAAATTTATTTCTGTAGTAAGAAATAGTTTCATAGTAAACATTAAAATTTATAAAAGCTTATTCAAAATTAATTATGCGATTACCCTATTATTCACATGAATGATAATACCCTAAGAAAACTCCAGGTGGAATAATTGCACTTAAGGGATTAGATCTCTCAATTCTTGGAAATTTGCGATTGTTATGATCTCATTTTAAGGTAGGGTGTTATTGTAAACTATTAAGTATTTATACTTAGGTATTTTGGCGAAATTGCAGTTTGTCTTTGTGTGGTGCTCATAGTGATAACATAGTGCGTTTCGAAGAAGTTCAATCGGTTAGAAATGTCTAAACGGAAAGAAATTAGTGTAGAAACACGATCTTTTATAATCGCATACCATAAAACTGGCAAAAGCAACCGCGAAATTGCCACAGAACTTAAATTAAATCAGTCTACCGTGGGTTATATCATCAAAAAACACCGCGAATGTGGAAATGTGTTGATCAGAACTCGAAAAGGCAGACCACGGGCAACAACCTCAGCAGAAGATCTTGCAATGGTGGTAACAAGCAAGAGAAATAGGCGAAAAACAGCCCCAGAAATCACAGTAGAAATGAATGCAGTTCGCTCGAAAACTCGTAAGTGCTTCCACAGTTAAACGGTGATTAAAAGAAGTCGGTCTTCATGGACGAATTGCAATGCGGAAGCCGCTTCTACGCAAGCAAAACAAGCAAAAACGTTTAAAGTGGGCACGCGATCACCAATATTGGACCATAGAAGACTGGAATAAAGTATTGTGGACCGATGAATCCAAATTTGAAATTTTCGGTTCACGAAGACGTGTTTTCGTGAGGAAATCTGTGGGTGAGCGTGCCCGGGAAGAATGCATAGTCCCTACTGTTAAGCACGGTGGAGGTTCAGTCATGATATGGGATTGCTTTTCTGGATCAAATGTAAGCGATCTTGTAAAAATCGAAGGTATACTAAAAAAAGAACAGTTTAAGCGCATATTAGAGGAAAACGCAACTCCCTTTGGAATTAAAATTTGAGGTCAGAATTTTATCTTGCAACAAGATGGTGAACCGAAACACACTTCTAAACTATGGGGGGAATATTTGCAGAAATTGAACAACGAGGGAACCATAGAAGTTATGGCGTGGCCTCCCCAGAGTCCCGATTTAAATTCCATCGAGTTGCCGTGGAAAGAACTTGACCGAGAGGTGAGAAAATCGGCCCCCACATCTGCTGTTGATATGTGGAAGAACCTGCAAGAGGCATGGGGTAAAATAAAACCTGAGACATTACGAAAACTAATCGAAACAATGCCTCGATTGTGTGCTGCAGTGATTAAAAATGAAGGAGGGCATAGTCTAAAATTTAGATAAATATATTATATAACAATTTATTTTAGACGTAAAAATATATATTTTTCATATAGGTAAATAAGAAAGAGATATTAGTATTTCAATTTTGATTTTTGTTACAATTTGCGCGATATGAGCGATAGTGTATATAGACGCTAGCGATACATTGGTGATTGATTTGTCAATGTAAGTAATGCGACTAAGCAATCAGCAATTATATACACGATAGTCTATTTGTAACTTGTTACACCTCTATCAACTTGTAATTCATAATGAATTAAAACGTCCGTACTCATACCTTAAATAATCCTGTACCTGACCTCCGGAGCGCTAAAATTAGCTCAAAATCTCAGTGAGAAGGGAGTTTTCTATATATACAGATTTAAAAGGCGCCACAGTATTGATTTCCCTGAGAGTCGTCTGCCAATACTGAAGCAAAGGGAATAACGAAATACGTTCGGTTTCACAATTATCACTCAAATAGGTATTCCTTTATGCAAATAAAAAAAAAGAATCTTGAGTTTTAAATTTACTAATAATAAGAGAGAAGAAAAAAAATCCTGATTCATTCCCTAAATTGCTTACGGCATGACGTAAATTATTGATGTACAAAACTACTACATATTACAAAATTCTTGACGTAAAACAAGAAAATTTACTGAATATATGATATAAAATAATATAATATAAACTATTGATTTTATAATTTACATTATTCATGTACAAAAGAAAAGGAAGCCACTGTAGATTATTAACTTCTAATGTAAACTCAGGAAATTAGTGACTATAAAATAAGAATCTCCAACTGTCTGATTAATAAATTCAACTGTATAGATAAATTGCAATTTGATTAAATACACGAGATATACGAGGGAGCGTTTTTATATTGGCGGAATGAGCGGGTTGTAGAGGGGTGAGTAGGCGCATTGGGGACGTGGCCTGTGCAGCGACTCATGATTAGTATAAATACGAAGTTTCATTGTTATTAGACAGTTAGTTTTTGAGCTATCGTCAACCAAGTAACATAATCAGGAGTGAAAAGTGAAATATGGAAAAAATCGAATATCGTGTCGTTTTAAAGTTCCTTACCAGGCAAGGAAAATCAGTCGCGACCATAATGAATGAGATGTCATTGGTTTACGGCGACTCTTGTCCAGGAAAAACCATGCTGTACAAGTGGCATAGTTTATTTAAACAAGGAAGGGAATCCCTTGAAGACGACCCGAGGCCGGGCAGGAGCATTGAGGTGACCACGGCAGCACTTATCCAAAAAGTTGAACAAATTGTACTCGAAGATGCTCGACTAAAGAAGAAACAACTCGCAGAAATGGTTGGAGTATCCGATACAACAATTTTTAAAATCCTACACGATCATCTCGGCATGTCTAAGGTCAGCGCAAGATGGGTGCCGAGAATGCTCACGCCGCCGCGAAAACAACAGCGCGTAGAGTGTTCGCGTGCATTTTTGGACCTCTGTAATGAAGATAAGGATGGTGTATTGAGTGGAATTGTTACTGGAGACGAAACTTGGGCTCATCATTATGAACCTGAGTCCAAACAAGACTCCATGCAGTGGCATAAAAAGGGTACAGCACCCCCCAAGAAATTTAAAGTGTCACAATCAGCTGGGAAACTCATGGCAACGGCATTTTGAGACTCGGAAGGAATATTGTTGATTGATTATAAAGATAAAGGTGTTTCTATAACCGGAGAATATTACGCTTCAATATTAGAGCGACTAAAAGAAGCCATTAAAGAGAAAAGACGGGGAAAATTGACAAAAGGTGTTCTGCTTTTGCACGACAACGCGCCCGTCCACAAGAGCCGCGCTGCGTTAGCTGCCCTGCATAAGGTGGGGTTCGAAATTGTGAATCACCCACCCTACAGCCCAGACCTGGCCCCAAGTGATTATCACCTGTTTCCGAAAATGAAAAAAGAGCTGCGGGGTAAAAAATTTACTGCCGATGATGAAGTCAAGGAGGCAGTTTCGGCGTATTTTGCAGATAAAGAGAAATCATTTTTTTATGAGGGTATAAATAAATTAATTGAAAGATGTGGAAAATGTATCCGTCTTGCAGGTGAATATATTGAAAAAGAAAAATAATTTGGTTTTTTTATTTCCACCCGTTGTCCCCCATTCCGCGAATATAAACGCTCCCTCGTACACACTAACTTTACACGGATTGTAGCTGTAAGATTGTCTGTCTTGTAAATTTGGACTCCCTAAATAGATTCTGCTTAAACGGGCGGACCTCTTTTACATTTATTTCTATCTTGTGTAATTATTCTATAAATTTAATATGTTTAAGTATATGAAAATGCAGCCCATTAAATTGTTTTCTGTTGTCATCGGATTAGATATTTCTGCTATCTGTAGCGACACAGTGTTTGTTTTCAACTGAAGCCTTTATTTGATCTTTAACGTGTTGTGTTAGGACATGCTCGAATATATTGTATATAAAATTGTTACGAATTTTTTAAACAACTTAGAAGAGGCTTTCAGACTCATAATGTACAAGTACAAAGCACTTGTAGTGGGGAAATTCGAGGAATTAACAAATGTACCTTGAAAGGTAAGGTATATTATATTTATGTAAGGTGTATATATATATTCTTATATTAACTAGTGCACGTTACTTCCTTATTTTACGATTAAAAAGTTAAGTAAATATAGTTATGTAAATATTGCAGTCTAATATTACGCATGAGTTAGTTTGCGTAGTTTTACTTTTCATTTATATTACTACAAGATATGGAGGATCTTTAGTGTATCTAACGATAGTTAAGTGCAAACAAGGAATTTGTAAATAGAATGCGGATACATCCAAAACCATTTTACATTTGCAGCTGTTGTGAGAACATTTTTCCTTGCTTATGTGGCAAAACAAATATTTATTTTTCGGTATCGCCCATTCCTTTCATATTACAGTTTGTGACACCTTTAAATATCGCCGTGGTACAAATTCTGTTTTTTTAATTATTTATTACACTTTTGTCAATGTTCATCCATTTTTCCTTTAAACATATTTTAGTCTGTACGTCGAATTATTTAATTTCATCAGACAATTCACGCCATAAATATTTTATTAGATTAATATGAAGTGACAGGTGATGTTTAAAGTATTATAGAGGTGTTAGAAGCTATTTCTGGGCAGTTGGAGTGTTTATTACAATTGTTTTGATCAAAGACAACATTTTAAAGAATACCCAATCTTGTTTCACTTCTGATTTTGCTTTATATTTATATTTAAAATAATTAAAAATATGTTTATCCCTCATTCCAGGAACAATGGTAAATTCTCTAACTTTCTGGAAAAAGAAAGCTTGTTGAATATATACCAGGAAATGAAAGGGTTACTCCATATATTGTCAATTTTTCAGTTTGTTTTGATATTTTTTTTAAATATGGGAACAGTTCTTTGTCTATTATTCAAATAGTCTTTATCACTAAATAAATTAGCAATAAATATAAATAAACATTTATCCTTCAAGCAGCGTTTTCAGTATGCAGTAACATATCTTCCGCTACAAATATATAACCGATCTTATCCATTTTGTGCATCTGGAACCGCTAAACCCCTTGCACTTCTTCGAAGCGCGAGCTATTGACCGAGCGCTCACTGTGCTAACTCTATTTATTACTGTGACTATGTGTAGGTAGTATAATAAGTAAAGACCACGACCGTGGAGTTCAATGACAGTTATACAGCGGCGTACGCAAATGAAATTACAATGAATACAATAATGATGAGTAATAATAATTTTGCTCATACATAAACAAAAATAACACTTATACATACATATATACATGAAAACTCAAATATTATGTAAACCTGCACCTTGATTATATTTACGTTCCTGAAAAAACCTCCAATATTTCTCATCTTTTAAACGCGTGTTCATATTTACATTTTCTCGTCCGACTAACACCACAGCGAACCATATAAATAGTAATATTATTTAGCTTATTAAATGAACTATGTATGCTACGGTCAACTGTATAGTCCAGTGTTATCTTTTTTATAACTTTCTCTTTTGCAACAGTTCTGTTTCTAACGAAGAAAGAAAATTTAAGTGAAATTTTATATTATATATAATTATAATAGTTTTCTAACACTAAGTTCATGTGCTGCCTGCTTTATAAATTTAAGAATTATTCCGCCATTTAATTCCACGGTCCCGCCGGTCTCTAATAATAAGATGGTCAAATACTTTATTGAAGCTCTGTACATTATAGACCCTCATTACAATACGAAGTAAATTAATATTAAAATAAACTGATTGTGTTTACGTCGCCTGTTTCATTGTTTATTAAGTTCCGTCTGAGATTACATCAAAAGATGATGTCATCGTTTTCCTTTTGAAATTCGTATATATATATATATATATATATATATATATATATATATATCTATATGTATGTATGTATATACAGCCATGCTCATATGTATTAGACACCTTTGGAGAAACAACAGGTAATATCAGGGTTTGTTGCCTTGAATGTTTCGTAAAAAGTATTGGACTTTGCAAGGGAGTTTCATAGATTGACTTTTTTACACTGTGTTCATAGTTCAGTGTGACGTATAATGCATAAAACATGAGAATTAATGCACGAACGTGTTAAATATGTTAAATATGTTGCATTAACAAAAGAAGTAATTATCTATAATAGCAAAGACACTAAAGTATTCGCGATTTGCAATCCGTATTATTATGAACAATAGCAGGAAACACGATCGTTTTTTTAACATACAGAAAAGTAATTGACAACCAAAGACAACGGCAAGAAAAGATATACTTTTAAAATGAATCTCTTCATGCGATAGTAAAAAAAAATTAAAAGATTTTTCTAGTGAAGTTCTAATAACAACATAGTAAAAAGACATCTTGGAAAAAGGGGTTTTCGCGGATTAAAGATCTTTTGACCTTATAAACGTAAATAACTCGGATTGTACATCACGCTTTCAAAATTAAAAATTACATTATCCAATATTTTTCTTATATTCGTTTTCGGACAGCTTGGTGCTTACTACGTTTGTAGAAGGCAGAAGAAAGCAGACATACAGGACTGTCTCATATCTACAATAAAATATGGAGAAGCAGTATTATTCTTTGGGTGTGTATGTCTGCGTCTGGCATTGTAGAGGTTTATTTGTGCGAAGGTTGCATGAATAGTGATCGTTATACTTACATATTAAAGAAAGTATTACAGCAGTTTACTATAAAATTATTTAACGTTGTTGAAGAAAGGTTAAGTTAACGAAAGATTCAGATATTTTCAGATAAAGACGAAATTTTGGGGGTAGTGGGCTAAGTATTAACAAACACTACAATAATTATGCAAGTATTGTATCATACTTCTCTGCGTATAAGAACATTTATTCCAAACGATGAACACGGTCAAATTAAGAAACTGTTGAAACTTACCTGATGCTGTAAATATGTAATCGATCTTATCCACTCTGCATCTATATAGTGAAAATGTTGCTTAAGAGGATGTGTGTTTATTTATATTTATTACCTGCTAAATCCCTTGCTCTGAATGCTGTTCATGTCAACACCAGTTATAATATCGCAGAAAATCGTTGAAAGAATTAAATTTTGTATATTATAGATTATTTATTTTGATACAAACAGCGGCATGGCTGTACCCTCAAAGTATCAGTTTGTCTATAAATAAAGCACGACACAAACTAGGTAATATATATGAATGTTAGCGACTGTTTTGCACTAACAAAGATAGATAAACGTAGCAGGGTAATAATCTGGTGTTGCATGAATGTGTCAGGCGTCGGAGAGTTACACTTTTGCAAATATGTGGCATATATAATAGTTGCTACGACACTATGTTAGAAAAGGTATTGGATTTGACTGTTTTAAAATTTGATTGTTGCCTAACGAAAATGTGTTTGATTAAAGTAGTTACATTTTCCGGAAAGATAACGCCTTGTACTATAAGTTATGGTACGTTATTTATTCCCTAAGACTTATGATCCAAATTCTCGTGTAATAGATTGGGTCCACAAAGTTTCGACATGCCATTAGTTGAATATTAGTGGTAGTTAAAAACAAATATGCCTTCAAAGAAATATTTGTAGCTACAATACTGTAGATAATATGCCCTGTTATTGAAACAATATTTTTTATTTTTACAAACATTTTGTTTTTTTTTGTTTTCTATCTGAAATTAACAAATAAAGGTTCGCTTATTTGTTACAGTTTAATTTCCTTTTTTGTATACTTTTCTATTTACAATTCCTAAAAATATATTCTAGAAATTTATCACGTTCTGTATCTTTTTTTCTAAATAATATATTTCGAAAAATGTGTATTAATATTTTGTTGCTTTATTTCCTGGAGAATGTGGCGCGTTGGTGAGACCTTCACTAGTTCAAATAGGTATTAAGAAATTTTTCAAATTAAAATAAAAGAAAAATTAAGTGAGTATAGCTTATTTTATGAAAATTATAGTTTGAGGTAAAAAATAAAGGAAGTAAAGAGAACAATTATATGAAACATACAATTAATAAAGTGAAGACCTAAACAAGAAAGAACTTATTTAGAATAACAGACGATGAAATCACAAAAATTATTTTCCAAAATTCCAAAAACCCTTCTCTATTTTTATTGTATTTCTTGTAGACAAATATTGTTATATTTATAATGCAAATATTATACAACACACTTTCTTCTCATATTGCTTGTTTAGAAAGTCGACATAGTGCAACTGCAAATCATTTTATCTGCCTAATTGAGAAATAATATTCGCATTTCACAATTCAATCGCTACGTACACATGTATCTTATTATTCGAATGAAGTAAATGTTAAGTAAAAATTCTTGAAGAGAAACTGCAAGTGCTGCACTATGTAATTTACTTAATTAGATGACTATATTCTATGTATAAATATATTACAATGAATAATAATTTTTAAAATTGGAAAGCCAATATTTGGAATTTCAAGGAAATAATAACCCAAGGAATGAATTCGGACTATTGTAGCGAGAACAACTTGATATGAATAACTTAGTGCTAAATAAAGTACATTTAATATATACAGTACATGGCGAATAAATTAGGGCTATTGGCACTTCTTAGAAATACGGCTGCAAGCAAATGTTATAGGGATATATTCAAAGGGTACTTAGGAAAGTTTTGCAATGCAGCTTTGTTTATTTAATTTTTTCAAAGTAACTTCTTCTACACTCAATACACCTCTCCATCCTCCGAAACCAATCTTTAAACCAGTTCTGCCAAGTTTCACTAGGGAGTAAAGCACACTCGTTGTCCCAAGCCCGCAGAAGGTCCTCATCACTGGAAAACCGCCTCCCTTTTAGCTTCATTTTCACATGCGGGAACAGTGCAAACTCGCAGGGAGCAAGATCTGGACTGTGGGGAGGGTGCTCGTGAAGTATCAATCCTGTGGTCAAATATTCGGTGCAGGCTTTGACGCGGTGAGCTGGAGCATTATCATGATGGAGGAACCAGGTGTCCATTCTTGACTTTGGCCGCAGGTTCTTCATAGATCCAATGACTTTAGGCAGGCACTGTTCAGTATACCACTTAGCTGTGACTGTCTTCTGTGTGCCCAAAACGACGCGTTCTACAATTCCACTCGATTTGAAAAATACAGCTATCATTTTCTTCTTTACAGATCGGGATTTTCTGTCAACTACGGGCGTATCCTCATTATCAAAGACCCAAACTTTGTTTTGAGCTTTGGTCGGCACATCGTAATAGTACAGCCAAGTCTCGTCACCTGTCACGATGCTATTCACATACCGAGATTGTCCCTTGTTAAACTTTTTTATCATCTCCCGGCACCAAGTCACACGTCGTATCATCTGCTCTTCAGTCGATGCGGCACCCAGAGAGAACAAAGTTTCTTCACCTGCAAATGATCATGCAGAATCGAATGAATTGCTGGTGCATTTAGGCCTGAAGTACCCTCAATCTGTTGGTGGGTCAGTCGCCTGTCCTCGCCAAGCATCTTCCTCACAATAGTAACGTTTTCCTCCGTAACTCCCAACTCTCAGCATCCTCCACAGTTAAATTTCCCCTTTGGAATTCTCTATACCACCTGAATATCGTTGTGCGATGTGGACAAACATCACCTAATGCAAGAATCATTTCTTCGAAGCACTGGTCTATGTTTAAACCACGCAGGAAATTATAACGCAAAACTGCCCTTGTCTTATTTCGTGACTACGATGCCATCGCAAGCACTTTACACTCACACTGCTAATGAATAACTGAGCCCATCGACATGGCGCGCCGACTACTATGCACGTATGAAAATGTCTCGACATGCAGCAACAAGCAGCTTCCTACAATTCATTGTTGCGTCATATTGCAAAACTTTCCTAGGACCCTTTGTAAATATTATAAAATAGGTGTTTCACAAAGCAGGTAGTAGTTCTGAGATGAGGGTTATCGGGAAAGTACGTGTTACCGTTAATAAGTATTTAAAGTATAAATTCCTAGAAAATGTACATTAGATGGTTATGTAAGATAAAATTTCGGATTTTCACATGTAGTAGTATATTATACGTATACAAGATTGCGATTTTTTTGTTTGTGTGTGTATATAGATATGCATAAACAAAATGCAAAAAGCCACAATTATCTGCGGCTTTACATGGCCCGACAATTTTATTACATAAGCAGGGGTTATCCTAAGAAATTGAAAATTACTAAAAAACGTGTTTGCGTTGTGCAGTGCCAAACACCATTAACCGTTACCAAAGGTCTGGCGGGTATCATAATTTACCTAAAAACGGTAGAAAACGTGTTGCAACTGTTCGGGAAAATCGACTAATACAGCGAATCCCACGCCAATGCTGAATCCCGTGTCCAACGCATCGCACCAGTTTCTGTGCATACAGTTATAAGGTGGTTGATTGCAGCGAATTTACATGTCCGGAAACCTCAACGTAAGCCTTTCCTCACCAAGTTACACCACAAGCGGCGCCTTGTGTGGTAAAAAAATATCGACACTGCAATATGGAGGACTGGATCAAAGTAATTTAGTCCGATGAATCTAATATTGACGTATGTACTTAAAAATATCATGCGTCCTTCCCATAAATGCACTTCTCCAACAACCTGTGCAGTCCCCTAAATCATGATGTTTCCACCATTATGTTTAACAGTAGGTGAAATATATTCAGGTAGAAATACCTCTCCTGACCTCCGGCGAACTTAAGTGGCCCCGGGAGGGCTGTACATCCGCAGTGAATAACGAAGAGTTTTAGCTTTATGAATATTTCCGTTTTGGAGAAAACACCGACTATAAATCTTGTTATACTTATTACAAGAATTATAGGAATGGGGTGCGCTATACTGACATGTTGGAAGAGGTTTTTGAAGCATCTATTGTACAATTTTACGATATCGTTTCAGGCGACTATTATCTTCAACAGGATAACGCTCCGTGTCAGAAAGCTTGACATGTAACTAGATGGTTTAATGAGAATCGAGTGAAGCTTTAGGATTGGTCCTCACAGTTCCTTGACCTCTCGTTCATAGAGAACTTCTGGCATATTTTAAAGGAAAGAATACGTAAAAGCAACCACACCTCCAAAGAAGTGCTCAAATGGACAATGTTTTAGGAACGGGCGTTTATTTCGCTGAAAATTTGTTATAAAATCGGCTACTATGCCTCAAGGAATCAATGCTGTTATTAAAGGCTAGAGGAGGTAGCATAAAATATTAATTTACGTAAAGAAAGTTTATAAACCCTATCATGTAGTTCATTTTTGTTTTGGGGACCCTATTTTACCGTAACATTATAACATTTGCTTGCAGCTGCATCTTGAGCTATTTTATTAAGCAGGAATATCATATCTTCTGTTGTTGAAATATCTTTTCTAAAATGCGCGGTATTCTAACCACCACTAAACACAATTATAGGGTGTTATTTTTGCCTACTTTTCGTCATTCTGAGTGCACCATTTTATGTGTAAAGTAAAAATTTCATTGCAGATATAGAATTTGTGATATAATTAGTTTTAAAACTTCATAACAATTTACTTTCTGCTATGTTTTTCTTGTGTGTTGCGGGTGGTCACGATCTTTGAACAATGGGGAAACGTGAAGAAGGTGGCAATAGAGACTTTATCAAAAACTGGAAACTATTCACATTGAGAAATAGCAAGACGGGAACGAGTTTCAAAGTTAATTGTAAAATGTTGAGAGGAGATAAAGAGGAAGATAACGGATCGTGAAGAAAGATTGTTAAAAGATTATTAGAGAATCGGCAGCGACCTATTAGAGAGGTGCTACGCATCTTAGAAGCAGATAACATCAAAATATCGAGACGAACTTTGCAATCTCGATTATACGAGAAAATTATAGTCGCCAGGTAGTGAGAAAACCAAGATTGACACAGAGGATGTAGAAAATGAAATTACACTGGGTGAAACAGTATAAAAACTTTACGGTTGAGGATTGGAAAAAGTATGCATCATTATTTTATTTATGCGCATGAAATTTTACACATACTTAGTAAACTTAAAAATTTTAATATTTCGTTTTTTCAAAACTGTATTCAGTGATGAATCGTGCTTAAAGGCGGTAACGGAAAATTTCCGCTTCATTAGGAGAAGGCCAGGTTGGCATTGTCATGAAGCTGTAGTGATTGGAACAGTAAAAACATCCCCCAGCTATCACGACTTGATCCTACATATGTATATGTAGGGAAAGCAACTAGGGCCTCTGTATTATATCACGGGTACAATGAACTAAGTGTACTACAAATCCGTAATGGAATTATTACTAATTCTTAACATCTTACACTTTTTAATAGTTTAAAATACATTGTCTGTCTACTTAACTCCAAATACGATCCTTAGCTGCTTTAAAACAAAACATTGAAGATACTTGGTGCAATAATCAGGACTTGAAGGAATTAGCTGCATCATGCATCAGAAGCATGATAAGAAGAATTGCCGCCGTGGTCAAAACAAAAGGCAACTTAACAAAGTATCAATTTGTACTCTTTAAAAATATGTATTAATCTTTATATTATATTGTTAATAATAACAGTTGTTCATATCAAGTCATTATTTTTCCTCATTTCTTATAAAAATTACACCATAAAGTTGGATATATATGACCTCGCTTTTATTACCCGATAGTGTTTAGTAAACATTTGAACAAAATTTTGTTTAAAGACGTATAGTTTTACTAGGTCATTTGTCACATTGTATACAAAAATAAATTTGATGAAATGAAAATTTCCAATTTCATATATGGAATTCAAAGAATGTAATAATGATCTTCGAAACTGTAAAGAGATTTTTCGATCTATCCTCGTAAAAGAATTTTTTGATGAAGATTTAACTCCAGATTCTGAATGTAAAAATATAAATTTCCTGCACTGAAATAGATTTTAGTAGGAAAATATATGACCAGGCGCTTAGAAAATAAGCGGCTTATAATAGCCTAAGATTTATGTGGTAAAGTACCTTTATTCAATAGAAATTTCCATTTTTCCGGTTATATAAGATGTATTCCACAAATGATCATAATTTAGAGATTTAGATTCTATTAACTTTAGCGCAGTGGATTTTCTTAAATTACTATTATCGTTATCTACTACATTCAATTGTTGAATTATTTTATGAAAATCAGCGTTCTGTGAAAACAGTTTTTAGAAAATTATGTGAATTTTATGGTTTACATAATCGTCCATCTGAAAGCACTATTGGTCGAATTATTAAAAAATTTCAAGAGACCGGTTCCGTGGAAGATCAAAAAAGCGATAAATATAGTCGTAGTGGTCGTTCACAAGAAAATATTTGTTTGGTTCCTGAAAGTGTTGCTGAAGATCCTGAAATTTCCATTGGACGACGTTCACAACAACTTGGACTAGTGGATCAACAAGATGGCGTATTTTACACAAGGATTTAGCTCTGAAGGCATATAAGGTTCAAATAACACAGAAACTGAAGCCATTAGATCATTTAAAATGTCGTTCATTTGTCAATTTCATCAATGAACAACCAGCTGAGTTTTCTCAAAAAATGTTTTCCGATGAGGCACATTTTGAACTTGGTGGCTATATTAATAAACAAAATTGCCGTATCTGGGGTGAGGAAAATCCACGAATTATTCATGAGAAACCTATGCATCCTAAACAAGTTACTGTTTAGTGTGCATTATGGTCAGGTGGTGTAATTGAACTTTACTTCTTTGAAAATGCTGCTGGTGAAGTTGTAACTGTCATTGGTGATCGATATCGTCGGATGATAACCGAATTCAAATGATTTATTGAGAGAAAAATTTCCTGGACGTGTAATCTCAAGAAACGGTGGTGTTAATTGGCCACCAAAATCATGTGATTTAACACCGTTAGACTATTTTCTTTGGGGTTATGTGAAAAGTTAGGTTTATAAAAACAATCCGCAATCAATTCCTGCTTTAAAAGATGAAATTATTCGTGTCATTGGTGAGATAGAGCCTTAATTATATCAAAATATTGAAAATTTTATCAAAAGAGCTGCAAGAGTAGGTCAGTTGGCAGATATTATTTTTCGCATATAAATGTCATAACTGATACTTCAATTACCAATACAAAGTTTTTGAAAGTGAATGCAAATTTTATGTTTTATTTATTCTTAAAAAAACCGCGAAAATTGGAACACCCTTTATTTGCTTTATTTTAAAACATTTTGTGACTCGAATTTTAACCAGTATTTTTCTGGTACAACAAGCATTGGTATGTATTTTTGTGTTTTAACGAGTTTTTAATTGAAATTTAATTCACGTAAGTGAATAAGCAAAACAAATGATTATGTGGAAAATTAAAAATTTATTCGATCGTTTGAAAAACAAAAAATTACTGCATATTAAAAAGCGGTTTAAATCAAAACTCCAGATAAATAACAAACGAGAACCTCCAATTAAACAAACAAAATTAATTTGTGCATAAATTCAAACACAACATTGCAATGTAATCACTAGGGCGCATAAACTCCGACATGTATAAAGGGCGACATGTACCATAATAAATATTTAATAATTGGCATAAAGCAGTTTGTTTTATGTTGTTAATGATGTTAAATACTTAGCTACGAAACAAGCATTAACGATTTGAACTACTTAGACTAAACCTCTGCAATGTAGCATCTAAATGAATACATACACACGGAAGTGAGCGCCTTTTTGCATTCATTTTTCATTTGCTGCATTAATAAAAGGATATTGGAAGAAGTAGATAATATACACAGTATATTTGAAAAATAACGGAGTCTTTTAAATTTAAAGAAAACTACTATCGTCATCTACTCTACAATATATTGGGTCTGGGAAAAAGTTCGTGGCGTTTTTCCCGATAGATGGCATTGGTTGCCGATAACTAAAGAACAACAAGTCACAGCGACACCACCGACGGCTCGTTTTTTAGATGACCTTCCGAACGTTAGTTTGAGCGTAGAAACATTGTAATCGGTGCAGTGGTTGGAAAGTTATTCGCACTTGAAAATGGAGAAGAATAATGAGAAATTTCGCTATATTCTGCAATATTATTATGATAAGGGGAAGAACGCTGCGCAGGCTTGTGATAAAATTTGTGCTGTGTACGGTGAAGGTACTTTATCGAAATCTGTTGCGCGGAAATGGTTCGCTCGCTTTCGTTCTGGAAATTTCAATGTGAAAGATGAGTCACGCTCCGGTCGTCCAATCACTGAAAAATCTGATGAAATTCTTGAAAAAGTCCAACAAGATAAGCATATCAGCAGTGTCGATATTGGCATGGAGCTAGGCATTGACCACAAAACTGTTTTGAACCATTTACACAAAGCTGGTTACAAAAAAAAGCTTGACGTATGGGTTCCTCATGAGTTGAGCGTGAAAAACATGATGGACAGAATTAACATCTGCGATGCGCTGCTGAAACGGAATGAAATCGAGCCGTTTCTGAAACGTTTAATAACCGGAGATGAAAAATGGATTACGTACGATAATCGGAAGCGTAAAAGATCGTGGATAAAGGATGGTGAGCCGTCACAAGCGTTCGCTAAGCCAACATTGACGCCAAAAAAAGTGATGCTGTGTGTATGGTGGGACTGGAGGGGAATCGTCCACTACGAGCTACTTCCAACTGGTCAGACGATTGATTCTCAACTCTACTGTGCACAACTAGAGAGATTACGCCAGGCGATTGAAAGAAAACGGCCCGAATTGATTAATAGGAAAGGTGTTGTCTTCCATCATGACAACGCCCGACCACACACTTCTTTGATGACCCGTCAAAAATTGAGAGAGTTTGGTTGGGAAGTCTTGATGCACCCACCTTACAGTCCGGATATAGCACCCTCTGACTATCATCTGTTTCGATCTCTGCAGAACTCTCTCAATGGAATTAAGTTGGTTTCAAAAGAAGCCTGTGAAAACTACTTGATTCAGTTTTTCGACCAGAAACCACAGAAGTTTTTCACCGATGAGATCATGGATCTACCAAAAAAATGGCGAAACATTGTCGATAATAATGGAGTATATTCGGTTTAAATGAATTCGTCCACGCGCCATGCGGGGACCAGTTGAATTTTACTGAAAAAACGCCACGAACTTTTTCCCAGACCCAATATAATCTGAAAGCTGTACGAGGTTTGCTCAAAAGAAAGGGTGAATTTTAAATTTTCGCACGCTGTGTACATTCGATTATCGAAATTTTTTTTATGTTGTTACACATGTGTTAGTCATATGTTGGCACCATCAGCCAATTTGGATTAGTAGTTTGTTGTTGACAACTGAAAAGCTTAGTCACGTTTGTGTGTGTTCTTCGATTTTTGACTTTTGAAAAAATTGGATCAAAGAATATGTATTAAATTTTGCGTTAAAAATGGAATAGTGCTCCAAGGCACTTGAAATGTTGACTGTCGCATTCGGCGAGTCCACTTTGTCTCAAAAAAGTGTTTATAAGTGGTACAAGCGCTTTACAGAAGGCACGCCAAGTTCAATCAAATGTGAAGGTTTTGTTCACTATTTTCTTCGATTACAATGGCGTGGTGCATCATGAGTTCTTGCCAACAGGTCGTACGGTTAATAAGGAATACTACAAGGAACTTATGCAACGTTTGCGTGAAGCAATACGGCTCAAACGATCGGAATTCTGGAAAAAAAATCATGGATTCTGCATCACGATAATGCACCAGCTCACACATCAATGCTTGTTCGTGATTTTTTGGCCAAAAACAACACCCTAATCATGCCTCAACCACCTTATTCACCAGATTTGGCTCCCTGCGACTTTTTCCTATTCCCAAAACTGAAGAGACCAATGAAAAGAAATCGTTTTGCCACAATTGATGAGATAAAGTCAGAATCGAAGAACGAGCTGATGGCCATACCGAAAAGCGCATTTCAGAAGTGCTTCGAGGATTGGAAGAAGCGCTGGCATAAATACATTATATCTGAGGGGGATTACTTTGAAGGGGACAAAATGGAAATTGATGAATAAATAAATACTTTTCAAAAAAATTCAAAATTCACCTTTTCTTTTGAACAAACCTCGTATATCCCCTCTACAAAGACTGCCATCATTAGAATCGATCAACAGATTGTTTAGTTATTGCGCTTAAAGTGACAGCTTTCTTCCGTCTCAGCACAAAAACAAGAGCAAAGAGCTAATATTAAATTTTGTTTCCAACTCGGTAAAACTTCTATAGAAACATTTGAATTGGTGGAACAAGTACATGGTGATGGTTGCTTATCCCGTACACGTGTGTTCGAATGGTATAAGCGATTCCAGGTCAGTCGTGATGCTTTGGAAGACGGCCGAAAGCCAGGTCGCCAGAAAAATAAAAATTGCGATGAGTTGATAGAAAAATTGCGTGAAATAATGGCGTAAGACGCGAATTAAATTTTGTGATGGATAGTGGAGGAATTAAATATGATAAAAGACATGTGTCACGAAATTTTGATAAATGATTTAAACAAACGAACAGTGAGTACTCGATTTGTTCCTTACGCCTTAAATAAAGGCTAAAAAATTTGGAAAATACCTTATTAAAAGAGTCAGACGGAACTGCATATACCTGGAATCGATTGAACGATGAGACGTGGTGCTTGAAGTATAACCCTCAAACAGAACTTTAAAGGGTGACATGGAAGACCTCGAGCTCTTCGAAATCGAAAAAATTGCATTTTCAAAAGTCATGAGGGAAGAAAATATTGTTTTTTTAGCGACTCTAAAGGTATTATACTTTAAGAATTAGTTCTACAGGGTCAAAATGTCACTGCTGGGTGTAATGGGGCGTTTTAGGAAGTTTTTTGTTGCATAAAAATGCACTATATTATAGGATAGTTACTGGTCGTGAATTTTTGGCGAAAAAACAAATCTATTTGCTTCAACATCCTCCGTATTCGCTTGATTTATCTCCGTGTGACTGTTTCCTGTTCCCGAAAGTCAAAGTGGCCATGAAAGGAACGTTGTATGACAATGTTACACAAGTCCACGAAAAAACGAAATGAAAAAATCTATGCTCTAGCATTAACTGAACGTGCCAAACAGTGTATTGATGCAGAAAGGATGTATTTTGAGTAAAAATATACAATTTAGTCAAAATAACTAACTGTTCTTTTTTTTAATTCAAAAAGTTCCGTTAATTTTCCGGCAAACCGTGTATATATACATGCAGAAGTTCTAAAGTGTAATTTTTAGTTCGATAGTAATAAAATTCTGTCAATAAGAAAACTACATGGACTATATAAAGTAATGCAAAAAATAAATTTAAAAATACATATTCATTACCTTTGAATTTATAAAATTAAGGCCAATAATGAGTTTTATTTATATTTAAAACGTACTTTTCTTAACATTTAAAATTTGAAACAAGTCTTTATATTCCAAAAAGTTTGTAATTATTAACACATAAGACTAGAAATGTACCAACATTACGAACTAAATACCTTTTTTCTATCCCTGTTTTTCTTTCCAACAACGAAAGGCAGTCCATCAGCGATAGCAACCACTACACCATTTCTACTCGACTGTACAGGAGGCGGAGGTCTATGGTGGTGGTGATGATTGGTCGGTGTGTGACTATGCCGATGCGGTTGTATATGATTGTTATTATTACTGTTATTGTTCACGATAGCCTGATGGTGATTAATCTCCGGGGCCGGACTTCTACTAACCAACGATTTCGATCTTCTTAAAAACCTCATCATCTGATTTTTAACGGTCACTTGTGGCCTTGAAGTTGATTGCCTAATCGCGGCTGCGGCTTCTAGTTTATTACCACCGACACTGGACACTTCGTACATGATTTTTCCTCGAACACAAATACACTTTTATTTTTCACTCGATGTTTACCACTATTCCATTTTCGTGTATCGGCATCTACTAAGGTTTTTCGACGCTTCTTTCTGCGGAATGGATCCGCTGGAGATCTATTTTGCTTCTGAGAGCGAATTCATGTTTCTCACGTGGAGTGTTTGTCATCTGACCTTGCCCGAACGTTCAATCTGTTGAATGACAGTTATTTTGTTTTTGTTTTTCTATTATTTGCTAAGTGTTTGCTGCTAGATCAAATGAAATTGAAAGTCGTTGAATGTGTATGCAGCAGTAGAGGCAGCGGTCACGAGATAAGACAATGCAGTGTTACACTTTTATAACGTTCTTGGAAATACGTAAATACATATACAGTACAAAACAAAGAACAGGAAGACAGAATGTATACATTAATACTTTAATAACCCGAAAACCTTAATTCTAAATATATGTTCTCATGCTTCTATACTTAAGTAATGACACGTTTTATTCTAAGAATTATGAGAAAGAAACATTTTATTAGTGTCTTCCTATTTTAATTACTGTGTTGCTCAATTATAGAAAAGAAAGACTAAATTCCCGCGGATAAAAATTTCTATTAAGTTGTGTTTCATATAGAGTAATGTATTTATTATTTTGAACTTGTTCTACGCAAAAGAACATGTAGGTAATTAAAAGTTCATTGTTTATATTCCAGTAAATTTTGATGGAGACTGTGGTTGATTAAATTAATCACGTAAGGTTAATATAAGCCCTTTCTATAGTAATTTTCGTATTCTGTATACACTGTATACACTATCGCTCATAAGTATTTGGTCACTCTTGTTTCATTACAGTTTCTATAGAAAAGTTGTAATTATAAAATTTATTTCTGTAGTAAGAAATAGTTTCATAGTAAACATTATAAATCTATAAAAGCTTATTCAAAAATAATTATAAGATTATCCTATTATTCACAATGAATGATAATACCCTAATAAAACTAGAATAATTGCACGTAAGGGATTAGATCTCTCAATTCTTGGAAATTTTCGATTGTCATGATTTTATTTTAAGGTAGGGTGTTATTGTACACTATTAAGTATTTATTATACTTGGGTATTTTGGCAAAATTGCAGTTACTTTTTATGAGGTGCTCATAGTGATAACATCGTATCTTTCGAAGAAGTTCAATCGGTTAGAAATGCCTAAACGGAAAAAACTGAGTGTAGAAACACGATCGTTTATAATCGCATACGATAAAACTGGCAAAAGCAACCGTGAAATTGCAACAGAACTTAAATTAAATCAGTCCATCGTGGGTTATATCATCAAAAAACACCGCGAATGTGGAAGTGTGTTGAGCAGAACTCGAAAAGGCAGACCAAGGGCAACAACCTCAGTAGAAGACCTTGTAATGGTGGTAACAAGCGTGAGAAATAGCAGAAAAACAGCCACAGAAATCACAGCAGAAATAATTACTGTTCGTCGAAAACCCACAGTTAACCGGTGAAAAAAAGCTGGTTTTCATGGGCGAATTGCGCGATCACCAAAATTGGATCATAGAAGGTTGGAATAAAGTATTGTGGACCAATGATTCCAAATTCTAAATTTTCACGAAGACGTGTTTTCGTGAGGAGGTCTGTGGGTATGCGTGCCCGGGAAGAATGCATAGCCCTTACTGTTAAGCACGGTGATACGGGGTTGCTTTTCTAGATCAAATGTGGCCGATTTCGTAAAAATCGAAGGTATACTAAAAAAAAGAACAGTATAAGCGCATATTAGAGGAAACCGCAACCCCCTCTGGAATTAAAATTTCGGGTCAGAATTTTATCTCCCAACAAGATAATGATCCGAAACACACTTCCAAATTTTGCCGGCAATATTTGCAGAAATTGGAGAACGAGGGAACCATAAAAGTTATGGCGTGGCCTCCCCAGAGTTCCGATTTAAATCTCATCGAGTTGCTGTGAGAAGAACTTGATCGAGAGGTGAGAAAATCGGCCCCCACATCTGCTGTTAATATGTGGAAGAACCTGGGGTAAAATAAAACCTGAGACATTAGGAAAATTAATCGAAAGAATGCCTCCATTGTGTGCTGCAGTGATTAAAAATGAAGAAGGGCATATAGACGAGTCTAAAATTTAGATAAATATATTATACAACAATTTATTTTAGATGTAAAAATATATATTTTTGATATATGTAAATAATAAAAAGATATTAGTATTTCAATTTTAATTTTTGTTACAATTTTCGGGTTAAATGCGAGTGGCCGAATACTTATGAGCGATAGTGTACATATTTCGACAACTAAGTTGATATAATCAGCAGATGATTAATTACAGTGTCGTACCTGATACCATGACAAAATTCGCCTGAAACACAAAGTGGATTTTACCGAGGTTCCAGACGCGGCACGGTGATTAAGTATCTGCCGGTGATTACAACTTAGTTGTCGAAATATGTTTACAGAATACGCAAATTATTGTGGAAAGGGGTTATTTTAACCTTATTTGATTAAGTTTGTTTTACGGTTAATTTATTTCAACCCCATATTTAAAAATCAATAAATATAAACATATATATATATATATCTGTGTATTCATTTATTAGTATTACATTTTGTTTATTTAAACGCACAGATTTTATTCATTTCGTGACTTCTTGATGATAGAATTATTGTGGGCGCACAGAAAATGTATTAGGTTTGTTAGCTGGTTTCGTCATATCTTGTTTTAGATAAAAGAAATATAAACTATATATTGTTATAATTTTTTATAACTCCTTATTTATTACGTTGATCGACAAGATTGACTGACTTCTAAATGAGACTTGTTATTTAGTAATTTGGTGCTAAATCCTACTGGTTTTTACGCATCACGTCAAAATTTGGCTCTATACCATGTTCTGCTGTTTGAAAATCTCTATAAGCAACTAAGTTGCTGAGAATCGATATAAAATAAATAAAGTATAAAATTATAACAATTTGTTTATTTAAATACGATAATTACATACGTAAATACGCAATATTTAGTACAAATTATAAGATTATTTATACAAAATAGATATTTAACACATAGGTTTCAGAGAATAAATTTCCGCTTGGAGAACTTTGTGCTGTATTGTTTGTTTTGGCAGTTCCTATGAATATTCCAATAGTAGTATTATTGGGGCTGAGTTATTAATTATATGCACATTATGCTAACGACTTGAATGTATTTGGGATGTTTTCAATTCCAACAATTTAAACATTTACATTTATTAATAACACACGAAGCCTAAGTTATTAGTGTATAGGTAAAGATACTTAAATACTACGTTGGATATCAAAATGTTACGAGGATAGCCGTTTATATTTCGGGAACACTGTTTAGTGTTGCCTCCGATCTAATGCTTGTATGGTGAAGTTTGTCATTTTTTGACAATATATATCCGGTCGCAATTTCTATTGTTGACAGTAACTTGAAAATTTTATGTCAACGAAAAAATGGAATTAACTGGCGAACATTTTCCTGCAATTATTTTTCATAACTTTCGGCGTGGATTATCTCAACAAGAATGCATCGACGAGCTGAATTCTTTATATGGTGATGAAGCACCATCGAAAACTACAGTATATCGTTGGTATAGTGAATTCAAACTTGAACGGCGTTCTTTGGATGATTAATTTCGTGAAGGTCGTCCCACAAATGTTGTTGTGTCGGAAAACATTAATGCAGCGTCTGAACTGATAATGCAAGATCGTCAAATAATATACCGTGAGATCGATGCATCTCTAGGTATTAGTAACACCAGCGTGCATAAGATCCTGCATGAACATTTAGCCGTTAAGAAGCTATGTTCACGTTGGGTACCACATAATTTAACAACTGCTCAAAAAAGAAATCGCGTCGATTGGTGCCAAGAAATACAATGGCGGTGTTTCAAAGAACATTTATAAAGTTGCCACAGGTGATGAATCTTGGATCTATGTATACGTATGAGCCCGATAGTAAACAGCAGTTGACTGTCTGGGTATTTCAAAATGAGCCAAAACCAACAAAAGTTGTTTACGCTAGAAGCACATCAAAACAAATAGTCGCCTGTTTTTTCAGAAAAACCGGTCACGTTGCAACCGTGCCTTTAGAGTTGTAGAACGGTCAATTTCTAATGTTACACAACTATTTGTTTGCCAAAAGTTTTTGAAGAAATAAAAAAAACAAACCGAAAATGACAGATCATTCTCCACCATGACAATGCGAGCTCTCACAGGTCGGTTCAAACAATTGAATATTTGACCGGGCAAAACATTGAATTGATGAGCCATCCGCCGTACAACCCTGATCTAGTACCCTGTGATTTCTTTTTGTTCCCACACGTGAAGAATAAACTTCGTTGTCAACGGTGTTCTGCGCCGGAAGAGGCAGTTGAGACATTCAAAACTCATATTTTGGAGATACCGCCTTCACAGTGGCAGCAATGCCTTTCGGATTGGTTTAAACGAATGCAAAAGTCCATTGATTTTCAAGGAGAATATTTTGAAAAGCAATAAAACTATTTTCGATAATAAAAATTTTTTTTTTTGTTTCCTATTCCCGATATACTATAACTTTGCAAGAGAATCTGTGAATATTATCACTTTTAAATCTCAATAAATCTTAGGTATTATCTTAGCCACCATAAATAGAAATATCTTGGCTTTTGTGGAGCGGGCTATCATAATATACTAGATAAGAGAAATAGTATGTGATAAAAAATTTTAAACCAAATTAAAAGCGATGGAAAAGGCTGCGTGAGTGTGCATGGTATAAATTTTTACCGGTTTCTTGAGAAATAAAAGAAAATTACAAAACTTCGGTAATGAATATGATACAAGCATATCATGGTGCTGGCTGCAATATGTCCCTTAAAATGCACATTCTCACCTGGACTTAATATGGACGACATTAGTGATAAGCACAGTGAGCGCTTTTACCAAGACATTTTCGGAATAGAAGAGCGGTACCATGGAAAATGGATGTTAGGAAATTACTGTTGGACGTCAAGAAAAAGAATTTGACCATTTATCTTTTATAAAAGTAAATGCTCCTATGTTTTCTATAAAAATTAATATACGTTATTTGATGATAAAAATAAAAATTGAATTTGTTGGCCAGTGCTATCTTATTATGTTTGTCCAATATAGTTTCATTTTTTAATATTTATTGTCTCAGCGAGACATCCCCATCGCTCCCGTTAAGGAAGTCATTAAGATATACAGCGACAAATATCGTAGAAGTGTTTCACATCACCCAAATAATTTAGCCCAACAGTTATATAAAGTGAGCAGTGCAGTGCGTCTGTTTATTCAATTACAACAGGTTTATAACTTAAGTCCATAGGGAAGTTCGATGGAGCTAGCCTATACGTGTCATGTACAGCCAATATAACTAGCTATTGCCTCTGGGCAGTTTGCTAAATAAAGGAGACAAAAAAAGATAATATTTATAAGTACTCTTTCAATATTTTTATTGAATTAGAAATGCTTTTAATCTTCTAGCGTGAAAAGTATAAATTCTGTTAATTAGAAAACCATGTTAATTAGAGAACCATGTTTAAAACATTTAAATGAAGTACTTTAAATACATTTAAAATTGCATACTATTGGGTTGGCAACTAAGTACTTTCGGTTTTGTAGTACAAAATAAAACACTTTTTTTTAAACAAAGAATAGTTTTGAATCAATTATATATTTTCCATTTTGCTCAATGACCTTTTGACATCTTTCTTTCAGCTGCATGATTCCGCGCTCAAAAAATTTCTGGTCCTTATCAGCAAAAAACTGAACCAGGTGCGAGTGAAGGTCATCGTCGTTTGTGAAAGTTTTATCACTCAAAGAATTCTGCAAACTTCGAAATAAATGGTAATCAGATGGTGCCAGATCAGGGCTTAATGGGGGATGTGGCATCACTTCCCAGTCAAGCTCCAATAGTTTCCCACGAGTTGCCAAAAATGTGTGAGGCCTTGCATTATCTTGGTGGAAAACTACACCTTTCCGATTTGACAATTCTGGCCGTTTTTCTTTGATTGCTTCATCCAGTTTTATTAATTGTTGACAGTAAACATCAGAATTGATCGTTTGGTTCCTTGGAAGCAGCTCAAAAAACACAACACCTTTGTAATCTCACCAAACTGACAGCATGATCTTTTCTGGATGCAATTCAGCTTTCGATGTGGTTTGAGCTGGTTTATCGTGTTTGCTCCATGATCGGTTTCGAACTATGTTACTGTACAGGACCCATTTTTCATCACCAGTGATGATTCTTTTTAAGAAAGGGTCGGTTTCATTTCGTCTAAGGTGCATATCGCAAAAGTTGATTCTTTGTGTTAAATGAACTTCTTTTAATTAGTGAGGTATCCAAATATCAAGCTTCTTAACTAGCCCAAGACATTTTAAATGTTTTTCAATTGTTGTGTGCGATACATGTAGCTTCTCCGCAACCTCTCGAACAGTTATATGACGATCCTCTTCAATTATGATTTTGATTTGGTCATCATCAACTTCAGTAGGCCGACCAGAACGTTGCTCATCTTTGAGGGAAAAATCTCCAGAACGGAATTTTTTATACCAATTCTGACACATGCGCTCTGTTAAGCAATTAGCACTATAAACTTCACATATCTTTTTGTGAGCCGCAGCAGCTTTCTTTCCTTTACGGAAATAAAATAGTAAAATATGTCGAAAATGTTTGTTTCTGCACTCCATTTAAAATTAACCCACAACTAATAGCTTTAATAAAAATCACGCACTACTTGCTTCTGAAGTTACGTCAATGTGACTAGTATCACGCGACAAACGGTAAAGTACAGCACTAACATACGTTATACAAAAAATAAAGCAACGCTCTCTATCAGTAAAAACCGAAAGTACTTAGTTGCCAACCCAATATATTATTAAGACGTTACAAAGGGTATCATACAATTTCAATAGACGCTCGTTTCCTACACATATCCATTATAACGACAATTATCTCGCATAATAATGAGGAATTGAACTCAATTCAGTCAAACAAAATACCAACAAGTTATATTTGAAGGAATGTAGAAGACTGCCTTTACGCTGAATATTACGTCGCATTCCACGCAAATACTAACGGATTAACTATTAATTACGCTTTTGGTGTTTATTTTGTTTCGAAATGCACGAGGCGAATACTCGAAGCAATAAAATACGGAAACTGCCGGGCTCTCAGACGACGATAAAGCGTTTCTCAATTATAATAGCGAACCGGCCGAGATGCAATTACCAGAGAGCTAGACCCGGATAGTCGAGTGATTTTCAAGGCGATAATGCGGATTCGATTAAGCCAAGTTAATTAATATAATGAAGAAAGACGTAATGAATTATGAAACGTGGTTACAGATGTTCGGAAACTCCATCGTCATTAATTTATTTTATTTAACATATTTCATAAAGTCGAGTGTAACCGCCTTTGTTCGGGATGATGTATCTATTCCGGAAAACGCTTTATAGCATCAGATATACACAGACTCGGGAATATTGAAAATATTACGCAACTTCGGGAGTAAATTTAAGCAAATGAACATCCCAAAGTTAAATTAATTATAAGAAAGAGAAACTACTCTACTAAAGGCTTCAGAGGAACAAATGTATCCAACATTTACAAGAAGGATAAATTTAATTATTGCTTCATCAATAATATCTTTCTTAAGGAGAAGAAGCGAGTGAATTCCAGGATTTAATTTAATTAGAGTAATAGACTGCTTGTAAAGCTGAAATTACAGTGGTTAGCTATTGAATTAGGACCACTCTGAATTTCAAGCTTCTGAGAATAAATTTCGAATTGTGCCAGGAATACA
The DNA here is from genome assembly GCA_031893035.1 of Dermolepida albohirtum. Lineage (NCBI taxonomy): Eukaryota > Metazoa > Arthropoda > Insecta > Coleoptera > Scarabaeidae > Dermolepida > Dermolepida albohirtum. Next base: position 161,475 of record JAVIWB010004037.1, on the reverse strand, counting down.
TGTAATGGGTGTCCCAAAATTAACGCAAGATTTGAATTTGTCGCCATTTGTGCAGGAACGTGTTGGCAATCCTAAAAAAAAAACAATTCGACAGCTGACAGTTTAGGGTTACTAAAAATGCAGCGTTACACGATAGAACAACGTGTTTTCATTATTGAACAATATTTCAAAAATAATAAAAGCTTGGCGGCCGCAGTTCGAAAATTTCATACAAAATATAATCGGAATAGTGTTTTAACTTCGTCAACTGTGAAGAGATTAATTGAAAAATTCAGGAAGACTGGATCCGTTGGAGATGCCAAGCACAAGCCGTTCAAATGTCAATATCGAAGCAGTGCGTGAGAGAGTCGGTGACAATCCAGGAGCCTCAATTCGGCGTCGTGGACAAGAATTGCAAATTTCAAGAAGCTCTCTACAGCGTATACTCACTAAAGATCTGTGTCTCCATGCTTACAAAATTCAATTAATACAACAACTGAAGCCTAATGACCATGCACAGCGAAGAGAGTTCGTTGAATGGATTATTGAACACGAACAAATGGATGCTGATTTTTCGAGCAAAATCATCCTAAGCGATGAAGTACATTTTCACCTTGATGGCTTTTTTAGTCGCCAAAATTACCGCCTTTGGGATTTTGAAAAATGCATCCATAACGTGTCACTGTTTGGTGTTTATTTTGGGCTGGAAGCATAATTGGACCATACTTTTTTGAAAATGTGGCTGGTCAAGCAGTGACTATTACTGGTGCTCGATATCGCGACATGATAACACAGTTCTTTCTGCTGAAATTGGATGATATTGATGTGGTCAATATATGGTTTCATCAAGACGGTGCCACATGCCATACTGCCTGTGAAACAATTCAATTACTGCATGAGACATTTCCAGGTCGTGTACTCTCTCGTTTCGGTTATGAGCCCCCTAGATCGTGTGATTTAACACCATTAGATTTCTTTTTATAGAGTTATTTGAAATCACAGGTCTATGTCAACAAGCCCACAATCATCCCTGCATTAAAGGAGGAGATTCAACGCTGCATCAACGAAATTCAGCCACATTTATGCATAATGGTCATTCCATAAATAACCCTATCCTATGTACTTTATGATTCAATAAAAAAATAACTATCAAAAGACTAAAAACTATGTTTTCTATTTAATTCAAATCTTGCGTTAATTTTTGGACAACTTTATAATTCATTTCTATTTGCTGTTTACTACCGCATAACTTTGTAGAAATATCTTAGTTTAGCTTATCTCTGACTCTGTTCGAGTAATAACTACGTGCATTGATACTAAAATAAACCTTAGAGGGCGTTGTTTTAAACATATTTCTGTGGTATGTTTTTGTTTTATAATTAAAAGTCTTTTGAAATTTAATACACAAACAAATGACGTATTACTCGAGAGAAACGCAAAAATCATTTCCTCTTGGAAACGAGAATGTATTTGCAATGTGAAGCAGTATAGAAAGAGGGTGTTTGTTATTAAACTGTAATTGCAATTGCGAAATTAGTCAAAGAAAATATTTCCTGTACCAGCATATCACGACAAAATTGTCACAAAAAAAGAAAAAACTACAGTCTGTGATATTCGTTTGATTCTCAAAACAGAAAAAGACAACAAACAAATGTCGCTTAAGCCGATTGAGAGAGATGGATTTAAACACATCAAGACAAATAGTTCACTAAAGTGTAGGCGTTCGGTAAAAAAATCCAATTTGATGGAAAAGATGAAGAATACCTCAACGATTACACAGTAGGTTATTGGGCACACGCAAACATCAATACTAAATTTTTAACCCATTTTAAGGTATGTATTTACTAAAATTGTTGAAAAATTACAATATTTCAATGTTTTCGGAGATCATCTGTAGTGACTAATCAAAAGTAGAGGTATTAACAGAACGTGCTCAATACGTAAGAAAATTACTATCTGATCGTTTCAATGAATAGTGAAACAACCTTCTTGGGTGATATGGTGATGTATTACAGCAGAGGGTCCAACACTACTTGACTTTATCAAAGGCACGATGAATCAAAGTCAATATAAAAGTCATAAATGGGTGATTGCCACTTTACATTGATACGAGGGTGGTCCCATAAGTACCCGGCCTTACCTAGAGATGGCGGTAGCTGTTTGAAAAATATCACTGTATTAGAAAGTACACAATCTATAAAGCATATGTTTCAAGTTTGAAGACGCCACGTTGTTTAGTATTTGTTTGACAGCCATCAATAGTGAACGTTTTCAATGAATTTATAAAAATGGAGAAAATTCGTCATCGTTACGTGATACAATACTTTTATTTGAAAGGCCTCAGCCCAACCGATATAAAAGCTGAAATTGATTCTACTGTGGGTAAGTCTGCTCCTTCGATCAAAATAGTGAAATATTGGGTAGTAGAGTTTAAACGAGGCCGTATGAGCTGCCTAGACGAGCATCGCAGTGGTCGACCAAATAAGGTGACGACTTCAGAAATGGTGAAGAAAATCCACAAAGCGATATTGAATGACCGTCGACTAAAAGTGCGTGAGCTAGTAGACATAGCAGGCATTTCAAAAAGTGCGGTACGTCGCATATTATCTGAAAATTTGGACATGAGAAAGCTATGTGCAAGATGGGTGCCGCCTTTGCTCACACTCGAGCAAAAACAGTGTCGTGAAGATGTTTCAATTGAGTGTTTAGCGAAGTTTCACAGCAACAAAGCAGAATTTTTGCGCGGTTTAATATCCATGAATGAAACATGGGTGCATCACTTCACACCCGAGACAAAAGAACAATCAAAACAATAGACTCAAAAGGGAGAATCGGCTCCAAAGAAGGCGAAGACTGTTTCATCTGCAGGCAAGGTCATGGCATCGGTTTTTTGGGATGCGCGTGGAATAATTTTCATTAACTATCAACTGCGAGTATTATGCGAACTTATTGCAACCTTTGAGCGAAGAAATCAAGCAAACACGGCCGCATTTGGCTAAGAAGAAAGTGTTGTTTCGTCAAGACAATGCACCAGCTCACAAATCCGTTATTGCAATGGTCAAAATTAATGAATTAAAGTTTGAATTGCTACCTCATCCACCCTATTCGCCAGATTTAGTCCCCTCGAATTATTTTCTGTTGCCAAACTTGAAAAAATGTCTCAGTGGTCAAAGATTTTCCAACAACGAAGAAGTGATGTCGGCAGTTAATGGCTATTTTGAGGAGCAAGACAGTTCTTATTATAAAAAAGGGTATCGAACTTATGTTGAAAAATACATAAATTTCTTTCCAAAATTTTTGTGATTTCTTGGTTGGGTTGGGTACTTCTGGGAACACCCTTGTATATTGAAGGTGTTAAGGTTGTTTTGTAAAAACAATATAATACAGGTTTTTATAGAGAAATTCCTGTTATTTTTGGGTACCTCTTCGTATGTATGTACTTACACACGGTTTGTTTGGGCACCCGTCAGTATAAACTCCACGCCAGATTGTCACTTTTTTGCACGCAGACGCTCTTCAATATCTCGTGGATTTTACAAAATTCTGCAATTTTGTTCATTAACAAAACCAATTGACTTAAAATGTGTCTTAAAATGTTCCAACGCCGAAACTTCGAAGTTTGTACGCGCTGCATGGTCATTCAACTGCGGTTCTTGAGTAGTTGAATCTTATTTGGGTGCAGTTTCAAGTCTTTTCTCAAAATTGGCCATGTTGAAAGCTTGAGATATGCCAGCTTCTTGACACCGACGAAAAATGGACAGATTGGGAGATTGGGTCACATTTTCACGCAGTGCAGCAATATTTTCAGTCGAATGGGCGTTTTGATGAGATACACATATTGAAAGATCTGCTATTGAATTAGTTAGTTCAAATTTTTGCACAAAACGCAGATTTGTGCTTTTGCTAGAACGAATATGTTGACCATAAATTCACAAAACGACTATTTTCATATTATTATATTAGATTTCGAATAATCTAGCGGCGTTGCTAAATAGGGTAGTGGCTTATTTATCAAGACTTATTGATTGCAAATGCCAAAATCCGACCTAAAAGTACGAGGGAGCGTTTTTATATTCGCGGAATGAGCGGGTTGTAGAGGGGTGAGTAGGTGCATTGGGGGCGTGGCCTGTGCAGCGACTCATGATTAGTATAAATACGAAGTTTCATTGTTATTAGACAGTTAGTCTTTGAGCTATCGTCAACCAAGTAACATAATCAGGAGTGAAAAGTGAAATATGGAAAAAATCGAATATCGTGCCGTTATAAAGTTCCTTACCAGACAAGGAAAATCAGTCGCGACCATAATGAATGAGATGTCATTGGTTTACGGCGACTCTTGTCCAGGAAAAACCATGGTGTACAAGTGGCATAGTTTATTTAAACAAGGAAGGGAATCCCTTGAAGACGACCCGAGGCCGGGCAGGAGCATTGAGGTGACCACGCCAGCACTTATCCAAAAAGTTGAATAAATTGTACTCGAAGATGCTCGACTAAAGAAGAAACAACTCGCAGAAATGGTTGGAGTATCCGATACAACAATTTTTAAAATCCTACAAGATCATCTCGGCATGTCTAAGGTCAGCGCAAGATGGGTGCCGAGAATGCTCATGCCGCCGCAAAAACAACAGCGCGTAGAGTGTTCGCGTGCATTTTTTGACCTCTGTAATGAAGACAAGGATGGTGTATTGAGTGGAATTGTTACTGGAGACGAAACTTGGGTTCATCATTATGAACCTGAGTCCAAACAAGACTCCATGCAGTGGCATAAAAAGGGCACAGCACCTCCCAAGAAATTTAAAATGTCACAATCAGCTGGGAAACTCATGGCATCGGTATTTTGGGACTCGGAAGGAATATTGTTGATTGATTATAAAGATAAAGGTGTTTCTATAACCGGAGAATATTACGCTTCAATATTAGAGCGACTAAAAGAAGCCATTAAAGAGAAAAGACGGGGAAAATTGACAAAAGGTGTTCTGCTTTTGCACGACAACGCGCCCGCCCACAAGAGCCGCGTTGCGTTAGCTGCCCTGCATAAGGCGGTCTTCGAAATTGTGAATCACCCACCCTACAGCCCAGACCTGGCCCCGAGTGATTATTACCTGTTTCCGAAAATGAAAAAAGAGCTGCGGGGTAAAAAATTTACTGCCGATGATGAAGTCAAGGAGGCAGTTTCGGCGTATTTTGCAGATAAAGAGAAATCATTTTTTTATGAGGGTATAAATAAATTAATTGAAAGATGTGAAAAATGTATCCGTCTTGCAGGTGAATACATATATTGAAAAAGAAAAATAATTTGGTTTTTTTATTTCCACCCCTTGTCCCCCATTCCGCGAATATAAAAACGCTCCCTCGTATTTTACGATGTGTCGAAGGTAGGACAGCTATTCAGAGATCCTATACGATTGAACTTAAAATATCTAAATCGTGTATAAAGGAGAATTTCGAAAAATAAAAAAACAATTTCAATATTATAAAAATATTAAAAACAATTATATTATATATATATATATATACTATAAAATGTAATCAAAAACAATGTACAAAATTTTTAATTTAAAAAATAAGAGTCAAAATTACTCTTTGACCCAAGAATCTGATTTTTATATACCAACACCTTTAACCTTTAGACTTTCGTGCGCCCTAATTCAATTTTAACAGGACGATGAGGATAGAGGCATAATCGTTAGAAAAGTTGGATATTGAAAGAAAAGAATGGTTCACCTACAAATAATGTCATATAAAAAATATATATGAGGACAATTTAGTTCGAAAAGTTCTAACGATGTTACTTTGTCCGACGGTGCAATAAAAATTTATATGTAAAAGCTTTTATAGAAAGTGTGAGTTGTGAAAACTTCCACGAAGGATATTTATAACTGATTCCGTATATTGGCTAAGAAAAAAGAGAGTTTTGGGAAATATATTTCAGCAATAACATTGAAACAAAGAAATCTTTTTACTCATTGACGGTGATTCATAAATTTCAGCTTACATCGTGATACACGTTTCAAATAATTACAGCCCAAAATAAACATCTTTGTTTTAATAGAAAACAAAAAAGTTTCGATAACAAAGAAATAATTTTCCCAAAGTTAATTCAAATATTTTCTGAACATGTTTTTTTAAAAACAACCTCGGCGTCATTAACTGGAGTTGTAGCATTCATACGAACCTTCCTTCAGGGCACGGGATATTATTATTACCGCTTAGAGATAATTGCTTGTTTGTTTTTATTCGAGTTGGGCAAGTTTGATTCCAAATAACGAATATTTTTTCACCAAACAAAAACAACGGCAAACTGTTTTAATTTGCTGGCCATTTACTGTTTGAAGTTAGACAATACACTTATTAATCGCTTACTAGAAAAACAATATTATTGCTATAGAAATAGAATTTTTGCATTTAATGTAGCATAAATTACTTTAAGTTTTTCTCATGTCATTCTTTTGAGAGATGAAGTAGAAGACCACCTTAGAATTTTTTGTATTTTCATTAAAAAAATACTTCTATTTGAACAGAACTTGAACTGTTTTTAGGTTATTTTAAAATATGGAAAAATGGAGAATCGATAGTTAGAAATGACTGATTTTGCCAAAGCACAGTAGCCCGCCCGGTATAGGTTGGGCTGACGGCTACCGAGATGAATTTATAATAATAATAATTACTTTATTACCCAACATAATAGTCACTTACAAGACAACAATAATATATAATAGAAAGAGCAATCGATTAAATAGTATAAATTACAGTATAGTAAAAATTAACAAACAAACAAAAGAATCAAACAGTTGGTCCAATTTTAACTTGTTATAAATGATAAGTATAAAAAGCCTGCAAGAAAATAAAGTAAAATCAATCAAATAGGCGTAATACTAAATGAGAAAAAGTGTATCAACAAAATTTTAAATTCTAGTAATTCGTAACAAAAGAAACAATTTATTCTTCCTAGATGACACATGTACGCCTCAAAATTCCGGCCTTAGTCGAAGTCTTCCATTCTTCTTCACTAATTTTATTTATAGCCATACCGCGTGATTGTGCATTAATTTGTTCGAATCGCTTTTAAAGTGTATATTCAAATTTAAATATCACGTAAACGTAAACAAAAGCACATGTTTCAAAGAATACGTTAAATTACGAAATATACAGTCTGTCGCAGAGAAAACCGAATTTTTTAAAAATAGTAATTCTTAGTGTCGCCATCTATTAATAAAAATATGCGCCGGTAAGGTAGATCTTTCACCAATGTTATGTCAAAATATCATGACATTTTAATTACTAGAAGCAGAGAAATTACGAATAAAGTAACAGTGTGTATTTGGCGTTGGTCGAAAAATGAATTTTGTACGAAGAGCAATATGGTGATGTATATGGTGATGCATGTTTATCGAGTGTGTATGGTTGGTATAAACGATTTAAAGACGGTGGTACGGACATAAATGACGACGAACGTCCTAGTGCAAAAATCTGTTGTTACATCGAATTTGTGCGTGAATTTATCAGAAATGAGCCGGAATTCTCATTGCGACGTGGGAATGGAATTAAATATTTCCAAAGATTTAATTTATCGTATTTTGACACAGTATTTGGCACTGAGAAAGATTTGTACAAGGTTTGTGCTATTGAACGTTACTAGGCAACGCAACTAAGTTGTTTCTATCATGGCTAAACATATTTTGTTTGTCCTTTTCGTCTAGTATAGATTTTATTTAGTCCGTAAATTGCGTATTTATTCTATAATTTTTTAGTAATTACTACGTTAATACTACGCGTATTATTTTTACATTACGAGTTAATTATAGAAACAGAAATAACTTGAATAACAGGTAATATGGAATAAAATTGCTTATTTTATCTGTGTTCATAAAAAAAAAGAGTCAACAACATCTAAAAATATATTCGACTAAGGAACGTTTTTAAAATAGATTTTATGGGAAAACGTTTGATTAAACAATTTTCAGGTGAGTAAACATAGCCAGTTCTGTTTTTTCTTCTAAACGCCGCGTCATCGAAGCCAGCCATGCAAATCAAAAGAGGAATTCCATCGAACAAGCCTTGCTTGTAAAATACAAACAAATGAAGATGGAATTATGTAGAATGTATATATAAAATAATAGATTTCTGTAGCAAAAAATGCCTTTTCATATTTAAGGTTTTGACATTTTATCGAGACGTTGAGCTCTCGATAAAATGCTCTCGAAGTACTGGAGAATATTTTCTAATTCGTTTTCATTTTTTTCTTATAGCGAGATGGGAAAATTTATTTTTTGTAATACAATTGAAATACAAAGTGTAAAAAAAACGAGTACATTATACTTTGAGGAAAATTTAAAAATTACAAATGTATGTTCGGACTTGTATCTAATTTATAAAACTCTTAAATATAAATATGAAAATGAATAATTATATATAATAATAATAAATATAATTAATAAATAAAATAAGCAAATAATATTTAAAGTAAATTTCAATGGAGACTGTGGTCGATTGAATTAATCAAAAAAAAAGATAAACAAAATTCCTTTCCACAATAATGTACGTATTACGTATACGCGTTTCGACAACCAAGTTGTCATCATCAGTAGATAATTAATCACAGTGTACCACTTGGGTCCTCGGTAAAAATCGCACAGAAAAAAACCCGTGCCAAATATTCACTGTCAAAAGCCAAACAGACACTGTAGATTCGTTTATAATTTAATATGTATTTTAGTCTTGAAACTAATCATTTATCTTAAACTACACCCCCCTGCTTACACATACCAACCTTTTTTTAACGGTTTTTTTTTTCTTTTCCAAGAATTCAAACAGACGATTATGTTCTTGGTTTTTTTTGTGAAATGTATACGCTTTCGTAGCTATCTAATTCACGATGATTATTTATATTTTTAATTAAATGTAAACAGTCTGCGGTTATATTACGATTATTTTCTAGCACGTGTTTTTGCTAAACTAGATTTCTCGGGTCGATTAAACTTAATGTACGCCATATGTTCTTTATACTGGATTCCTATCGAATGTTTTGTCCATTTCCATTACACAATTCATAAACAAAGTGGATATCGGTGTATTCATTCAAAAAATTAACGTACACAATTTTAAGAGTATTTTAATGCAACACGAAGAAATAAAGACAGTAAATTAACTTAATTGACGGTAATATCACAATGAATAACAACTGTATCAGAGCCACACCGACTTTTTAAAAATAATGATACAGCGATACGTAACAAATGCATTGGTGGGGTTGGTTACCTAAAACTACAAATGCTTGTAGTTCAGTTACGATCGAGTTTTGGGCATATGTTCATTAGACAATTGTAACTTGAATTTGCTTCACTAGCACATTCTTAAGCTGACAATCATGTCATGGGGCACCTGTATATTATAAAATCCTTTGGAGTGCTGAATATATACGAGGCGGTCATTTTAACATTGGTCGGGTTTCACACAACTTAAATTTACAAGTGTTTCACGTGAAAAAACTTTCAGAAACACTGCTTTGAATAATATATATATACGTGTATATATATATATATATATATATATATATATATATATATATAGTCATAGTCATTTATTTAATTTTCAGTGGACTAACAATACAATCATTTAAATTCTAAAGTCTGTACACGAAAATAAGTCAAAAAAAGTAACAAAGCATTTCTAAATCTACTGTTCCATTAAATAGTTGTAATATTGCTCTAGTGAGTATGGCTCTATATGGCAAAGTAATTTATATGTACAATTTACCTTTCATTGCACAGTAATTTTCCAAAGATTTTATTTCCCTGGGCCAATTCGTTAAATAATTTCATGCAAGAGAAGTATGCTCCACGTTGATATAACGACAGTCTATGGCGAGGATATAAATATTTTAGGCCGTGCCTGCTATTGTAAGTTAATGTTACAGTTCTGGAATCAAAAATATCTGGATGAGCCCAGACAAATTTAATACGTTCATATATAAACACTGCTATAGTTGTTAGCATATTTTCTCGTTTGAAAGCTCTCCTGCAGCTATCTCTGTGTCTCATATTATTCAGTATTCGTACTGCTTGCTTTTGAACTACAAAGACAGATTTTAAATTACTGATAAGAGCTTCCCAAAAAATTACTCCATATCTAAATTGACTATAAAAATTTTAATAATGAAATAGCTTAGCTATATCCTTATTTGTATTTTTGACCAGTGTTCTTAAACCGTAATTAGTGTTACTTAGTTTCTTGATTAGTTTGAAAACGTGTTCAGTAAAAGTTAGCGAGTCATTGATCGTTATACTTAGGAATGAGACACTATTTATCATTTAACCACCTTTCCAGTTTCTCCATCATAAATTTCCTTTTTTTATCAATTCAGGATACGTTTCAGCTTTAAATAGTAAAGTGATATCATCTGCTATATACACTGCAGGCCATAAGTTTGGAATCAGTTCCAGTAAATTCATAAAAATTAAAATTTATCTATGTTACGTTCGTATTACTTTGATATAAGTATAAAGGATTATTCTTAAGTACATTATAAAGCTTTACATAAAAGATGTAGTTTTAAATGCATTAATAGTTGGAAAATAACCAGAAATTAAGGAAACTCTGCGTGCGGTATTATTTATTCGAGCAGGTAATATTTCTGCATAATGAACGATTACCTGGAATGGACAAATTTTATTGCAGACCCTTCCGCATAAACCTTTTGTAATTACATTTAGTTTTTATATTTATAAGTATTTATACATTTTGAAGTAATGAGAATATTTTAGTTGCTTCGTATCATTTAAAGTGTGTAGACACATAAAAGTGTGTAGAATCAGTAAACATCGTTTGATTATGGCGAAGAGAAAGCAGATATCGCTAGAAAAACGTGTAGAAATTATTAGTCATCATAATCGGGGAGATTCTATACGGGATATCGCGAAAAGAATGAAGATATCGTACAAAGGTGTACAAAATACAATTAAAAGATACCAGTCTACTGGAGGGTATACGGACAGAAAACGATCAGGAAGACCAAAAATTACAACTCCTGCAGAAGATCAGACAATTATATTGACGTCGAAAAGAGACAGAAGATTAACGGCCTCGCAAATCCGCGGTGAGTTTAACAGGGAGCGTGAAACTCGGATCTCTTTAACCACAGTAAAAAGGCGGCTCAGAGCGGCTGGACTGATGGGACGTGTAGCAGTTCGCAAACCGCTTCTACATCCGCAAAATAAAATAAAAAGGCTACAATGGACTAAGTTACACAAAGATTGGACAATAGAACAGTGGGAAAAAGTACTATGGACCGACGAATCAAAGTACGAGGTCTTCGGTTCCAGACGTCGGATATTTGTAAGAAGAACTGCTACAGAAAAAATGTTACCGCAATGTGTGGTGCCCACGGTAAAACGGCGGTTCTGTAATGGTTTGGGGATGTTTTTCTTCGGCTGGTGTAGGAGATCTGGTGAAAATCGACGGAGTTTTGAAAAAGGAGGGTTACAGACAGATTCTCGAACACAACGCTGTGCCCTCCGGTCTGAGATTACTTGGAGAAAACTTTATATTCATGCAAGACAACGACCCAAAACATTCTTTTCATTTATGTAGAGGATATCTCCAACAACAGGAAGCTGACGGTGTTTTACAAAACATGGTTTGGCCGGCACAATCGCCAGACCTCAATTCAATAGAGCTGTTGTGGGAAGAATTGGATAGAAAAGTGCGTGAAAAGTGTCCGACGTCCCAGACTCACATGTGGCAAGTTATACAAGATTCTTGGGCAAATATACCCAATGAAACCCTTACAAAATTAGTGTCTCGTTTACCGCGATTGTGTGCTGCCGTCATTAAAGCAAAAGGAGGGTATTTCGATGAAAAGTCCGTTTAGTTGATATTAAAAATAAGTGGATGTAAATAAATAAAATTTGCTTTTTTTCCTGCTTATTTTATAATAAAACGTTTTGGTATATTAATATTGTTTTATTTTTACAATGTTTGTTAAAGCCACTACAATATTTTCATTATATTCAGAAGTGATTCCTAACTTATGCAAGTGATTCCAAACTTATGGCCTGCAGTGTATATAGAAGCATCTTAAAAACTAAAGCATCATAAGTGTCATAAATTTTTTGAAAAATTGTTCTATATTTTATGTAGTTCTTTTCCCACGTTCATATTCTCAAAACGGATATAATTAAAATTTAGAAATTGCGATTACGAATATCAATCAAAACTGCCACGTGAAACCCTTACGACGAAAATGTTATATTTTTCCAATATAAAGCACTTGGCATTTCGATATCTTGTTAGCTATCGGCTCTTGTATTACTACCTTGCGTGAAATTGGAGAATCTGTATTGGAAATGTGTCAATCGCAATATAAAGTGTCAATAATAAATCCGTTCATTATTAAATGTTACAAACATATTTTTGCACTGAATGGAAAATATTCATTGATTTAAGGAAAATGCCGACATGATTTTAAATTTAATTTTATGTAATCGTATGTATTTGTAAGCACATTTTTATTTGATAAAATTTATTAGTCGGGAAGGAAAGTTTAACTCAAAAAGAAATTTTCTGTAGGTATTTTAAATAATAAATACGTAATTACTATGTTGTCTATCAGTTTATTAACACGAATTTATCAACTAAAATATAATTTGGAATGTAGGTAATAAGCATAAGTGTGTTAGTAAAGTGATACAAAACACGGTGTTATTATTTATATTTTGTTTACTTACACTGGAATATCAAGTGCGGTAACCGTCCACAGAATCAACACGTAAATATTTTCTCAGATCGTGTTTTTAGAACTCTATCAAATATTTAAATTGTTTGGTAAAGTTATGAAATAATAACATATTATTCCTGCAGTCTTAAAGTTTGACTATTCAAAATTTAAGGTTAAAGGAGTTACCTTAAATGGCACATAGCATTTTTAAATAAATTATATTTCCAATGAGGGAATACGAGACTAGTCTATTAAATACTTTATAATACTTTCAACGTCAATATCATCTCTTTCCTCTTATAGTACGTAGAATAAACAACGCAGGTCAATATTTCACGAAGGCAAGATTAATGGAAGAGTTAGGACTAAGAAAGTAGGTAGAAATAGTTTCCGCTAATACGGATACCTAAGTTATCCGTTGTATGGAACACAGCTAACAGTTTTTGTTGTAGTTAGTGCAGCGTATGCAAAATATTTGGAAACTGTTTTTATAAGAGCACCATAAAAGTCTTAAAATGACAATTGCAACGGCAGCGAGTACTTACACAAGTCAGAATACACTGTCAGATAATGTGTAAGACGTTATCAACAAACCCAAAGTGTAGATGATCTTCCAGAACGTGAGAAAATCCGTACGCTATTATTAGTTCACTTAAGAAAAAAGACGCAAGTAACACGTCGACACAAAAATTAAATATTATGATATTATATAAATATGATCTTAATGACAAGTCGAATAATCGAACACAATATCACTTATCGAAGTACAATTATTAAACCGTTGCTGTTCGATAAACATCCAGCAGAGATTGGTCGCAGATGAACCATATTTTTCAGTTTGGTCATTTGAAAGGAATGCATAGTCGACGGACAAAAAACCAATTATGCAATACACTCTAAAACAGTCTGTGAAGACACATGTCTGGGGTTGTTTTAAGACGTTGGGTTTCTGAACTTTGCGCATGTTTACTGATATCTTAAACGCCGACGCAAAACAAATGGTGAAATTGGGTTTCTGAAATTTGTGCATGTTTACTGGTATCTTAAACGCCGACGCGAAACAAATGGTGAAATTGGGTTTCTGAAATTTGTGCATGTTTACTGGTATCTTAAACGCCGACGTGAAACAAATGGTGACATTGGGTTTCTGAAGTTTGTGCATGTTTACTGGTATCTTAAAACGTCGACGCGAAACAAATGGTGAAATTGTGTGGTTTAAATATAATCGCGTAAATTAAATCCTATGAGAAGGAAGTGGAAGGATGCAAATTGGTACTGCATCAATGGATTGATCTTCGCGGTCTTCAGACGTTAACCCAGTAAAAAATGTTTGGGCTCTTATCAAGCAGACATTTCGCAGGGGACGTGTATATACAATTTCTCAATTATCTTGGAATATAGAGCAGATATGGCGCTCATTACTTACGAATTATGCGGAAAATTTGGTACCAAATATGGGAAATCCCTGTGAGGCTAATCTTTAACATAGTGGAGACTGGACGCCATATTAAATTTTGGCATATTAGAATATACTTGTATGTATGTACACTACCGTTCATAAGTATTTGGGCACCCATAAATTTAGAAGAAATGATTAAAAGCACTAGTGAAAAAATGAAAATATATTTATTACATGTACATACATAACTAATTACAGTATCTGGCAGTAGAATTACATATTATATTTAAATTTTCGATTCATCTATGTGACCTCCTTTGTTTTTTATAATGGCAGCACATAATCGCGGCATTCTTGCAATTAGTTTTGCTAATGTATCCGGTGTTATGCGGACCCAAGCTTCCTGCAGTTTCCTCCACAAATCAGCCTCCGATGTTGGTACTGCTTTACGGACCTCCCGATCAAGTTCCTCCCACAATAACTCTATTGGATTTAGATCGGGGCTTTGGGGAGACCATTTCATAACTTCGATGGATCCTTCCGCTTCCAAGAGTTGCAAATAGTCTTTGCATATTTTGGATGTGTGCTTTGGGTCATTATCCTGCTGGAATACAAAATTCCTACCCAAAAGTCTTAATCCTGAAGCAATAGCGTTGGTCTCCAAAATGTTTCGATACTGCTCTTTCCTTAGTATTCCCTCAATTTTCACAATATCACCCACGACCGTACCACCAAAACAACCCCAGATCATCACGGAACCACCGCCATGTTTAACCGTAGGCACAATACATTGCTCTGCCGCATGCTCAGCTGTAGATCTCCGAACGAAAACACGTCTTCTGGACCCGAAAATTTCGAACTTTGACTCATCGGTCCACAAGACTTTACTCCACTGTTCAACTGTCCAATGTTGGTGTTCACGAGCCCAGTTTAAGCGTTTCCGCTTATTCTGTTTGCGCAATAACGGTTTTTTCATTGCAATTCGTCCGTACAAACCTGCTTTGTACAAGCGACGTTTGACCGTTGTTACGCTTATTGACTTTGGACGGTCTGCTTTGATTTCTGCAGCGATTTCTGGGGCTGTTTTCCGTCGATTTCTTTTGCTTGTGATCACTATTGCACGATCCTCAGCAGAAGTTGTCGCTCTGGGTCTCCCATTCCGTGATTTATTGAGAACACTGCCACTTTCTCGGTATTTTTTGACGACATAGTCTACGGAAGTATTATTTAATTTTAATTGTTTCGCACTTTGCCGGTTGCTTTTGCCATCTTGATGGTGCGCAATTATAAGAGAACGCGTTTCAATGTCCATCTCTTTTCTTTTTGGCATATTTAACGATCTTAACAACACTACTAGCACAGGAATATCTCACAACGAATACAGAAACGTAACTGAGGGCAATTTCAAAAATATAACATGAAACTCGCCCGAGGTCATTAAAACATCATTACTAAACTTATCCTTCAGTATCCTTCACAGAAAGACAATTACAAGAACTTGGAGAAACTTTTATTGCGCTAATCCCCAGGTAGTCCCAATAACAAATTTTGGTTTATTGCAGGTAATAAAGTAATACATAATGTTACTTATGCAGCGTTTCTGTAGATTTAATACTTTCCTTATACCTATCCAATATTACAAGAATGAATTTCCCAGAAGCTATGCTGTTCAAATAATTTTATAAAATATGGGTGCCCAAATACTTATGAACGGTAGTGTATATGTACTTAGTAACAATACACTATTTTGTTTATTAAACAACTGTATATCTGTAGGTATCGAGGTTGTCTTCAGCTCTCTCCAACTTTCTACGAAGGCACGAAATTCATTTCACCTATCTAGCTTGATGTGGTTATTTTTCAATCCTTAAGCTGTATTTAGCGAAGGAAGATAGGATTTCCGCAACAATTGAAGAAATTGAATGCTCAATGACAAGCAATCTCAACACCATTGCATCAGTGAAATAAAGGAAATACATTTCATGCATTTCTTTAAATGTGCAAATCGTGTTTCAGCCGATGGAGAATATTTACAATAAATCTTCTTCTTAATCTTCTGACTTTCTACCGTGGGATGTAAGGCGGTTTGAGTTACGTAAGTTCACTCCTCGCTTCTTATGCATTTTTCATTCCACAGCTTTCTGTTTTTCGTTTCTTTTTTCATTCTTTACCATTTTATTCATGTTTCCTTGGCTATTTCCTTTCTTCCTTCCTCTTATGTTTTTCTAGATCTTTCCCTTGTCATTTTCCCTCATACTTTTGTTTCGTACATTTCTCTTATAAGTCTTCCTTCTGACATATTCGGATTATATGTACAACTAATCTTAGCTAGTTTTCCACTATTTTATCGTTGATAGACTCGATTCTTAAAGTCTGTCTGTCTGTATGTTTCATATCCTCTTTTATCTCTTTTAGTTTCGTTTTAAATCTTTCTAAGGAATCTCATCTCCATTGTACTTACTCTTAATATGTTTCTCTGTTAATGTCCACGTTTCGCTACTATACATTATCATTGGTCTAACTAATTTTTTATACAACCTTGGTTTTTGTGTTCTCGTCAGCTTCATTCCTGTATAAGGATGTAGCTTTCGTTGTGTTGAGCGTTTCTCCTGCTTTTTTAATTACTACGTTTATTTCTTCGTCCAATTTTCTATTTTTCTCTATTATCGTTCTTAAATACCTATAATCATCAACCCATCGAATCATATTTCGAGTAAATACAATGATTTTTGTCAAGATTCTTTAATAATATTTATTTTTTTATAGTTATTTTTTGGAGAAAAGATATGTACTATTAATTTTCATTCAATTTTAAGTTTTTTTTTTACTGTTATGCACTTTTCATGCACTTGTTTGAAGTTGTTTCTGTTGCAAGACTGTTATCTGATTGCATCATTATTGGTGTAATGAATAATTAGCGTCATTTCTATTTTTCTAACCTACATTTACGTTTACGTAGGCCAAGATGCTTAAATTTAACAAACTTTTATTACCGCAATTATTGCTCTCTGTGAAAACTAAAGAAAAAACATACTGCTTGGCGATTATCCAATAAATTGTTTATCAGATTTTAATAAACTATTTAACTGAAGAGTGCTTGGGAATTTCAAAAAAAAAGTCGGATGTTTTGGAACATTTTAACGTGTACTGGCACACGTGCTAAAGAAATTCTTGCAATATACAAAGAAATTCGTCAAAATTAGAAGCAATATTTGCTTTTCGTTAGTGCTTGTTAAAAACTACGTAACTATCATACATAAATCGAAGGTTCAACAATGAAATGCACCGTGTTTATTTTATCAAGTGGACGCATGAGTTCGTGGCGTTTTTAGTGAACTCAAAATTCATTAATTTCTTTAACAAACGAAACACATGAACTAAACAAGAATATATTCTCCTCCGTCATACGGGGTGAACTTTTCCAATATTTAGTATGGGGAACTCGGAAACTAGCAGACAAAGAGAGGGAGAGAAAAACAATTAAATGGGGACAGAATTGCAGATTTCTCGACCTCGATTTAATGAGTTTTTGTTTCTTGAAGAAAATGTATAGCTAACCATACCGGCCATAAATGAGGGATCACATACTATCGATAGAATCCCTTCGTCTTTATATCTGGGTTTCGGTAGGGACAATTGAAATAACAGATGTGAGTTTTTGTGAAGTTTAGCAATAATATTCGGATCATTATGTAAATTATATAATCACGTTTGTTAGGGTAAAATATTACAATTTTCTTTAATTCTTTTATGACCTGTATTCAGTATTAATACTTTTCCTAAAAATATGTATTTTAACGATTTTTTTTAAATTACAAGACTATAATGGTTCTAAGAAACGATTTATAGGAATTTGTGATACCACACAGAATGTTGCAATCTAAGAAAAAATTAGTATTCGTCTAGAATATTTTCGAGTAAGTTATAATACGAGTATTCGTGAACAAACATACAAAATTCCAAAAAGAAAGGAATTGAGTACAGAAATTCGCAGTGCTGTAATAACATTATACAAAGAAAAAATGTCACTGCGAACAATAACGCGAAAATTTAAATAGCATTATCATGCTGTGCAAGGTACAGTGAAAAGGTACATAACGGGTGCGATGTAACCAAAAAAATGTGTCGAAAGACCAACGATGACCACTAGACAAGAAGATTTGCGCCTGGAACTATTACCTAAACGGAATAGACGGTTAACATTGCCACAGCTTCGCGCAGAATTAAATAAAAATCGTGAAAATGCGGTTTCGCTGACTACCGAAAAAGACGTTTATCAAAAGCGGGACTAAAAGGGCGATTTGCTGTTCGTAAACCATTGTTACGATCACAAAATCGTAAAAAACGATTACACTGGGATAAGGAGCACCAACATCGGGAAGTGGAAATGTGGAAGTGGGTTCGGTGCACGGACGAATCCAAGTTCCAAGTGTCTGGATGTAATCGGCGCGTTTTTGCTCGCAGACGAGTTGGCGAAAGGACGATCTTGATTGTGTTGTGCCAACAGTTAAACACGGTTCAATTCTTGTTTGGAGATCAGTTTCTTTTAATGGTGTTGAAGGTTTGCATAGAATTGATGGCAAAGAAGAAGGATATTTGAAAATTTTAAAGGAATACGCAATTCCTTCCGGAATTAAATTGACAGGAGAAGGTTTTTATTTCCAACAAGATAATGACCCCAAACATGGTGCTAAACTTTGTAGGGACTATGTGAAACAAAAAGAAGAAGAAGAAGGACTTCTTGTAAATATAGGTTGGCCCGCACAATCGCCCGATATGAATCATACCGAGTTGCTGTGGAATGAGTGATGACAGAAAAGTGAGAGAACATTGTCCAAAATCGCAGCAACAACTGTGAGAACGCCTTACAATTGCTTGGAACAATAATCCAGTTGAAACTCTTCAAAAACTTGTCTTGAGACTACTGAAAATTTGTAAAGAAGTGAAGTGTATAGGTGGATACTTTGACGAAAGTTGTTTAAAATAAAAAGTTTTAATTTTTCTTCATATAACTAATAATATTGTTTTGTTTTATAAGGACATATAGTTTATTTGTATAGTGATTTTGTATTTTATCTCATTTATGGCCGGTAGTGTTCATCATTTTTTTAATATTTCCTTTGACGCCTGTGGCTCTATTGTTATTGATTTTAGAAAAGATATGTTGAACAGAGAAGACTTCAAGGTGGCTAAAGTTCGGATTTGATGTTTGGTTCGTACATTTCCATCATTCTCGTAAGTGACTGAGAGTCACATTGTGGTATGATTCGTTATAAAATCAGGTGGTACGATTAGGGTTAAATTTTCTGTATGTTTTCCTAATATACTTCCTTTCCAGTATACAATGCAATCTGTATGGCTATCCCGAGTGGACTTATCATTGAACTTTAACTCATTACAGTTGTAAGAGTTCCCCGGTGTTAATTTAGAATCTTTACAAGTCTTTTTCTCGGTACAATTTCAACAGTTCAGGATATTTTGAATATTTTTTAATCTGCATTGCAAAACTAGGCATTTATTTTTACAACTCATTCAAGTCTTTATTTTTCAGATACAATAAGGCAATATTTGATAAAAATGAGGTGAATAAATGTTTTTGTGACATTCGATGTTAGAATATTCAGCAAATTCTTTCGTAATTCGGAATAATAAAAGTTTTCATATTGTTAATAGAGGTTCTTAGAGTTTTTTTAAATGGAAGTAAATATAGTTTATTCTAGCTGAATGTTCACATTTGATGATATTCAACATTCAAGGGGAGTACGAACACTTGCAACTGATTGTATATTTCGGAACCAAAGAATGATCATTTTTATGAAATATCCATTTATAATTTTCAGCAGTGTTCTTAATATTATAAAATTATTCCTAATGTAAATATTTGTAGAATAAAGAAAAAGAATCTGTTAATATAGTTGATGACGTTGAAAACAAGTAACAATAATAAGGTTTCGCTATATGTAAGTATATTGTATATATGTACGTGTACACATAACTATGTAAGTAAGTCGTTGAATATCAAAATAGAAATACCATACATCGATACTTCAAAGCGAATTCTTACGTTTAGCACGTAAACGCGTTAAACAGTCGGGTGTTTTTTACTCACGTGTTCCCCAAACGAAGGCTTGGAACGTTTCAATAATAAATTTCCATTCACTCAACAAAGAGATCTTAATTTGGATTATGTATGCATAAATGTCAAACAGAGTGTTCATGCGAATGAATTGCAACACACATGTACATAAACAAACAAGGATGGTTAAATAATGCTCGACAATTTCATGCTGTGTTCAGAAGCGGAGATGTTAATCGTCATAATTGAGAAATTGATTAAAAGCTGAGCATTATTGTGAAGATTAATATTGAAGTGAAATACGTGTGTTGACATGAATTTCAATTTCTTATGACATTTCCATTTCATTTCATCCAATCATATTATGTCTAGTGACTCACAGAAATATTCATATCCCCGATGTAACGTTTGATTCAAATTCATTTTTCCGGAGATACACTACCGTTCATAAGTATTTGGTCGCCCTTGTTTCATTACAGTTTCTATAGAAAAGTTGTAATTACAAAATTTATTTCTGTGGTAAGACATCGTTTCATAGTAAACATTAAAATCTGTAGAAGCTTATTCAAAATTAATTATGCGATTACCCTATTATTCACATGAATGTTAATACCCTAATAAAACTAGAATAATTGCACGTAAGGGATTAGATCTTTCGATTCTTGGAAATTTTCGATTGTTATAATTTTATTTTAAGGTAGGGTGTTATTGTAAACTATTAAGTATTTATACCTGGGTATTTTGGCAAAATTGCAGTTAGTTTTTGTGAGGTGCTCATAGTAATTCGAAGAAGTTCAATCGGTTAAAAACGCCTAAACGGAAAGAATTGAGTGTAGAAACACGATCGTTTGTAATCGCATACAATAAAGCTGGCAAAAGCAACCGCGAAATTGCCACAGAACTTAAATTAAATCAGTCCACCGTGGGCTACATAATAAAAAACAACACCGCGAATGTGGAAGTGTGTTGAGCAAAACTCGAAAAGGCAAACCAAGGGCAACATCAGCAGAAGATCCTGCAATGGTGGTAACAAGCAAGAGAAATAGACGAAAAACAGCCCCAGAAATCACAGCAGAAATAAATGCTGTTCGTCGATAATCCATAAGTGCTTCCACAGTCAAACGGCGATTAATAGAAGTTGGTCTTCATGGACGAATTGCAATGCTGAAGCTGCAAAACAAGCAAAAACGTTTAAAATGGGCGCGCGATCACCAAAATTGGATCATAGAAGACTGGAATAAAGTATTGTGGACCGATGAACCAAAATTCGAAATTTTTGGTGCACGAAGTTGTGTTTTCGTTAGGAGGTCTGTGGGTGAGCGTGCTCGGGAAGAATGCATAGCTCCTACTGTTAAACACGGTGAAGGTTCAGTCATGATATGGAATTGCTTTTCTGGATCAAAAGTGGCCGATTTCGTAAAAATCGAAGGTATACTAAAAAAAGAAGAGAATAAGTGCATATTAGAATTAAAATTTGGGGTCACAATTTTATTTTGCAACAAGATAATGACCCAAAACACACTTCCAAATTTTGCCGGTAATATTTGCAGAAATTGGAGAACGAGGGAACCATAAAAGTTATAGCGTGGCCTTCCCCAGAGTTCCGATTTAAATCCCATCGAGTTGCTGTGAGAAGAACTTGACCGAGAGGTGAGAAAATCGGCCCCCACATCTGCTGTTAATATCTGGAAGAACCTGGGGTAAAATAAAACATGAGACATTAGGAAAATTAATAGAAAGAATGCCTCGATTGTGTGCTGCAGTGATTAAAAATAAAGGAGGGCTTATAGACGAGTCTAAAATTTAGAAAAATATATTATACAACAATCTATTTTAGATGTAAAAATATATATTTTTCATATATGTAAATAAGAAAAAAATAGTAGCATTTCAATTTTGATTTTTATAACAATTTGCGGGTTAAATGCGAGTGACCAAATCTTATGAGCAATAGTGTATTTTGCATTTTCCTTGTCTTGTTTCATCTAAATAGCAGTGACAAACCTTGAATTAAAATAAGAAAAAAACAAAGTTATTGGTTATATATAATTTAAAATTGCATATATACTACACAAGCATGAATTATTGAAAACGCGCGCGTTGTCAAGTGACATTCACGTGAATAAGTGTTGATTTAATTTCCTATACATATTCAATGGAATCGAATGAAAAAAAAATTGCTAACTATATTTGAGTTAAATCTAAAAATTAAAAATCTTACATCTACACAAATTACATTTTTAAGCAATGGTGCACACCGCTATGAATTGTAGTATAGAATGATTACATTTATGATTCAAACGGTCTTCTGAGATTGCGGAGGAATTACTTGCAGTTGACTTTAAAGAAAAGAAACAGGAAAGACTGACTAAGCTATGCGAGTTATGCACTACAATGTATCTGTACATACGGCAAGAGTTAGACAAGCTACTATTAGAGATTGTGGCTCAATTTAAGCAGACTAGTTGCTATATACGGTACCTAGTACATGCAGTATCTTCAAACAAAATGAAAAAAAAAGTAAGTATTATTTAGGAAAGAAAAAACGCCGCACTCGGTTTGCTCAAACAGCACATCTAATGTTGCAAATATTTAATCGATATTATCCACTTTGTGGCTTCATAGAAGAAGTTTAAAACGGTGAGTGTTCTATCACGTTTTATAAGTTTATAACTCATTATCCTTTTATGTACATACCGTAAAGCACACGTCTATGATGCGCACATCAATTTAGCTTCTTTACTGATCAATTCTCGTAGTTATTGAAGGTATACATATGGTAGAATTTTGAATTTATAATTTTAATGTTAATGTATGGTAAATGAACTAAAAAATTTAATGTATTTATTTGAATGATTCACACGAACCAAAGAACAAAAAAATAGGATTATATAACATAAACAATTTCATCATATTCAAATTATTTGAAGTAGTTTTCAAATAATGTCAAAAAATATGATAAAGATCAGTTTAATGTCTTTTTTATTTTAAATTTACGTGATTTATTTCTAATTATATTTTAAATTTCGTTAATGACGCTGTTTATTTAAGGTAATTAACAGATAAGCAATCATTAATAAATCCGAAATTTAGTATTAAATATTAAGGAAATAAACCAATGGGTTAAGCTTATATAAATTTAATTTATATTTATTTCAATTATAAGTGAAACTAAAAATAATAAAAATCTTTTACAAGTGATGTAAATTCACTTTTGGTAAAGTATGGTGTAATTGAAAAAAGACAATACTTTAATAGGTCAGAATAAAGATAGATATATACGAGGAGTTTTTAAGCAGATTCCGTTTTTAAATATGACCGCTGCAGCGCTGCGGTCATCGTTCTGCGCATGCGCGCTGACAGTCAACATCTATTGGTTAGTCCCAGACGCCAGTACGGAAGCATTCGTTTGTGATTACGTTTCTTATGTTGAAAAATAGATTAAGGTATTTACAATGCCTTAGACAACTGAAAATCCCGCCGATTATGAAATATCCGCTGTGATTCGTTTTTTGGACGTAAAAGGCGTGAAAGCGGTCGAAATTCATCGACAGATTGGTGAAGTGTATGGACACTATGAATGAAGGAATGGTACGAAAATGGGCTACAGCATTTAAAGATGGCTTGTCGAATCCAAGAACTCGTCGCGTCATATGGCTGGGAACAACTTGATAACACTCCGTATTGCCGTGATCTAGTGTCCAGTGACTTTCAATTGTTCCTTCATTTGAAAAGGCTTGAGAACAGCGCCACGATGACGATAACGTAAAAACGGTCGTGATGCAATGATTGACAAATCGAGCGGCAGATTTCTATGAAGATAGAATTCAGAAGCTGGTTGTACGATGTGATAAATAAGAGTCTTAATATTGGTGGCAATTATGTTGAAAGGTAGATTAAGGTATAAAGGGTACTAGGAACGTTTTGCAATATGACGCAACAATGAATCGTAGGAAGCTGCTTGTTGCTGCATGTTGAGACATGTTCATACGTGCATACTAGCCGCCGCGCCATGTCGATGGGCTAAGTTATTCATTAGCAGTGAGAGTGTAAAGTGCTTGCGATGGCATCGTGGTCATGAAATAAGATAAGGGCAGTTTTGCGTTATAATTTCGCGCCTGGTTAGACCAGTGCTTCGAAGAAATGACTCTTGCACTAGGTGATATTTGTCCACATCGCACAACGATATTCAGGTGGTATAAAGAATTCCAAAGGGGAAATTTAACTGTGGAGGATGCTGAGAGGCGGGGAAGGCCACAAACGTCAGTTACGGAGAAAAACGTTACTACTGTGAGGAAAATACTTGGCGAAGGCGAGTGGCCTACCAACAGATAGAGGGTACTTCTGACTTAAATGCACCAGCAATTCGTTCGATTCTGCATTATCATTTGCATGTGAAGAAACTTAGTTCTTTCTGGGTGTCGCATCGACTGACTGAAGAGTAGATGACACGACGTGTGGCTTGGTGCCGGGAGATGCTAAAAAAGTTTAATAAAAGACAATCTCGGTATGTGAATAACATCGTGACAGGTGACGAGACTTGGCTATGCTATTACATCATGCCGACCAAAGCTCAAAACAAAGTTTGAATCTTTGATGATGAGGACACACCCGTAGTTGTCAGAAAATCCCGATCTGTAAAGAAGAAAATGTTGGTAAAGTGGTATACTGAACAGTGCCTGCCTAAAGTCATTGGATCTATGAAGAACCTGCGGCCAAAGTCAAGAATGGACACCTGGTTCTTCTATCACGATAATGCTCCAGCCTGCACCGAATATTTGACCACGACAGGATTGAAACTTCTCGAGCACACTCCCTATAGTCCAGATCTTGCTCGTTGCGACTTTGCGCTGTTTCCGCATGTAAAAATGAAGCTAAAGGAGATGGGGTTTCCAGTGATGAGGACCTTCTGCGGGCTTGGGACAACGAGTGTGTTTTACTCCCTAGTGAAATTTGGCAGAACTAGTTTAAAAATTGGTTTCGGAGGATGGAGAGGTGTATTGAATGTAGAGGAAATTACTTTGAAAAAATTAAATAAACAAAGCTGTATTGCAAAACTTTCCTAGTACCCTTTGTACAGGTTTTCTTATAAAAATAAAGTTAATGGAAATATTGCACTTCTGTTCTTTTTATATCAAAATTGTAGTTACTTAAAAAACACGCTTCGTATATTACATATACTGTTTAAACATGCTTGAAACATAAATAAATATAAAATACAATGCAAGGAATTTGATATTTTTATATGTGTACTGAGTAGTGATAATCTCTTTTATAAAAAGCAGAGAAAAACTCCCAACTCCACAAATAAGTATAAATAATTATGCCAAAAGTAATAACAAAGATTTATAAATACGTAATATTTGTACATCGTTTTGTTTTATAGAAAATATTTATTTTCACAATATCCATAGTCTTTTATAAAAGCGCATATGTGTACGTATATACTTTAATATTTGATTTTATCGTCAGTAATTTTTGGACTCGCAGAGAATTTTTACGAGATCATAAACACACATAATTTTATGACAATGACAACATACAAACTCATACTGTAAAAAAACACAATAACCAGAAAAACACGGAAAAATCGAAGGTTAAAGAAGCCGTTTAAAATATCAACAATTAATTATATTGAACACGTATAATATGTGTCATAATGTTAAACTGAAATTTTAGATACTATTGGAATTACTATGTTATTTATTACATTAAATTTTGAAAGTTGCTCTAAGTATGTAGAGTTATATGATATCTAGTTAGCCTGGAGAGTTTCTAGTAGGCAAAGTTGAATGTGGTTGTTATGAAATTTTTGGAAAATGTCTGAGAAGAAACTAGATTTCGATAAAGTCGAGTTTCGGTTAGTTAATTGGTATTTATTTTGTTAATTATTTATCGGGCAAAGAAATTTTTGATGATATGACAAATAATTGTGTGGCGGAATCTAAAAGAGGAAGATCGACTGTTAAAGATGAGAGATCAAGAGTATTGCAAAAGTATGTCAATCTAAAGTATCCATTTTCGAAGACCTTGGAGTTTTGTTTGACTCCCACTATCGGTTTTTCTAAGAGATGTTGCTAGGCTTAAGTATGCAATGTTATGATTTGACACACATGTCATTTTATTCTACTGACATCAAGGTTCAAAGACATACATGTTATATTTTACAAAAGTAACACTGTCATAGATTTATACCTCTTTGAAAATTTTGACTTTCTTACCTGAAAAAGTGCATTTGCGGCACGCATTACTTTTCTTATTTAATCAAAAGAAAAAAGCCGCCAAAAGTCATAGTTTGCTGGTAGAAACTTACGATGAGCATGCTCCAATCATAAAAAATGTGAGGCGAGGTTTCGTGAATTCAAAAGTGGTGATTTCGATGTGCAAGACAAAGAACGTTCTGGTAGAACAAAAATTTTGAAGATGCGAAATTGCAGGAGTTATTGGATGAAGACCCAACCCAAACTCAAAAACAATTGGCAGAAGCGTTAAATGTGGTCCAAGAAACAATTAGCGCCCGATTACGAGCAATAGGAAAAATCCAAAAGATGTGAAAATGAAATGCTGCTTCAAAGGTATGATCGGAAGTAATTTCTGCATCGAATAGTGACGGGTGATGAAAAATTGATTTACTCCGAAAACCCTAGGCGCAAAAAAGCAAGGTTGTCACCTGGCGAAGCAGACCCATCGACTCCAAGGCCTAATTTTTTTGGTTGCAAGACAATGCTCTGTGTTTGGTGGGGCCAGGGTGACGTGGTGTATTATGAACTGTTAAAATCTGGTGAAATAGTTAATACTAATCGCTACCGACAACAAATTATTAATTTGATTCATCCACTGATGGAAAAATTTCCAGAAAGTGATTTTACAGCACTATAACGCGCCGTCTCGTACAGTAACATCGGTCAAGGAAGCGTTGAAAGCACTTGGATGGGACATAATATCGCACCCGCTGTACTCTCCAGACCTTGCCCCGTCCGACTATAGCCTTTTCGCATCAATGGAACCCGCGCTTGCAGAGCAGCACTTCGCCAGTTTCAAAGAAGTTAGAAAATGACTTAAGGGATAAATAGCTTTTTTGGGATGGCATCCATAAATAGTCTGAAAGATGGGCAAGATGCGTAATACTTTGAATAAATAAATTTTTCAATTTTCTTGAAAATTATGTAGTTTATTACGAATAAACCGGTAATGACTTTCCGGTATACTTGGTAAGTGACCTAACTACACCAGCTTCAAGAAGACTGGTGTTCCTTATTCGGTCATGAAAGGACTTTAATAACTTGCAAACATTGAATATTCTCTACCGCTCTCTTGTCCAGTCCAAAATGGAATACGCTTTGGTAATTTGGTATGCGCATTATCGTTACCAGCAGTAACTCCTGGACCGTGTTCAGAAGAGATTTATGAAGTATTTATAATATAGAATTGACGGGCATTAATCTGCTTTTGGAACAGAATATGACGGTCCACTTATTAGACATAATTTCGAAGCTAGTAGTGGGTTGCCTTTAGAAATTGATTAATAATAATTTTGATTCTGCTGAGCTACAGTCTCAAATTGATTTTCTAGTACCCAGACTGAATACTAATTCGTCTGCAACCTTTTTAATACCTGGAGCAAAGACGAAAGTTTTGTTTAACCAGGCTCTACTGGTACACATTTGTAGAAATATGCTAATAATTTGTACATCGATCCCTTTCGACTCGGATGTAGTTTTAAATAGATAAGACCTTCTCCTTGTTTGCTTGAAAACTGATCATTGATATTTCATTATTATATTATATATTTATTGAAATTGGGTTTTGTTTTTGTATTTGAATAACTGCACTTATTTATTATTTATATTAATTATTTGTTCTGCATTGATTCTGTATCTATTGTGCATTAAATATTATAATTATTATGGCTTATCGTCTCTTAAATAAAAAACTGTTCTGTAAGCTTAAGTTGTCACAAACAATATGAATTAATTTTAGTTTACAAAAAGATGCGAAATATATGTTTCAAATCTTTGGCGAACTATGGAAAAATGTTCATTCTTCTGGAATGCAGCCAGTTCTAATTCTACAAAAGCGTGTCATATTCGTATCATGTTAGAACTATCCCCTTGGGACTTTCGCAGAGATGCATTTTCATTAGCACGAGTGATGACTATTTGGCCTTTTCTCTATACACGCGCGCATACATTATCGATCATACGTATTTGTCCACGTGTATTTTCGACATTACACAAAACGATGATAACATACCCGAAAAGTAGAACGCTTGTCATTTATTTAATCTCTGTCAAAGAAACGTAAATTGCTATCTTTATATTATGAGGAATGATTTTAATTTTATTTAAGCTCTGTCTAAGAAACATAAATTATTATCTTTATATTATGAGGAATGATTTTAATTTTCTGAGAGTTGTTTTGTAATATTTTATTATTATTTCCGTTTAAGTGGAAATACTTGTGTTATAAAGAAAGCATTATTTTTATTTTCGAAAAATCTTTTTCGCAATTCATTAGCATACTGATTCAAAGAAATTGTATATCATTTAAGCTCTAGAACCATACAACAAATGAAATTAAAGTAAAGACCTTTTATGTAGACCGCACTGAAACTGTTTCAGTGCAACGAAAGCAGTAGTAGCAGGTAAGTTCTGTGGATGTCCCATGTAAGTGGAGGTGAAACGTCGGCAGCAGAAGAACCACCAAGAACGCGATTCCAACCCGGAAAATAATAAAGACGAAGATAATAAATCCACATTCTTCGGTATTTATGTATTTAAGTACATCAAAACTCAATTATCGTTAATTACCATTTTACGAATTAGTTAAGGCGATTAAATAAAGACGTTTTCCTCGGAAACAATTAAATGACATTACATTAAACCACAAATAAACTAATGAGATGTATCGTATTTGTATAAAAAAATTTAGTTTACATTCAACTTTCGAAGTGTAAAGAGTTTGTGTCGTATATATTATTTTAAAATAATCGATATTTTGAATAATCCAGCGTGGAAGGGAAGTATCCATTCAAACGTGTGCTCTTATACTGTCTCGTCATGATATTGACAAAAGTAATAGACGAATCGCGAAATTACTGAAGTTAAGTCACATAAGTGTGGTCTGCAATACAAAAGAAAATAAAGAAGTAATTTACTGAATAAAAAGCGGCCGGGCCGACCAAAAATACCAACACCAGCAGAGAATCGAGCAATAATTTTGTTAAGTAAAGAAAAAAAGAGGAAAAGCTGCATCGGAAGTTGCAGCAGAGACAAATATTAATCGGAATAAACCAGTTAGGGTCACAATGGTGAAAAGGCCTTCACTCAAAGAAAGGGAGTTGCTGTGCGAAAACCGCTATTACGCAAGCGAAATAAAATAAAACGATTAACTTGGGCAAGACAATACAAAGATTGAATGCTGGAGGAGTGGACAAAATCCTTCTTTTGGAACTGAATATCTCGAATTTGGATTCGTCAAAAAGAAGAATTTTGTCCGAAATTCAATGGGAGTACGAGTTCTCTAATCATGCATTGCATCCACCACCAAGCATGAAGGAAGATCATTAATGGTTTGGAGTTGTTTTGCTGGATTTTGCGCGATCTCGTTAAAGTAGACGGTATTCTAAGCAATGAATGGTACAAAGAAATTTTGGAACAGAATGCAGTTTCTTCTGGAAGATTGGAGAAAACTTTATGTTACAGATAGCAACGATCCCACACACATGTCTCAATTGTGTCAGGGGCTATTAAGAGGAATTAGAAGGAAATGTGTAATTGTTATTATGAACTGGTGTCCTCAGAGCACTAACTTGAATATTATAGAGCTGTTATGAGAAGAGTTTGACAGATAAATGCGAAAACCAGTTCCAGCATTCACAAAAACGCTTCGTGGATCGAACTACAGGATGCATGGTCCAAAATAGAACCGAAAATTTTGGCGAAATTACCATAGATGATTCCGAGATTGTGCCAGGTGGTAATTCAAGCTAAAGGAAAATCGACGAACCAAAAATTTAAAAGATATTTATTAAAGTTACCGAAATAGTACCTTTTTAAGATTTTAAATCATTTTGTATAATTATATAATAAAATTTTAATTTTGGTGTAAGAATTTCACTTGTTTTTTTTAGTGTATGTACATGTACATTAATTACGTTTTACATTTGTTAAAATAAATAGGTTTAGAGATGCTAGTGGACCACTACATAAAAATTTAATTAAGAAATTCAAAATATTGAGAACAGATACAATGCATGTAAACCTTTTAGTGGAAAAAAATGTATAAATGGAAATATTCATCGAAGTCACTTCTTTTGTTATTCTTTTCTCTTTTCGTATATCGTTTTCTGTTAGATATATAAATATTAGAGTTAATTTATATATTTTTATAAAGTTTTGAAAAAATTTTTTTTTGTCACATCACATCAAATCACATAAATTAAACGACATTCATATATGGGATTGAGGTGGGAGTTGTTTGACGAGGTGTGTGCATAGACAAAACGTTTTCTTAGCTTATCTGATGAAGCAGAATAATGTGTTGGAAATCCATGTTTATAATGACTCTTTAGGAGTTGTTCGACTACTTTGTTATTCATACGTGACGTGTATTTAGGAGATCAGTCATATATATATCAATCATATTGCACGACATAATAGAAATATATATAGGAGACTAAAAGAAAACCTATTAATTGAAGTTCAAGGAAATAAACGACATTTCTATTGCTTGTCGAAGAGGAGAGGAAAATTAAGTAGCTTTTGCAATTTCGAAAAAATAATAAGAGGTAGTTTTGATATGTTCCAATTGAGATTGAACTTACACCTTTCAGTAACAGAGTGAGCATATTTGCTAATTAAGCCATGCGAATAATTTGAATTTCTGAATTACATCGAAGAGGTATTTGATAAGAGCTTTTAAGTACGCAATTTTTATATTAATTAAAAAAAGAATCACTAAGTAAAAGTTTATGTTTTTAAAGCAAATTTTGTCCAAATGTTTCTTGTGTTGAAAATAATAAATGATAGAGGAAGTAGCAAGAAAGCACACCTTGATATCAATCTGTCTCTGCTTTCGACAATGTGATCTTTGCAATTAATTTTGCTCTGCATCTGCGTACTTAAATAGTTTAATACTTGTAGATACCGTTATTTCTATACTGTTTACAATGCACCGTCTCATACAGCAAAGAGAGCGTTAAAAGCACTTGGATACGACATAGTATCGCACTCGCCGTACTTTCCAAAAGTTGCCCCGTCCGACTATCACCTTTTTGGCATCAATGGGACACGCGCATTCAGAGCAGCACTTCGCCAATTTCGAAGAAGTTAGAAAATGGCTCGATGAATGGTTTTGCTCAAAGGACAAACAGTTTTTTTGGGAATTGCCTAAATAACGGGCAAAATGTGTAGAATCAAATGGTCGATACTTTGAATAAATAAATTTTTCCATTTTCTTGAAAATTATGTAGTTTTTTTTATGAAAAAACCAGTAATGACTTTCAGGTACACCTGGTAGATAGTGAATGAATTATAAAGTTGACAACTTTTATCAAAAACTTGATGCTAAGTAACTTACGTCTAGCTGAAAGTGACTACAAATCAAAACCATGAAACAAACTGAAGTAGTCAACACCACGAAGGGTATACTCGCCACTAGCTTTAAGTGCAAGATATCTCAAAAATCCCTTTTAGACTCCTTCAAGGTCTAGATGTAAATATACATAGTGGGAATACCAAATAATGACGGTATAATCAATTTTAGAACACAATTGAAAAAATAATCTTAGAGCAGAAGGTTCCGTTTTCATTTACTTACAGGGACAAATACATTTAAATGATCAATCCTCGTAGTAAGAAAGTGTAATTTCTAAAAAAAAAATAGTATAACTACCGAGAAAGATTTACTTTTCTAGTTTGTACGCACGTGTGGTAATTACGGCTTTGTAATCCAGTGTGCTGCTGTGATTTATGGTTTATTATAATGCGGTATTTTTAGTGGGACTTTTACACAAAATCTAAACTCTACTTTCCAAAAGATAATTAAAAAATAAAAATATCCTTTGTAGCGAGACTAAATAAATATTTTATATTTATCTTATATTGAATTTCTTAATTTTGTAATATAAAAATAAGGTAAAGATATTGTAAGACATTTAAGACCCTTTAAGATCCCATACATTAAAAAAGCGTTGGAAGTAACTATGTAAAACTCCTCGTTTGTGTGAAAAATTGCGTAATTTTTGACAAAAACAACTAATAAATATTTTAGAAGTGTTTTACAAAACACACTAATAATATATTGCAATTCTAGTTGGATTGTTGCCAGGAAGTTCTTGTGAAAACAACTTCTTTGGCGTTGTATCTGCATTGTCTAAAATCGATTAAAGTTAGAATATGCACGAAGTTTTGACCTGTTTTTGGCGTACGAAACTGTATCTACCAATTACTGCCAAAAAAATACTGCAGATGGATGGACGTCCTGAATTTGTCGAATATGCACACGAGGGTTTTTAGTTTTCAATTTATGTTAACCACTTCTTTTATTTTGATGGCTAATGATTTCTTTTAGCTTGTATATTACAAAGATTTATAAACGTGTATTGGAAATATGGTAATAAGTTGTGATGGCTAGTGGGTAGGTAACTTAACTATGAGTCTGTTCTATTCGTAGCACTATTTGGAGAGGTAACTCAGAGGTAATAATACGTAGCAATTATAAAATCGCGAAGTTAAAATAATTAATTTTGGATTAACAGAGTGCCTAGAAATGGAAAATTCCTTGGGAAAAGTTCACTGGTAAAAATAGAGCATTCGGACAATGCAAAATGTATTTATTCAAATTGTCATTTTTAATCGCCTATTACCGATGCACCGATCGTTAAAGAAAAAAAATAGCTTCAAGAACTAATACTTGTGAATCAAATAGAAATATATTATGAGTAAACACATTTTGTTATTTTTGCATATTCTTTTCTATTTTAATATGGTAGTCGTTCTGTTCTAATTATAATTTTTACTCTTTTTTATTGTTTCGACCATTGGGATAATAAAATATTTAATTTATATTAACGTTGTTTCAGGAGAGATAACTCATTTTTTAAGTTATTTATTTTCTTCAACCTGCATTTCACAGTTATCTATTTTCAATTGGGAACAATAGTTTTATAAATACATATATTTATATACGTATATAAATAATAAATATTTGTGATTACTTACATTTGTTAAAAGCATATGTTTTTGTAATTTGTAACTTCCCGTTGATAGATGTTTGAATAAACAGGGAGATGCAGACAATTTATTTTTATAATTATTTAAGGATATAAAGTTGTCATAAATATCATTGAAATTTTTAATGTCTCTTCTATCATTTATTGTTTTGATATTCTTTTGTGTATATCATTTCCTTAATTATACTTTTATTGTAATTGTGTTCTATGTCGAGTCCTTCGGTATTGTTAAAGTCGAATTTATGTTTTTTTTCTAAGGCATGTTTAGGTACGGCTATTGCATATATTTTAAAACTGTATTTGCGTTCGTATGTTCTATTACGTAGACATTGTTTTGTTTGTCCTACATACATATGTACTTTCACAAGATTGGTATTTTATTTTGTGTATACTATGTTTTCTTTACGTATTTCAAGTTTAATTTTGGCAAAAAAGCATTTGTTTGTATATTTCGGTTCGTTTGCTATTTTAATGGTGAATTTTTCAAAAAGTTTGTTTAGGTTTTCTGATAGGTGTGGTATATACATATGGTAAAAAGTCATGAATTTTGGTTTGTCGTTGTTTGTGGTAGTATTCTCAGTGATTTTTCTGTATTTACAATCTTTATTTTGTTGCCTCCGTTTTTTGAGTGTGAACTTCTTAAAGAGTTGTTCAAATTTTCTTTGTTCCTTGTAATATTGTTTTTGTCTGAGAAGTCATAACACCTGCCTACTAAGTTATGGACTGTATTTATTTTGTATATAATGGGAACGTTTGATAAAAAATGTAGATATCTATCTAAGTTAGTAGGGTTTGTGTACTAATTTGAGTTAAGGTTACTATCTTTGAGTTTTACTGTTATATCCACATAATTTAGGCAGTTATTATTTGCGTTTTCTATTGTAAATTGAAGTTTTTTTATGAAAGAAATTAAAATGCTTGTCTGCATGGATTGGTATTGCTAAATTTTTGTTAATTTGCAAATGTTGTTAATTTAAAAATGTTTGGGTATTTGGCAATTTTACAATATTAAACAAAAAAGTATATTTTTAACAAATATAATTAATCACAAATATATGTACATAATAATTTAATATATACAGTGTCACAAGTGTTCTTACACCGCGTAAATGTTTAATATCAATCAAATACGAATATTTGGCTTTGATAAAGCATATTTATTTCTATTTAACAAACTTAAGACTCTAAAAAAACCTCTAATAATAACATGAAAACTGCTATTGTTTACAACTACAAAGGAATTTGCCAAATATTATTATAAGATCGAATGTAGTACACTTTATTTTTATGAAAAATTTCTCTACGTACATTTGGAACGAATTCGGTAAATCCGAATATATATATTGGGTCTGGGAAAAAGTTCGTGGCGTTTTTTCAGTAAAATTCAACTGGTCCCCGCATGGCGCGTGGACGAATTCATTTAAACCGAATATGCCCCATTATTATCGACAATGTTTCGCCATTTTTTTGGTAGATCCATGATCCCATCGGTGAAAAACTTCTGTGGTTTCTGGTCGAAAAACTGAATCAAGTAGTTTTCCCAGGCTTCTTTTGAAACCAACTTAATTCCATTGAGAGAGTTCTGCAGAGATCGAAACAGATGATAGTCAGAGGGTGCTATATCCGGACTGTAAGGTGGGTGCATCAAAACTTCCCAACCAAACTCTCTCAATTTTTGACGGGTCATCAAAGAAGTGTGTGGTCGGGCGTTGTCATGATCGAAGACAACACCTTTCCTATTACTCAATTCGCGCCGTTTTCTTTCAATCGCCTGGCGTAATCTCTCTAGTTGTGCACAGTAGAGTTGAGAATCAATCGTCTGACCAGTTGGAAGTAGCTCGTAGTGGACGATTCCCCTCCAGTCCCACCATACACACAGCATCACTTTTTTTGGCGTCAATGTTGGCTTAGCGAACGCTTGTGACGGCTCACCATCCTTTATCCACGATCTTTTACGCTTCCGATTATCGTACGTAATCCATTTTTCATCTCCGGTTATTAAACGTTTCAGAAACGGCTCGATTTCATTCCGTTTCAGCAGCGCATCGCAGATGTTAATTCGGTCCATCATGTTTTTCACGCTCAACTCATGAGGAACCCATACGTCAAGCTTTTTTTTGTAACCAGCTTTGTGTAAATGGTTCAAAACAGTTTTGTGGTCAATGCCTAGCTCCATGCCAATATCGACACTGCTGATATGCTTATCTTGTTGGACTTTTTCAAGAATTTCATCAGATTTTTCAGTGATTGGACGACCGGAGCGTGACTCATCTTTCACATTGAAATTTCCAGAACGAAAGCGAGCGAACCATTTCCGCGCAACAGATTTCGATAAAGTACCTTCACCGTACACAGTACAAATTTTATCACAAGCCTGCGCAGCGTTCTTCCCCTTATCATAATAATATTGCAGAATATAGCGAAATTTCTCATTATTCTTCTCCATTTTCAAGTGCGAATAACTTTCCAACCACTGCACCGATTACAATGTTTCTACGCTCAAACTAACGTTCGGAAGGTCATCTAAAAAACGAGCCCTCGGTGGTGTCGCTGTGACTTGTTGTTCTTTAGTTATCGGCAACCAATGCCATCTATCGGGAAAAACGCCACGAACTTTTTCCCAGACCCAATATATAAAACTATAACTGTAAAAGGTATTGCTTGCTGGTTGAAGAAAATAAATAACTTGAGAGGGGTGGGGGGGGGGGGGGGTCGCCCAAAACGTGGTTAATATAAATTAAATATTTTATTATTCCAACGGTCAACACTCTCAATAAAAAAGAGTAAAGGTTAATTACATATTTATGTCTTGAATAAAAGCAGTTTAGTATTTAAAATGAAGTTATAACTAGTTAGTGAAAAAATCTTCTTCGGTAATAAAGAAGAAAACCGGCTTATTAAAACAACACAATAATAATTTAATATATACAGTCTCTCACAAGCGCTCTTACACCGCGTAAATATTTAATATTAATCAAATACGAATATTTGACTACGATAAAGCATATTTACTTCTATTTAACAAACTTAAGACTCTAAAAAAACCTCTAATAGCAACATGAAAACTGCAACAACAAAGGAATTTACCAAATATTGTAATATCGAATGTCGTACATTTTATTTTTATAAAATATTTTTCTATTGCGAGCCGTATATTTAGAACGAATTCGGTAAATCCTCTTCATAATATCACGTGTTTGTGAAAAATAAACATCTGATAATATGCCAGAGTTAACGACACTAAATTTTAAAAAATCTTGCGTGTTCTGCAGTGCTGACTGAAGAAAAAATATTTAAAATATATCAAGATTTTAAATGAACTTCGAAGATTTTAAATGAACGCGACCAGAGAACTGTGTTATAAGTGCAATGAGTTAAAATTCGACAGTAGTAATGTTGCTAATGAAAGGTTTTTTAAATGGTAATATTCCACTATGCCAGCTATTCCGCAAAATTCCCATTACGTTTTCTTAATGTATTTGAACTTTCTTTCCAGTACGAAGTTCTTTGTATACGGCTACCCTCAGTGTAATTATCCAAGCATTTTAACAAAATATCTGGAACTGTTGAAATTTTACCGAGAAATAGATGTCCAAAGAATCCAAATGATTAGAAAATTATTTGTAACAATTCTCTGCTCCTGATCATTGTGTTTGAACACCCATTTCTCGGTACAATTTCAACACAGTTTAGGATATTTAAAAAATTTTTTTTAATCTACACTGCAGACCATTGCAATTAATAAATTTGCTTCTTTGGCCCAAGGGTTTTTTCCCCTCTGTGTAGTGCTGTTAACTGGTGCATATTATCAGACATGTGTTGTAAAAAGCAACCTTTTTACAACTCATTTTTGTAAAAGCATCAAATACATATCTTTTACAAATACGTGATACTACTAAGAGAATTTGCCGAATTCGTTGTAAATTTATGGGTTACAATATAGAAATTTATTATAAAAATGGAAGTGTTGGAAATTTTTTGGGACATTTGATGTTAAAATATTTACGAAATTCTTTTGTAGTTGTCAATAATAACAGTTATCGTATTGTTATTAAAAGTGCTTTCAGTTTTCCAACGTTAAGTGGAAGTAAAAATGCTTTATCATAATATTTGATGTTGCACATTAGCAAATATTGTGATACTATGAAGAGAAATTTATTATAAAACTGTGAATGTAGGAAAATTTTTTGACATTCGATGTTAGAATATTTACAAAATTCTTTTGTAGTTGTAAATAATAACAGTTTTCATATTGTTATTAGAAGTGCTTACAGTTTTCCAATGTTGTTAAATGGAAGTAAATATGCTTTATCATAACATTTGATGATTTTCAACATTCACGGGGTATACGAGCATTTTAGGGAATGACTGTGTGCATATTCACTTTGTGAAATAAATTATATATTTCCAGTTCTTTCATTTTGTACTCAATTGTGAAAAATATCGTATGTACATACTTCCAAATTGAGTATTTGAAAACATGCAATTGCAATCTAAATCCATTAACTTTACGATTTTCAAACCATTTAAACGTGTACCAAATCATCTTTCATTTCTATAGCATAATATTGATATTGCTAAGTACAAAGTTACTTTGAAATTCACTTTTATAGATCGTACATTGTAGTTATTCTTTGAAAGTTGAAACATTTTCTTTTCGATAACCTAAACAGAATCGGTATGTAATCAATAACATAAAACGAACTAAGATAAATTTGTTTATATATCTGTGGATTTGTAACATTGCTCTGTCTTATCTCAATTTCGTATGTGAAACGCGATTTACGCATTTGAATGTGTGAATAAAAAACACATTCAATTGATATATACTAAAAGACGTACATAGATACAGTCCAGGACAAAATTGTTGGTATGACATAAAAACAATCACAATTTTGATTATGGTTGAAGGCATTTTTGAATTAGTTTTCTCATGGTTAAGAAATCGGTTTGCATTTTGTTTAGTATTAAAAGGAAGTTACATTTTATTGCATGTTTCTAAAAGCATTATTTTTATGCAATGACAAAATTGTTGGTACCGTATTAGTTTGAGTTATGAAAATTTTGGACGAATTAAAGTAATTTTCATTTTTTCCATTCATTTTACTATTATAAGTGTGCAAAACTTACAAAATGGTTAATTTAGAAATTAACTTTAACATAAGAAAAAGAGTGCTTTGGCTTCTAGTTTGATCGGAGCAAAATTAATATTTTAAGCAAGACTGTTGTGAATACGAAGGTGGATCCCTTTGCTCCACCCTGACCCACTCATAATAAAAAAATTTGCAAATATTTTACTTTTATTTTTCTACATAGCCTCCATTAAGGTTAACACATTTTTCCCATCGATATTTTAGCATTTCTAATGCTTCTATCATTATTTAATGGAAATTGTTTACCACGCAAGTGTTCTTTAAGTTTTGAAAACAGTTAGTAATCGCTAGGGACCAAATCTGGCGAGTATGGCGGATAACTAATTCGAAGCTTGCCTGAGCTATTGCAGCTGATACAATTACGGATGTATGACTGGATGCGTTATTCTGATACATGAAAACATCTTTGTGCAACCCGACGTTTTTCTATTTTGCGTCTCGTAATTTGGGAATTAAGTTGATATAATAAGCACCTGTAATTGTGGCCCCCTTCTGTAGGAAATCTACTAAAATTACGCCTTCAGCATCCCAAAATACGAATAGCATGATCTTCCCTGTTGAAGGTTGCATCCTGAATTTTCTCGGCGGTGGTGAACCTCGATGTGTCCGTTCCTTACTCTGTATTTTGGTCTCTGCTTCATAATGATGAATCCACGATTCATCCATATTCACAAACCTTGTAAGAAAATTTTCTTTGTCGTGTCTATTCCGTGTTAAAAGGCGACTGCAAATGTCTTGTCGAGTTTCCTTATGTGCACCTGTTAACATTCGTGGTATCCATCTTGCGGACAATTTCTTCATGTTTAATTCGGCAGCAATTATATTATATATAAGAGACCAGTATCTTCAACCAGTTGTCTAATAATCACGTCGATCTTGCAGCACAAGACCATGAACTTTTTAGCATTTTCTTGGGTAGTGACGGTTATGGGCGCTTCATCTGCATGTTCGTCTGTATACGACCGTCTACCACATTTAACCTTACGACACCATCTTTGAACTATGTCATATGTGCAGATTCCCTTAATGTATCCACACCAAATCCTGATGAATTTGAGTTGGGGTCATCTTTTTTATACGCAAGTATTTAATCATCGCTCGTTGCTTGACATGATCCATTTTGATACTGATATGTGACTCTGTCTATCTCGGGCATCTACTGTAGGCACACTTTGACGGGTTCAGAGTTGTAAGTTTGTAGTGTTAGTCTATACATAGCGGGTTAAAATACGATGTGAACAAAAATAATTGTTTTGGTTTATAAATGGGTCAGAGGCGGATCAAAGGGATCAGCCCTCGTATATGCGAACTAAATTTATTGTATAATTAGTGTAGACAGTTTAAATTGATTTAATAAACCTTAAAACATAGCCGTACGAACTTTATAGTTTGTGGAAATTGTGCATGTGTAAAATGCAGCTATTTAAAATATTAATTAAAATGTCGAACAATAATTTTCTTTGCGTATTTCAACAGTATTAACAATTTTGTCCATCTGCATTTCAATTTGTATTCTAAAGAATTTTTTGTACAAAGTAGTGCCTAATTTTGTCAATATACTTTGTAATACCAACCTTTGTCTGTATTTGTAAATTATTCACTTTTAATTCTAAACCTCGAAACGCACAAATTGCAAGTTGTATCAACAATTTTGTCTCCGACTATACGTGTAAATACATACATTCGAAAAACACGCATGGAATGATCTTGACTCCTATGCGATCACGTTTTCCTAGAAAAATCCAAACTGAGAGAGACAGAGAGGGAGAGATAATACGGCGACAAAAAAGTAACAACACTGAATCGAAGGTGAACTGGACGACCTACACGGACGTCTTAACATCCAAAACAGGTATATCAGCAGCGGTCGGGTAAAGTATTCAAAAGGAAGAAATCCGGCAGTATCGATAATAGGCTCTTCTTAAGTACACCGTCACTAATCACTAAAAGTACCACCACTAGAAAAATCTCCAATTAACTTTTGAATTTTTACAAATTTATTTTTTTCTTCTTTTATTAGTTCTTGGAAAATGGCAAAAGAAAAATAACACTAAAATTTGATATCACTTTCATCTCTTTTAATAAATTATTGTTTATTTATATTTACACTGCAGTATGTAACACTGATTTATGAACGTACTTTTTTTATACACAGAATCCTCGTGGATGAGATAATGGTGGAGTTTTATTGCTAAAATTAACTTAGTAAACAATGATATATTTCGAAAAGTTTTGTTGCATTCGGGATCTTTTATTATTTTTCTTTATCATTCACTAAAGACCGCGCGCGGTTGTTTTTTCGTCACTATTTGTTTTTTAATTGACATGAAGTTTTAATTGCGAGAATGTGTGTGCATAACTTCACGGCGAGCGACGGTATCCGTTTGTTTGCATCCGAACACGTTCACAGCCGACTTAGCACTGAAGTATGTGCGAGCAACGCGCGCTTGTTTCAAAGCAATGTGGAAAAAAGGCGTCGCACGTCTTATCGCCGTCGATTTTGATTTTTCGGGTGGCCCGCTTCGGAAGTTAAACAAGGAAATTAAGAGTGGCTGACAGGCAACAGATTGCTGACAATTTCCCGACCTTGTGTGCGCGAAGGAGGGGAGTGAAAGCGCTCTGCGAACGGCGCTTTTCCGAGGACGACCTCCGACTGCAATTTTTTCTTTTTCGTTTTAATTACACCACCGCGTCGACGCTGGCGAGTTTTAATCTAGTTAGCTGTTATAATCGTACTACCCAAGGCGCAAGCTGATGTATTTTGCGTGTTGCTACCGTTATTATTCTTTTGTATTCCTGTGCAGTTATTAACAAAATCAGACATTGATGGTAAAAAAAGCAATGGTTGTCACATATGAAAGTGAATTCTTTATGCATGAGTTCATATCCGCTACGTGTAGTGAAAATAAATGACTTTATTCAAACGATATGAAATTTACATAATGTAATGTTTTAAAATTAGAATTTCTATATAAAGCAAATGAATTACTTTTTGTATAATCAAAACATAGTAATTTCTGTTTCCTATTGATGTTTTGCACTTAGAGATGTTTATTTTCCACTTATTGTCTCTACATGTCTGTTTTCTAAATAAATTACCCAGAAGTACTGGACTTGATGTGCGATGGTGGTTGTTGTTTGAAAAGAATAACTATAATACAACATTCCACTACAGAGCAAGTGTACAAAGTAGTTGATGCTGAGAGCGTAATCATTTCAAGGCAAATGCTTTTGGGCAGCAGTTTTCTTTGATGTCAGTCAAGTTTTTGATAGAGTAATTGCATCGAAGATGGCTATGTGAATTTAAGCAACATTTCAATCCATTCATAATTAAAATACAGTAGTTTATGTTTCCCCTAATGATTTTTTACACTTATAGATGTTTATTTTCTACTCAGTGTATCCACATCATATAAATTCATTACAAAGTCATTCTGCAGCCATATAAAATCGTTTAAGCAACGTATTTTAGCAAAAATATCTAGATCATATGCATAGATAAATAAATTATGAATAAAATGAAGAATAGCAGACTCAAAACCAAGCTTTCGGGTACACCAATACGTAACGAAGGTCTGAAAATTTCATTTGGTTATACTTTACAAAGTTCAAGCAATTGCTTTTCATATTTACTTGCTATTTTCAGGAGTATTTGAAAGTTTTTTTGTGATTAAATCCTATATGGCAACAGAAGATTTAACTAGGGTGTACGGTGGTTAAAGGCATTAGAAATGATAGCTTCCGTGAATTCTCCAAATGAGGCTTCTAAAAAAATACAAAATGAGACTGGGTCCGGT
The DNA here is from genome assembly GCA_031893035.1 of Dermolepida albohirtum. Lineage (NCBI taxonomy): Eukaryota > Metazoa > Arthropoda > Insecta > Coleoptera > Scarabaeidae > Dermolepida > Dermolepida albohirtum. Next base: position 119,122 of record JAVIWB010004037.1, on the reverse strand, counting down.
CGAACAAAGAAAAGCAATAACTTTTGGTGAACATTTGGAAGACGTCCTTAAGCCTTTATCATCAGATGAAACAAATGAGGAAGAAAGGATTGGAGTGTTTCTTGAAAAAAGAACATAACCTGGAAAGTCTATTTAGGCGATAACACCATCAGTTACAGTTGATTACACATACTCGAGGTGATGGACGGTAATGTAAATCTAACGCCAAAATTAAGATTCTGTTTTAGTAAGGTCGTATTATGTAATGAAAATCAGATTTGTTGCGGTGGATCTATTTTCCAGAAATCGCGTTATGTGGTAGAACTTTTCATTTGATTAGAAATAAATTCATAAAGAATCTTCAACTATTTTTGAAAAATTAGATGGAAATTATAGAAAGTGATCAGGGTGTTCCGATATAGTTTTTTCCTGACATAAAAATATAATTTTGCGTGATTTCTAGATATTTTCGATAGCATCTATATGTTAAAATTAAGGTCAAAATATCCTCAAGGAGAAAAGCGGGTATTATATCTGGTTCGAAAGTGTAGGACTTTTGTTAAGTCCTATTTTGTTTAAATTTGTCACTATTTTTGTTCCTAAACGGATGAAGTAATGCCTTGTAATTCAATTGTTCTACGTACGTATCCCCTGCAGTACAACGCAGTACTTCTTATGTATTATAGGTTTTTTATACGATTTCTGGATTGGTAAATGCATGGGCACCAAATACCGCAAAATGAATTAGTTCCCTTATAATTTGTTATCCGAGAGAATTTCTGAAGAAATTAATGGAAGGAATCTACATAAGTATATACACAGTCTGTCGCAGAGACAACCGAACTTTCTTAAAATAATAATTCTTAGTGGCGCCATCTATTTAAAAAAATATGCGTCGGTAAGGTAGATTTCTCACCAATGTTATGTCAAAATATTATGACATTTTCATCATTAGAAGCAAAGGAATTGCGCATAAAATAACAGAATGTATTTGACATTGGTCGAAAAATGGATTTTGAACAAGATTTTGTTTTAAGCTCGGCAGATCGTTTACTGAAACGTTTAGTTTGATGAAACAAGTGTATGATGATGCGTGATTATCACGTACGAGTGTGTATGAGTGGTATAAGCGATTTAAAGACGCTCGTACGGACATAAATGACGACGAATATTCTGGTGCAAAAAAATCTGTGGTTACGGAAAGTAACATCGAACTTGTGCTTGAATTTATCAGAAATGAGGCGAAATCCTCATTGCGATAGGTGGGAATGGAATTAAATATTTCCAAAGATTTAATTCATCGCATTTTGACACATCATTTGGGACTGAGAAAGATTTGTGCAAGGTTCGTACCACAGAAGCTCACTGCATTCAATATTGTACAGACTTGTTCTCAATATGATCCAGAGACCAAGCGTCAAAGCTCTGAATGGAAACACCCAAGCGAAGAAAGACCGAAAAAAAGCCGTTTTGAGAAGTCAAAAGTGGAGACAATGTTGATTTGTTTTTATGATTTAAAAGGCATTGTGCACAAAGAGTTTGTCCCAACTAGTCAAACAGTCAATGCTGTTTATTATCTTGGTGTTATGAAGCGTCTTTTGGCGCGTATTCGTCGTGTGCAAAATAGTGAAAATACTAGCTGGCGTTTGGTACATGATAATGCACCATCTCATCGCTCGACGCTTACCACTGATTTTCTAACTACAAATGGCATTTTAATCATCAACTATTTACCGTATTCAACGGATTTGGCCTCCTGTGATTTCTATATATTCTCCAAACATTTACCGATGAAAGAGCAGCGTTATGCCGACGTCGAAGCCATTAAAAAGGCGTTAACAGCGATCTTGAAGGACATCTCTAAAGATGAACTTAAAAATTCATTGGACATGCTAATTGACCGTGCAAAACGTTGTATTGAAGCCGAAGGTGACTACTTTGAATAAAATAAATGAATTTTACCAAAATAGAAATCTCTTGTTTTTATATTAAAAAAGTTTCGTTTTCTCTCAGAGAGACTGTGTATATTACCAGATTAATTAATGTTTATTCTTGACAATATTTAGAATTAAAATTTATTTCAATATATGCTAATATTCTTTATTAACCTTATTAGACATTTTCTATTAAAAAATATTTATGTGAAAGGATGGCTTAAAAACTTTTTTATACCGAATAAATGAAGCCCATAAATTTATAACATTACAAATGAGATTAATCTGTTTTCGTGGGTATATGAAGAAATCTTTATAAACAATCCTTGTCTTTGGATAGGTCTACGCCATAAGCATGGTATACCATTCTTATTTAAAAAGAAAAAATGTATTTTGGTTAAAATTATTTTATTGCCCCTTTATTTTCGCTGACGTATTTTATATTGTGCGTAATACTTAAGAGTTCAACTAAGGACATTGATTATCTTCCTTGTACTTATTTTCCGAGGAGATGCGGGACACAGAATTTAATATAAATGTAATTAAAAAATATATTGCTAAATATCCAAGCAAAAATCGGAATCGGTATTTCTATTTTCGTTTTCGTTCTAAAGATAACAATATTTATTTACTGATAATGTACACTGAAGAAAAATTATGAACTTCCGCCAAGGCTTCTTTCATTTCGTAAACTAGTTTTGAATAATATATTTATCTTACGTTAAACGAAAAAGGTTCCAACATTTAAGTGGGAAGTTTTTAAATTATTTTCAAAAACATTCGGAGATATTTTAACCATTTAATAGAATTTATATGAAGGGTCTAGATGTACCGAGTTACTTGAATGTACGAAACTTTGAAATTAGAAGTATTTAATTTCCAAACTGCTGGTAAAAAATACCGGTTCAAGTTCAGAACTCTTGAAGTAGACCCGGAAAACTTCGTGTTGCGAAACAAAGTTCATACGTTAAATTAGTTAGCAACAAGTAAAAGTTTATACAAAAAAATACAGTGAGAAAGTAGACAATGTTCATTTTAAACATATAAAAAATTTGTCAAAGATAAGGTAACAATGGGAGATGTTCTTTTAAATAAATTTATGTAATGACGAATTGCTTCGTTAAATTAATTCTTCAATAATTAAATTAGATCATTAAAAATTTTGAAATACTATCGTACGATTGAAATTTAATCGAAATTGATATATTGAAATCCTTTTTTGAAAGAAATTTTTTAAAAGAAACTGTAATCGAAATATCAGGTTGTTACATATGAAATGTCCGATTTTGTAAGGAATAAAAAAAAGCCTAAATTTAAAAATATATAAATATTTATTCTGCAAAATAGTCTCCATTCACATCAATAGTTTGTTGCCAACGGCCCGGAAGCTGAAAAATTTCCTTTGAAAAGAAATCTAGGTTTTGACGGCTCACATATTGCTCAAACACTGCTATTACAGACTCCCGGTCAGGGAAGTCCCTATTTTTTAAGTGATTGTCTAAACTTCATTATCATGAAGAAGTATGGGTCCATGTCTATTGACTAGTGAGGGCTGCAAGCGGCTCAATTTTCCATGCATAGTTTCCAGTTCGGCACAATAGGACGCTGCCGTGATGGTTTCACCAGGTTGCAATAATGAATAGTGAATAATACCCTTACTGGTCCACCATACAGTCACCATAATCTTTCGCGGGTGAAGTGACGCTCGTGCATGCTGTCTTGGTGCTTCACCTCGATCTAACCATTATCTTGACCGTCTCCGATTATCATAAAGTATCCACTTTTCGTCACACGTTACCACTCGATGAAGAAACGGTTCAACTTTCTGTCGATTAGTCAAAGAGGTAGCCACCTCTAATCGACGGAGCTTATTGGCTTCCGTTAATTGGTGCGGCACCCATCGATCGAGTTTCTTCACTTTGCCAATCGAAGAAAGGTGACGACTAATGGTGGCAATGGACACTTGAAACGTTTCTGCAAGGCTACGCACTGTTGTCGACGATTTACTTTTAACTTCTATACGCAGCTCGTCGTCATTAACGGTGTTACGCGCATATCCGCGAGGCTCATTTTCCAAATCAAAATTTCCCTCGCTGAATTTTTTAAACCATCGCCGTAATGTGCGTTCATTACACGTGGTTTCACCGAACGTCTGATTAATTTCTCGCGTTGCTGCAGCTGCATTTAATCCCTTTTTATATTGAAAGAAGTAAATTGCCCGAATATCTCTTGCCGACAGCATTTCCATAGGCGAGACAAGGACAGGTGTATTAATCTTTCCAAGAAATGGAACAGGTACACATTTCAAAATAAATACCCTTTTCTACAAATACAATAATAATTTTCACCAAAAACATACACGTCTTCACACAGGTGCGATTCAGTTCAGGCTGAAGGAAAAAACGGACATTACATTTGTAACAACCTGATAAATCAAAATTTTATGAATCGGATACATTTCTTCGTGTATTCCAAGTAGACTTAACAAAACAATTATTTGCAAGCAATTTTTTGGTATATACGAGGAAAAGTTCAATGAATATTTTAAGAATTTGTAGTCTATATCAATGAATATTATTAATTATATAAAATGCAATGATGATTTTATTTATAATAATAAGAATTTATTGCTAACATATACTAATAACGGGAGAATTTATAACATAAGAAATATAAAGATCAAGATCATCAATATACAATACAAAGAAGTTTACATCTAAAAAATTAACAATTAGAAATATATTCTACGGCATACTAAAAATATTTTGTAAATTCTTAGTAGAGTAACTGAATATATTGCAATTATCATCATATTGATTACATCAATATGATGATCATATAGTGCTTGCAATGTGAACTTAATAGTTTACGAAGAACAAGATTGCAAACAGCACGTGTAATCAAAGAAATATAGAGAAAATTTTTAGGTATATGTCAAGGTTATATGAATATTGTAGAGAAGCTAATACATTGGAAGTCATTAGAGAACTATTCATGTCATTTACGGAGAAAACGTAATTGAGGAGAGCAAAGCGTGGAAATAGGTTTCTCGACTTAATACTGATTTTCATATAATCAATTCTCAACGTCTAGGGAGACCATCAGACTTGCTGATTATTGTCTGGACGGACGTCTTCATTCATGATTATTTCCACCAAACACATCAGGAATCGGCTATTAAAACGGATTATAACCAATTAAATTTCAGAATTCAATTGAAGTTCAAAAACAGGCGTTTGTTTGCCGCATGTTTTAAACGAAATCAAAAATCAGTATGTCACTGTTTGCGTTTCTGTACTAGCTCGTCAACAACATCGACCGTTTTTGTCCCACATTATTAATAGCGAAAAATAGTACCTCCACGTTAGCATAAAGAACAAAAAAAAAAGGTTTAGCCTTAAAAAAAATGTAATTCCTAGATCGTTGGGGAATGGGGGGGGATATATTTTATTTTGTTTGTTAAAAAAGATTAATAAAATTTAAATAAAAACGCTTCGGGTGTACCTGATGCTATAAATAAAATCATCTCCGTCAACGCCAGCTGAATTCATACCGGTAAAACCGACCATCACTAGTTCTGAGACGTTTTGCTTTTATGCACTTAATTCTCAATTTTTCTATTAATTGAATATATTCACTTTGGTGGTCTTATTTTCAATTTATTTGTCGTTTTGCTAAATATTTACCACTTTGTTTCTTCAATCTTCTGTACAATTATTTTATTCACATATTGTCGTTTTTAACTTACTTCCTATATTACTATAATTACCGCACTTAAGTATGTCCAGACTTATGACGAAAGAAAATTCTCTTCACATCGAAGAACATACAGTAATTGTTTTGGTACTACTAGAACGTATAATACCACATGTTCATCATCAAAGAAAAAGTCTGAAAATGTTTAATATAATAATTATAATGTAAATTATATTAATTATAATGTTATAACACTTTGAAATTATCTGCTGATGATGACAACTTGGTTGTCGAAATGCGTATACAGAATTTACAAATAGTTAATTGTGGAAAGGGGTTATATATTAACCTTATTGATCAAGTCAATCAACCACAGGCTCCATCAAATTCAACTATAATGTTATAAAATCAATCGAAAATAGCAAAGGAAAGCTTTCTTTGGCTTCAAGATTTACATTTCGAAATTTGTTTGTTTCATACAAAATATATGCGTTAACACCAGGTTCATAAAGGTTAAATGATAGTATGTGAGATATTTCGAGTAATAGCTTTAAAACAGTCCGATATTTTACGATCAATCAATGAAATATGTACTTTATCGAATAAAATTTTGATGTGTAACTGAATTATGACGCAATTTCAAATAGAAAACAGCACTGACGTAATACAAAGGTGATTAAAGACTGATTCATTTGGTTTGTGTTCAAAATTGTAGTAGTGAAACTTCACTAATAACGTCAAGTGCGTAATATTAGATATGTGTTTTTAAATTTCAATTTCTTCATCGTTTAAAATGGTCATGCTGACATAAATGACGTACAGTATTTAGTAATTGAATAAGCCAGGTCTCAGTTATGATGAGTAATATATTTTTAAGTACATATTATTGTATTCTCTGAGAATGGTAAATGTACATATTTCTTAAATACTCATAATCTTTACCCGCGCTCGCTAAATTTTGGGATGTTGGAAGGGTGGTTTAATGCGTTTATACAAGTAAAATTTATTCAGCATTGTTAGAACCTTCGAAGAATGTGTTTGTGATAACATATTTACCGTTTTTAGTTTAGTATCTTGTATCTACATTAATAGTGCGCTAATTTTATAATTTATATTTTATAAATGAACCTATGCGCCACGGGCAAGACGAAAGATATTACGAACAGTGAAAAAAATTGGAATGGAAACTTTTTTAGGATTTGGTTTGTATTCTCAAAGTGAAATTGTTAGAAAAGAAAAGTTCTGCGAAATGCAACACTTATCAAAGAAATTTATCCTCAACATCAAGCGGTTAACAACATTGTCCCAGGTCATGCAAGATTATCGAAAGGGATGACAGAAAAATTGTTAAGGTTGCAATGTATAATAGACAGCTTTTCATTAGAGACTTATTTACGTCTTCTACAGTTCTTTAATTTGTATGCATCGGAGCGGACCTTGCGAACCTGATTATGTGCTGCTGGATTAAAATGTCGCCGGTATACGAAGAAACCGTATTTAAATGAAAAAAAAATAAGAAAAAAGTGTCTAAAATAGGCTAAGATGTATCAGCATTTTATTGTTGGAGACTGAAAAAACATCTTCGTATAAACTATCGTAAACATTTTGAAAAAAATTTTCTTATATTACGTGTTAGTTACTGTTGTTAATTTCTCAATCACAGGTCATACTGAGTGACGATTCACGACTCGAAGCGGTTACAGGATCTAACAAATTTATGAGACGAACACCATCGAAACTTTATAGAAAAGAATGTGTAGCGCAGTGTTCAACATTCTCCCGCTGTGATGGTTTGGTCATGCATTACTGGAGCTGTAACAGGTCCTCTGTACTTTGTCGAAAGAACAATTAACCAGTATCAATATAAAAATGATGCCCTTTATTACTTTATTAGATACAGGGGAAAATTCTTCCGCGTTTTATGCATGATGAGGCTCTGTGCCATACGGCGAAATCTGTCCAGAATGTTTTTCGCGAAGTCGATATATCGGTAGCCCGGCTATACACCGGACCTTGATCCAATCGAGTGTTTGGAGTGTTCTTGAAATCTGTTGTTTACTCGTCTTCAAATCGTAACACCCCGTTTTAGAAGAAAATAACGAAAAAGCCGGGAAAGCAAACAGAATGTTGCACACCAAGACGACGTAAAGAATTTTCAATTATACATAATGTTAAGTTTTTAATTTTTGTAATAGTTTGTTAAAAAATGCATGGAAAAGATTTACCAAAAGAAAAAAGACTCGCTATTAAAGTCCTTCTGGGGCCAGGGAAGCCTATTATGAGAGAAATTGCAAATTTACAAGTACAATACATTAAGTAACGTATCGCGTATTGTTGACGACGGCAGAACATCGAAAATAACAGGAAAATGGTCGACAAAGAAAAACCACATTAAGAAATGATAGAAGTATTATTAACTAGGCATTACATAATTTAAAAAAACAATAAAAACACATCAGGAATCTAAGGGAATCAAAGCTTCAGAGATGACAGTGGGATGGCGATTTTACGAGCATGGCACACTTAATTGTAGATCAGTGGAACAAGATAACATTTTATGTTATTATACTGAAATAAAGCTTTAATCTTGTATCATATATAAGTAAATGTCGATGATATTCAGAGGTTTTCTTTGGCGATGAATGTTGCCTCTATACTCTGGTTGAACGGTCACCACTGATGTGTGGGCGAACGCTAAGAGTTGGTTGTGTCAGTCGTATTATACAACATTTACTTTAGATAATGGTTTGGAGTGTTATCAGTGAACAAGGACTTGAGTCTCTCTATTTTATTGAAGGGACTGTGAGGCAAGACTAATATTTATTTTTTATTTACACGCTTTAAGAAATGTGCTTCTGTCTGACATTTAATAGAAGGTCGAGCTTTTATGCAAAATAATACACCTTGATATGAGGGAGGAAAAGGGAGGAAAAGGAAAGTTAAAATCTTCTTTGAGGAAAGCCTAATTTCTCTTCTGAATTGGTCCGGAAATTCAGCGGATTTGAATTCTCGTGAAAATGTCTGGGCGGAACCAAACGGCTTTTTTCTGCCTTTCTTCGTTTGGATGTTTTCATTTAGATCTGTGACGCTTGGTCTCTGGATCATATTGAAAACACAACGTCTCATCGCCAGTTACAATAGATACCTGAAGTTTTCGTCCTTTTTTGAGTCTTTATTCATGTCTATACAATGTTGAATTCAGTTAGCTTGTGTGATACAAACCTTGCATAAATCTTTCTCAGTCCCAAATACTGTGTCAAAATGCGATGAATTGAATCTTTGGAAATATGAAATTTCATTCCCACGTATCGCAATGAGGATTTCGACTCATTTCTGATAAATTCACGCACAAGTTCGATGTTACTTTCCGTAACCACAGATTTTTTTGCATCGGGATGTTCGTCGTCATTTATGCCCGCACGACTGTCTTTAAATCGTTTATACCACACATACACACTCGTACGTGCCCAACACGCATCACCATACACTAGTTTTATCAAAGTAAACGTTTCAGTAAACCAAATACCGAGATAAAACAGAACTTGATATTTGCTCTTTGTGCAAAATTCATTTTTCGATCAATGCCAAATGCACACTGTTACTTTATACGCAATTTCTCCACTTCTAATGTTGCAAATGTCATGATATTATGACATAATATTGGAGAAAGATCTACCTTACCGAAACATACTTTTTTTAATAGATGGCGCCTCTAAGAATTACTATTTTAAAAATTTCGATTTTCCCTGCGAGAAAATATTGCACTTTTATAAAACCGAAAAAAACTGGGTGTTGCAATTAATTTGAACAGGCACTATATGATTTAATTGTCGTACGCTAAATATTAAGAAAACATTCCAAATATATTGCTCTTCAAAAACCAGGCGAATGCTCAATAACATTTATTCCTATATACATACATACGAGGGGTGTTTCCAATATTCTGGGAATTGGTGCTATAATTAAATAACGCAGAACCTATACGCAATATTATTGATGTCAGACAAGTCTTGACATGTTTATGCAACTATCTAGTGCAACATTGTTCAGTCTGATTCAGGTATTCGACTGATGTAGACGCGTTCTAGTAGCACTGTTTTTGTAACCATGGAATACGCGGCAAAATCTCAAAGAGCGATAATTTTATTTTTGTGGAAAGAAGATGTGAAAACGTCAGAAATTATTAGTCGTCTGTAACGAGTATTTGGTGAATCTGCAGGATCCAAAAGTACTGTTTATCGGTGGATCGATCGTTTAAAGCCGGTAGAACATCACTAGAAGACGATCCACGCAGTGGGCGGCCAAGCACGTCGGTAAATGAAATAAAAATTACTGCCGTCGAAAACCTACTGAAAGATGACAGGCGAATGACTATTCGTCAAATTAGTGTACACCTAGGGATAGGTACACGACAAGTTTATGACATCTTGCATGATTGTTTGGGCTTTAGCAAGGTTTCGGCGCGCTGGGTGCCAAGGCTGTTGGGACCAGAACAGAAACTCAATAGGTCCGATACTTGTCGTCAACTTCAAGAGCTGTTAGCCCGTTACGGTGACGAATTTTGTTTTGAACGATTTACGATGGGAATTGCTGCCGCACACACCTTATTCCCCGGATCTTGCACCCAGTGATTACCATATTTTCCCAGATTTGAAAAAACCCTTACGGGGTGTTCGATTTGAAAGTTTAACTGACGTAAAACGTGCCATAAATAGGTGGCTTGACAAGACACCGAAAAGCTTCTTTGAGGACGGGTTAAAAAAATTAGTTTATCGCTGGGATAAATGTATTCAGTTAAATGGAGATCATGTTGAAAAACGACATTGTAATATTGACGAAAATTAACAAAATTATAAAAATTATATGTAATGCCCAAAACTTTGGTAACATCCCTCGTATATATATATATATATATATATATATATATATATATATGAAGATTTTTAAAATAAAATTCCGAAAGTTAATATTAAAATGAAAGTGACTCATTTTATATGGCATTTTCAATTATAATTTATAGTCTATTATAATGCACATATTTTATACATAATAGAATATGTCCCACGCACTTTATTATTTTCATACATTTATGTATATTAGACACGCATATTAATGCTTGTCAATGGACATTGCATGAAAAGATAGACTGTGTAAGCCGTCGATTGTTACCAAAAGTGCAAAGTTGTACTTCCAAATATATCGTGTCATGGCGATTACAATAATTTGGATGTATTTTCAGGTGTGTCGATGAAAATTTCAATAATTTAGCGAATGAACGAGAACTTCGAAACAAAAGCAATGTCAAACTTGGCGTGAGGTTTAGTGTGTTAGTTGTGTTTTCAAGGTTTGCAACATGGTGAAACCTTTTTATGTATTTGTATGGGTTCGGAATTTTTACATATTTCTGTATATGAATTTTCATTTTAGATTTCACTATGAAATCGACAGAATTAGAAATTACTTTATTTAAATAATTCCTAGCAAATATTACTAAGAAAAAAATTGCAAAATATACGAGAACATAAAAATGTTAATGAAGCCAAATCTTTAATTACACAGGTCTACAGTTAATTTTTTTTTCTACAGATTGTAATCGAACATCTGTTTTTAATTAATTTTGGCACGGTTATTTCAAATATCAAACCCATTTTTCCCTATCACATCAGATCTTTCCCCTATGGCATTTTTTCCCGTTTTACTCGTTTAAGTGTCATTAATAAATGTTAATTCTTAAATTGTTCGAATTGAAAAACACTCCAAATACATTCAAGTCGTTAGTATAATGTGCACATAACTAATAATTTTGCTTCAATAATATCTACTTAAGTTCACAATTATTTATAAATCAAAACCAAAACCTAACTCTAACGTTTTACTCTACCGGAATTGGATGAGTAAGGGATTAGGGTTTATAAAAGGAATTATTGGAACTGCTAGCGTCAAGATTACAAGAAAAAGCTTATTCGAGCAAGGTACGAAGATAAACTTTTTATCGTATCAGGGAAGGTAATTTGGTATTGCGAACTGTAACTATTAAAGCTTCATTATTCTTAAAATATTGCTCAACAATGAAAATGCGTTGTTCTTTCGTGTAGCGCTCCATTTTGTAATCACCCTGAACCGTCAGCCGTCACGCTGCCTTTTTTTTTCATTGACAACACTTTACTGCACAAATGGTCCAAAATTCAAATATTAAGTGAATTTTGCGACACACGTTAATAAAAATCGAAATTCTCAAATTGCTAATTCCCCTCTTGATTTAATAGAAAGGCAGCTTATTTAATGTAATCTGTTTCTTTCTCTTGCAACAATTATGTATTGTTTTTGTAAGGCGGGGTTTTAACCCTTTAACGACCACTGGGACATCGGTGTCCCAAAGCAAAAATACTGGATAGCTCAATAGCGAAAAGAAAAATAGGTGCCATTTTACGCTTAATTAACTCGTTAGCGTATCTGTTCTTAACGTATTTAATTAAAACAATTTCGGTTGCACCTTTTTTGATTTACTGTGTGTGAAATTTTACAGTTTTCTGGATACTGTGTTCGAGAATTGTGCAAAAGGTGTAAAATTGATTTTTAAACTTTTATATCGCAATATATACTAGGCCTGGTAAGTGCATTATTATTATACATAGTTATAAAATTATTAGTTTTGCTGTGTACATTGATAAATAGTCAATAACATAAAAAAAATTTACTCTTTACGATCATAGGGACACATACACTCCGCGCAACATGAATAGGACCAACTGCATATATGACATTTGTAGTTGGTATAAACATGGTAGCGCGCTGGAATTGTTATTTTCGAAAATAAGAGGGTTGATAAAAAGATGTATGTAGGTACCTAATATAATTTTTGTAAAAGTCAGTGCAAATGTACGTTACTAATGACAATAAGTAGAGTAATTAAACGCCACTTGAATACGACCAATCTACAAAATAAAAGATTCGTTTGCAATAACAAAATACTTTATTGTTCAATAATGAGTACTTTTGCCATTATTTCTTATAACCTCAAATAGTCGGGATGGAATGGAATTATACAGGGTTCTCAAGTAGTCAACGGGAAGTTCCGCCCAACTTCGTTTCAGCGCCTGCTCTAGTTCGTCAGCGCAACTGAATTGGGTAGCATTGGAGTACAATTTACGCGACAACTATCCCCAAACATTTTCTATGATGTTCAGGTCGGGGGAGAGCGATGGCCAATCGAGAATCTCTATGACTTGTTCTTGAAACCAGCGTCGAACAATGCGCGCGGTGTGAATACTGGCATTATACTGTTGGAAAATAAATGGCCCACCTGCCATAACGTTGGAAAATTTGTCTTTCACCTGTTGCAGCAGCTGGACGTACTTTTCCGAATTCTGTCTGCCCTTCACTATTACTAAATCAACAGGTCCGTTATAGGAAACAGCTCCCCATACCATGACTGAACCAACATCGGCTCGCCTTCGTGACTGAATCACTTCATCTTTACGTAAATCGTGGAAATAATAAGAAAACCCATCCGGGCCATCTAAATTAAACTTCTTCTCGTCACTGAAAATAACAGTTTGCCATTCTCTTGTCCACCCCATTTTTGCTTGAGCAAACTGAAGACGTGCAGTGCGCTGAAATTCCCTTAAAGGAGGCCGTCGTTTAATTTTCAAACGTTTTAAATGCGGACAGGTCTTCAGTAACTTCTGTACAGTTCTTACCGATGGATTCGTTCCAACGTTATTCGCGATTTGTCTTGCCGTTAATGCCGAATTCGATGCTTCGCGTAATATGGCTCGACGTTCTCTCTTAGTTGTAACGGATGTTGTTCGCCCTTTAAAACGTTTTCCATAATTCTCGGAATCCCTAATAAAATTGTTCACAACCTGGTGTGATCGACTTATTTTCTTTGCAGTAGCCCTTGAGGAATACCCTTCTTGATGGAACGCTTTAATTTTTCCAATTTCTTCCATACCTAAGCACTTCTGTCGTCCTATCGTTGCACAATATCCTTAATTACAGATGTTTGTTTATCCGGATACACGTTGTAACTCGACACTCATCCGGTAGCTTACTATTAAATACTGGTCGTATCCAACCGGCGCGGTGCATTTTATATGTATGTGGTACTTACGTCACCCAATGCATAACGTTAGGCACTATTGCGCAATAATGCGTATTATTTGCCATATCATACCATTACAAACTTGCATTGTATTTTTAGTAAATGAATTGTTTTTCAAACCACCGAAAGCTTGCAACAAGTCGGGTGGTCCTATTCATGTTGCGCGGAGTGTATATCCCAAAAAATTCAAGAAAGCCATTACAGATTTTCATGTTTTAGTTTCAAAATATGCTTTTTTAACACTAATTGATTCATACTAAATATATCAAATGATTATATTTATGCAAATAGCCTTATGGTCGCGAAAGGGTTAATATATCAATCTGGAAGACGAAATAATGCTTGTCGAAGCATTTGAACCAGAAGATAACTTATCATTATCATTTTTCTGGAAATTACATATAAGGAATAAAATTCACTGAGTATTAATGAATACGACTTTCTAGATTCTCTCAAAGTATAGACAATAATTTTGCCGTACAGCGTCCAGATTGAATTACAACTTGTACATTATTCGAAAACCTGACCAAGATACAAGAAATTAGCCATGAATTTGAAGATGAACTCCAAGTATCGAAAGCAAAGAAAATGTCTCTATTTGCGATAAAGCTATTGTCATAATAAAACACCAAAGCATTGCACTTTCGTATGCAAATTTTCAATAAAATTTTTAAAATGAAAATTAAAATACTTTTGAAGTACATCTAATCAACTTTTACTTTGAAGAAACATTCCTCTTAAATGAACATATTCTTGTGTGGCATATTGTTACAGTGTAGATGCGGAATGATTACATTTTCGCGTATTTAGTACTTTCAAAAAAATCTTGCTTATTAAATACGTGGGTTGTCTTTTAAGTTTTGCATACAAAACTGGAATAAAACAGTAGATAGCTTTCAAATTGTTTTTCGAAGTATTTTCCACGAAGATTAATGCACTTTTGCATGTGATCGAACCACTCGTTTGTTGGTATAGTCAAAATTGCGTTTTTGAAGGTATCCATTGCTCCTTCTGACACCTGGAACATTTAACCACGCAGTCCGTTCTTGATTTTCGGGAAGAAAAATAAATTGTTGGGACTTAGATCGGGACAGTACGGAGGATGGGCCAAGAATTCAACGTTTTAGTGCGTTAAAAATGCAATTACCTTAAGTGCTGTGTGCAAACTTGCATTGTCTTGGTGGAGGATGATTCACCGTTCGGAGTTAGTAACAGTTCTTTGATCTTGTAGAGGAATTGTTGCTACATGATCTGCTCTCGAAACAAATGTCGCGACCATGTTTTTGGAGACAATTCGAGAACGGATGACCTTTGTCGGCTTTTCTTCACTTTGAAACACCCAAACAGACGACTGGCGTTTATTTTCTGGCTCGTATGAGTAAATCCAGGATTCATTTCCCCCGACAACCTACAATGTTGTATACATTCTAAGAGTTTCCGGAATTGAAGTGATTTAGAGTTTTTTGACACCAATTCACCCTAGTTGTTTTCTGTTCTTCGGTCAAATATCGTTGATGATCTTGCGCACAGCATCGACATTTTCCTAAGTGACTGCCGTTTTTGGTGAACCTTCTCTTGGATCGTCGCCAAGATTAATCCGTCCACGTTTGAATTCTCCATACTAACGACAAATTATTGACTGATGTGGTGCTTAATTGGCGAAAACTATAAACCATTATTCCGCGAAAATGTTTTCGGTTTAATTCCATTTTTCAACTAACTTGTCAACTTTGAGAGTTCGTTGCAGCTACAACATTACACGTATCACATTGAAACTTTGGATTTAGGTTAACTAAAGATGAAGGTTAATTTTTAGTGCTAACATTTGATTAGTGGCGCCTTCTATGTCCCACTATGCAAAACTTAAAAGACAGCCCACGTACCAAACTCTTTAAAAGTCAAATGGAGCATAAGTTGTAATGTGTTGTTTTTAGCTAATTAATTAATGTCTGTAATCTGATGAACCTAATAAATTTAGCATTTACACAGACATTTGTGGCTATATTTATTAACTTAATTAGAATTGGTCTTATGTTTTCACGAAATTATTCTCAAAAATTTGGTAAATTTTTCACAAAGCGAAGGGAATATACAGAATTTTAAATTCTAAAAGTGATTTGCTGAAAATTAAGAGCGTTGTTGCATTACAAGTAATAAGAAAAGTAAATATGTATTTAGAAGGAAATCGATAGTCAAAATTTACTAATCTCTCTCTCTAATCATTTACATGATATCATTAAAAGCTTTTTTATCGTGGAGATTCTAGTGTGCAATTATTCAGGTTGGATATATGAAAAACTGGCGAGCGTACCGAATTGGTGGAGTTGCTTTGTTACCAGAATTCAAAGGGTTTTCTGCGGGGGGTATTTGTCCTAGTTTTGCTCAGGTGTATATTTATAAATTAGCTGTTTCTGTTGAACGTGATTTAGACAGACACTAACTTAATATTTTGTGTAGTTTCTAGCCTATGATAATTTCGATAATTTAATAAATGAACTAGAAACTCGTAGCAAAAGCAATGTCAGACTTAGCGTGAGGTCAGCGTGTTAGTTGAGTGTTCAAGGTTCGTAGAGTGAAACCTTTTTACATATTTATACGTCTACGTAATTTTTACACATTTCTATAAAAATAATTACGTTTGTGTAATATCTACTTCATTGTTCTCGGTCTGTTTAAAATAAAAAAAAGGTGACAAGCATTGCTATTTACTTTAGATAGGACGACGTGTAATTGTGGCTATATATAATGTGGCGAACAGAAAAATAAAAATTTAAACAACTTTTTCATTACTGTTTTCACTAGTATATTATCTTATTTAACCATAATTATAAGTTAAAAGTTGATAATATACTAACATATCACGTTTATATCTGGAACAGAAATCCTTTAAATATATAGTTACACATATACCGTGGTGATAAAGTAATACACTGTGTTTATAAATTTATTTAAATTTTATTTTGAAAAATAAACATTAAATTTAAAATATATGGCAGTCGGGTAAAGCAGTTAAGAAATATTTTTTCACTTTGATATTTCAGGTTGATGCATAAGTAAATAGGGTTTTTGGTTTTTTTAGAGTGTCTTGAAAAAAAATTGCTAGGCATATGTCCAAATTATTTTAATGTCGTATTTTTAATCGAAAAGTTTCTAGATTTGTACAGATTTATTGGCAAATGAGAATGGAATTTCAAGTAGAAAAAACGAACATTTCTGACATCTGTATCTCTTTGCTCCAGTTCAACAAAAGAAGCCGCTAGAACTATTTACGTCGTTTATACGGAGAAAACATAATTGAAGAGAGTACAGCACGGAAATAATTTTCTTTATTTAAAGAAGGTCAATTTGACATAAACGATTACGAATGTTTAGGAAGGCCATCAGACTTTGAGACTTTGAGAAAGATCGTCTGACTGCTTTAATTCATGATGATCCACTACAACTGGCCACCATAACGCATTATAGTCAATCTAGTGGGGTAAAAAATTAATAAATTTTGAATTCAATAAAAGCGCTAAAGTACTTATAATCAAAAAATCTCTTCTTTTTTCTTTTCGATTTAAATGATTTTAGTTTTAAGTTCGGCAGCTGTAAGTTAATTTTACGAAAGAGGCAATTACCTTTTAATGGTGTCAGCTTAAATAGTAATTCACCTCATCGGCGACTTCGTAATTGCCAGGAGTAATTCTCGTATTACAAAGGCAGATCAGTAATTAGTGAGCCCGACAAAAGAAAGCAACACTACTCAACAATATGATTTGTTCTTCAACCAGACAATTATCCAAAACATAACTGCCGAAATTTTCATTTATTTTACTTCCAAGTACGCTTGTTAGTTCAATAGAAAGAGAACCTTTTTGGGTTGTTTTAAAAAATGGAAAAAACATAGTAACCAATAAATGATTAAGTTTTTATTTTTGGAGAATAAAACAAGCGATGAAATCAAAGTTGAACTGGATTTTGTTTACGAGAACTAATATCCTCCATTGCGATCATAAAACGATGAATATCTGAGTTTACACGCGGTTGCCGAACCAGTATATTTGATTGACAACGTAATAGATGTGCAAAAGATGTGTGCGTTACTCCAAAAATGTTTAGAAAAGTATACTTATGGCGCCATATGACTGCCGAATTAAATCACGTGAGGCAGCAGAGCTCCCATACATTTCATATAGATCAGTGGCTTTGTTTTGCATAATTGGGTATGAAAAACTTATATACAAGATGGATGCCAATTTAGTCGACTATGTACCTAGAATTCATTTCAGCTCTCAATTTAGAGAAGTTAAGACATGATCGAAAAGACATTTGGTGCCGTTTAACAACGATTGATACATCTGGATACACCAGGAACAATGGATTGAAGCTGGCACAAATGTACCAAAGTAAGTAAAGATTACACACTCAATTTTAGAGTTATGACTATTGCTTTTGGGACTTCAGTGAAATTCGTTTATTCGATTATCTTCAAAAACGTAAAACTATAACAGCCGAGCATTATGCATCCTCTCCATTAACTGTGCTAATGCAAGACAACGCAAAAGGCCTTATTTAAAGAAGAAACGAGTACCCTTCCTTCAATATAATATACGTGGTTCACACTTCGACTGTTTCAATAGCAAACATTCATTCGAACTGCTGAAATTATATTCATCAAGTGTAGACTCAGCTACAGATAGCGTCTTAGCATCACGTTTATGTTTCACCACGTGGGACTTACTCGAAATTTTATTTATATGAATACTAGTATTAGACCAGTTTATTGTTTAAGTAAAAATCCAATGAAATTAGTGACAGTAAGGCTTGAATTCGACAATGAGCATTTAGTCTAAAATACAAAGTCACCTACAAGAGTAACCTTAATGAAAATAGTATTATACTGTCGCAAAATTTTTGGCGGACAATATATGTAATGTAATGAAAATTAATAGAAGTTCAAGAATCTGTCCGTTTAATAAAAATAATATTCCCTATTTGCCTGACCTATGTAGCAGGGATCGTATATCAGGCATAATTGGTAATACTGGCATTGGCCTGTGAAGATCGATATTAGTAATATATTTTTTTCCGAAGCTTTATTCTATCGTCATCAATAAATCTCAGCTGACACGCACCAATATCAATGACGAAGACACAATATAGTCAATTAGATGCGCGATAGTGAGTAACTGAGTAGAACAAAGGAGATTCAATCATATACAGATTTCTCCTAACAATGTTTACATATTAGTAATTTGGAAAGAGAAAAGTATTAGATCCAAGGTCATAAAAAATATTTAGAAAAGAAGAATATCGAACAATAAGAGTTTGTAATGATTTTCTAAATATCTTCAAACAGAAAAATTAAGTTGAATTTGATGGAGGCTGTGGTTGATTAACTTAATCACTAATGTTGATATATAACCCCTTTACACATTAACTTTCGTAATTCTGCATACGTATTTCGACAACTAAGTTGTCATCATTAGCAGACAATTAAGTAGTGTTGCACCTGGAGAACTACGGCAATAAATACCCGTACGAAACAATTAAACACAGTGTGCGTCTTGGCTTTCAACGGTACGGAACGTGTGCGGAATTAATTGTTTCGTGCGGGTATTTATTGCCGTAGTTCTCCAGGTGCAACACTGCTTAATGATCTGCTGGTGACGACCACTTAGTTGTCGAAATACGTATACGGAATTACGAAAGTGAATGTGTAAAGGGGTTATATATCGACCTTAGTGATTAAGAAACTGTGTGCGTCTTGGCTTTCAACGGTACGGATCGTGTGCGGAATTAATTGTTTCGTACGGGTATTTATTGCCGTAATTCTCCAGGTGCAACACTGCTTAATTATCTGCTGATGATGACAACTTAGTTGTCGGAATACGTATACAGAATTACGAAAGTGAATGTGTAAAGGGGTTATATATCAACCTTGGTAATTAAGAAAAATTCATATTAAATACTTCTTTTTGTTAAAATTTGTCTACAGGGCAGAATGTTATGCTTGTTTTTAGTAATAAATTCATATAATGGGAATTTATTTTGTAATTTACATAAAGCTATTCAAATAAAAATACCAGAAAGATGAAATTATTTGCGGTATTTATAATACAAACATAATAATAATGACCTACCTCAAAATTTTCATATCTATAGCTACAGAGATGAGTACACTAGGTTGTGTGAAATATTTCCTGCCAAATCCGCCCTGAACCACTTTAAACTTTCACTGCTTGGTTTAACAGAAAGCAAATATAAAGTGTGTGTATTTATGTACTTTTATCAAATTACATATGATTTGGAAAGAATACATTAAATTAACGTACAATCTATTCGAAAACTAAATAGCATATTCTCAAAATAAAAGTTTCATTAGCAATAAATGTGTTAGTGTTTTCCTTTTAGTATTGCAGTAGGAGCCTCAAGAAGTTCTTGAAAGTATACAAAAGAAATGCTCATCAACAATTTACAGAGCGCAATCATTTAAAAGTGATATAAATTAAAATTATATTGGGTCTGGGAAAAAGTTCGTGGCGTTTTTTCAGTAAAATTCAACTGGTCCCCGCATGGCGCGTGGACGAATTCATTTAAACCGAATATGCTCCATTATTATCGACAATGTTTCGCCATTTTTTTGGTAGATCCATGATCCCATCGGTGAAAAACTTCTGTGGTTTCTGGTCGAAAAACTGAATCAAGTAGTTTTCACAGGCTTCTTTTGAAACCAACTTAATTCCATTGAGAGAGTTCTGCAGAGATCGAAACAGATGATAGTCAGAGGGTGCTATATCCGGACTGTAAGGTGGGTGCATCAAAACTTCCCAACCAAACTCTCTCAATTTTTGACGGGTCATCAAAGAAGTGTGTGGTCGGGCGTTGTCATGATGGAAGACAACACCTTTCCTATTAATCAATTCGGGCCGTTTTCTTTCAATCGCCTGGCGTAATCTCTCTAGTTGTGCACAGTAGAGTTGAGAATCAATCGTCTGACCAGTTGGAAGTAGCTCGTAGTGGACGATTCCCCTCCAGTCCCACCATACACACAGCATCACTTTTTTTGGCGTCAATGTTAGCTTAGCGAACGCTTGTGACGGCTCACCATCCTTTATCCACGATCTTTTACGCTTCCGATTATCGTACGTAATCCATTTTTCATCTCCGGTTATTAAACGTTTCAGAAACGGCTCGATCTCATTCCGTTTCAGCAGCGCATCGCAGATGTTAATTCGGTCCATCATGTTTTTCACGCTCAACTCATGAGGAACCCATACGTCAAGCTTTTTTTTTGTAACCAGCTTTGTGTAAATGGTTCAAAACAGTTTTGTGGTCAATGCCTAGCTCCATGCCAATATCGACACTGCTGATATGCTTATCTTGTTGGACTTTTTCAAGAATTTCATCAGATTTTTCAGTGATTGGACGACCGGAGCGTGACTCATCTTTCACATTGAAATTTCCAGAACGAAAGCGAGCGAACCATTTCCGCGCAACAGATTTCGATAAAGTACCTTCACCGTACACAGCACAAATTTTATCACAAGCCTGCGCAGCGTTCTTCCCCTTATCATAATAATATTGCAGAATATAGCGAAATTTCTCATTATTCTTCTCCATTTTCAAGTGCGAATAACTTTCCAACCACTGCACCGATTACAATGTTTCTACGCTCAAACTAACGTTCGGAAGGTCATCTAAAAAACGAGCCGTCGGTGGTGTCGCTGTGACTTGTTGTTCTTTAGTTATCGGCAACCAATGCCATCTATCGGGAAAAACGCCACGAACTTTTTCCCAGACCCAATATATGAAAAAATGTCTTTTATACAGTCCTTGGCCAGAATATTAGTACCACATTGATAATATTTATTTATCTTTATTTCAACTAATCTAATAATCCATACAGTTGAGAACCAAAATGTACACTCACTGTACATTTTGGTTCTCAACGGTACGGATCGCGTACGGAGTTTGTTTTCGTACGGGTATTTTTCACCGTAGTTTACCAGGTGCGACACTTTTTAATTATCTGCTGATGATGACAACTTAGTTGTCGAAATACGTACACAGAATTCGAAAATTAATGTGACAAGGGGTTATATATCAACCTTCAGTGATTAAGTGAATCAACCACAGGCTCCATCAAAATTACCTTCAATTAATCTAATTAAAAACAAGGGAATAAACCGAAAGATGATGGCTATGCATATTCTATTTATAATTATTTCTAAGAAAAAATTGGGGTTTCCAATAATAATTGGGTATCTGCCCTTTCAATAATCCTCATACCTATTGTGGGCGGGTTCGTTTAAGGGCACCATGAATGGCTATTGTAGTAATTCTGTATCTAACACTCAACAGTATTTCAGTTTATGTTCCTGTGTGACGCTGTGTCGGTTTTGTATACTTTATATTAGTGAGTTTATTTGTGATACGGTTAGACAATATGGGTCGAACAAAAGACGTATTCGATCAAAAAAAAAGTATTTCTATTTTGTTACATACAGGAAGCTACTCTCGAAGACATGCTATTGAAAATGCGTCTATTAGAAAAATACCATCATTCTAGAACTGAAGTCCAATATGTAAGATGTGTAGCAAAATAATCGCATGATTAAAAAGCCGATTAAGTCCGTGTGGAAAGTATACTACGAGCAGTGATAATAGAAAAGAGTGGAATTACGAATTATTAGTCATTTCTTCAAAAGCATTAATTTTGTATTACTTTCGATATATATTTTTCATTTAATTCTTTATTTTATTTTGCTATAGAACGAAAAACGTTATATTTGCATGCAGGTGGTGTTAATATTTTTTTGGCCGGGAATAATTCAAAGTAAATTTAAAACAAGTTTATTCGATCAGAAATATTCAAGAGCAAGTAATACTTTATTTGATATATCCACAGAATAAAATAACACCATTTTTTCAAGAGAAAACTTTTATCGATTTTATTCATTTTTTTGCTGCCTAAATAAGCTACATTTAACTTTATACTTCTAATAATCCTATCAATAACATATCTGACCTTTTAACTATATTGCGCTTAATAATAATTTTTATAATTAATTGATGACCGGAACATGCGCAACTTTAGATGCTCTACTCAGAGTCAATTGCAAAGAGCAAACTACAGTTGCGACATAAAGTTGAGTGGTCTTCACAAACATAGAGGAGGAAGTTCTGTAATATTATTTGGTTGTTTTAGAGCAAGGCTGATACAGATACAAACGTGTTGAAAATCTGTTGCATGATAGTTGCATGCACATGTGCAAGGCCTACACTATAAATACTACGGCTCCAATAGCATGAAAATGCCTCGCGAAACGAAAACTGAGACTGCATGGTCATTAGATTTTTAAAAAAAGAGAGCATGCTCCTAATCACGTTAACCAACGTTTAATAATAATTTTTATAACTAATTGATGACCGGAACATGCGCGATTTAGATGCTCTACTAAAAGTCAACTGCAAAAAATAAACTACAATTGTAACATAAATTTGAGTGTACTTCACGGGTCCAAAAATAATTTTCTTTAAGACTTAGGTATACAGTCTGTCGCAGAGAAAACCGAACTTTTTTAAAATACTAATTCTTACTGGAGGCTTCTATTAAAAAAAATATGCGTCGTAATGTAGGTCTTTTCCCAATATCATGGCAAAATATTGTGAGACGAAATAAGGACGAAAACTTCAGGAATTCTATTGTAGCTGGCGATGAGACGTGGTGTTTTCAATATGATCCAGAGATCAAACCGCAAAGAATGGAAGCATCCAAGCGATGAAAGTCAAAAGTGAAGACAATGTTGATTTGTTTTTATGATTCGAAAGGCATAGTGTACAAAGAGTTTGTAACAACTGGTCAAATAGTCAATGCTATATATTACTATCTTAGTGTTATGAAGCGTCTTTTGGCGCGTATTCGTCGTGTGCGCCCTCAATATCCTGAAAATGGTAGTTGGCGTTTGTCATATGATAATACACCATCTCATCGCTTGACTCTTATCTCCTGTGATTTCTATCTATTCTCCAAACTACATTTGCCAATGAAAGGGCAGCGTTATGCCGACGTCGAAGTCATTAAAAAGCGTCGACAGCGATCTTGAATTACATCTCTGAAGATGAATTTAAAAATTCATTCGACATGTTAATTGACCGTGCAAAACGTTGTATTGCAGCCGAAGGCGACTACTTTGAATAAAATAAATGAAATTTACCAAAATAGTAAGCTTTTGATTTTATTTTAAAAAGTTCGGTTTTCTCTGCAGCAGATTGTGTATAATATAAACATACGTTATTTAATTACCATACCTTAAGTGTTTACTATCTTTACTTGTATATTTGCTACATTTTATAAGTGTGTATTGTCTATGTTCAGTCGCGCTAGTAATTACAATGATACTACTAATATAATTCAGGAAGCACCTATTTTTGTATAACTACTTTGAGCGTAATTATTTATGCTTTACGAATCAAAATCTATATTTATTACTCGACCTATCGACAAGTAACGATAAGATATTTTGCTGTTTTATAATACTGTGAGATCAATTGAATTTATAATTAGAACAGGATTTGTATTTCGCCACGCAAAGATTAATAATGTCTGTTGATAATGTTCATCAAGGACTAATAAATAATAATTTTAGTTTATGTTACTTTACAATGTTTTGCTAAATTTACATGATTTTGAGAGCTTAAAAATATGTTATATTATTTGTTTTAGTGCTCTCAGTTGTAATATTTATGGCATATCCTTATTATTAAAGTGATTTTTTTGTAAAACAAAGATTTATTGTTCAAATTTGAACTATTCAGTATTTTATTACGATAATATTAATAATAATATTTCATTTATATTTGTTTGATTTGTTTTATTTTATTCGTTTTAATTTAGTATGTAGAAAAATTAAGAGTTATGTAAACGAATATTTAAACCAAGAAAACTAAGATTATCTTTAAGAAAAATTGACTAAAGATTGCATGGTATATTTTATGTGAGGTTGAATATTTAAAACATATAGAATCTAATAAAAATCGATCGTGAATATGTAGAGAGCGGAATACAAACTTAGAAAAGATTAGCAAGATTATAATAGTGTTTGAAAAAATCCATTAATCAGCCCTCAACTGTTTAGAAAAACTTAAAATGTTCTATAGGTGTAACACTTACAAAATTTGGAATTTACGAAGCTAATATGCATCGTCATGTTGCGCATAAAAGGCCATTACCAAAAAGCGCTTACAATCTGTACAAGAACATGTTTGCAAATCCAATATTTTATGAGAATCTATGCTTTGGTCTGAGAAAACTAAATTTGTTCTATAATCACAAAGGAGGAAACATGGTTTGGGGAAGGAGAAGGTCGGAAAGTAATTCAATAGAACTAACGGTTAAACATAGAGAAGGCAGTTCTGTAATGTTATTTGGTTGTTTTAGAAGCAAGGGCAGAAAATTAAAAAATAATACAAAGTATATTTAAAGCCCTGGGGTACATACATCGACATATTAGAGGAAGAAATGAGTCCGTTGATAGATTAATTGTATACATTTGTATGCAAGATAATGTATCAAAACATACAGAGAAGAGTGTATCTAAGTTTGTCCGAGACAATTAAAATGGTATGCGAGAGTGGAATGAGCATATTCATGACCTGTTTTTATAACTATACAATGATGACTAATATTTCACTGTTCATAATTCATACTTGTAAGACATTCTATTAGACTTATAGTCTGCTATCAGTTTTACTATGCACTCAGATAAAGAAATGTTAAGTGTTATGTGGAAAACGATTGTAATGTAATAATTTTAATAATTTGACGACGACTTAAAAAAGGACTCGCTTCGATTGGTGCCAACAAATGCGCAAAAAATATAATGGCAGTACTTCAAAGAACATTTATAAAGTCGTCACAGATGATGAATCTTGGATCTGTACGTATGAGCCCGATAGTAAACAGCAGTCGACTGTGTGGGTATTCCAAGATGAACCAAAATCAACAAAAGTTGTTCGCGCTCGACGCGCATCGAAACAAATGGTCGCCTGTTTTTTCGGAAAAACCGGTCACGTTGCAACCGTGCCTTTAGATAAGAGATAAGGAAAACAAACTGAAAACGACAGATCATTCTCCACAATGACAATGCGATTTCTCACAGGTCGGTTCAAACAATTGAATATTTGACCGGGCAGAACATTGAATTGATGAGCCATCTGCTGTACAGCCCTGATCTAGCACCCTGTGATTTCTTTTTGTTCTCACACCTGAAGAATAAACTTCGTGGTCAACGGTTTTCTACGCCGGAAGAGGCAGTTGAGGCACTTAGAACTCATACTTTGGAGGTACCGCTTTCACAGTGGTAGCAATGTTTTTCGGATTGGTTTAAACGAATGCAAAAGTGCATTGATTTTCAAGGAGAATATTTTGAAAAGCAATAAAACTATTTTCGATAATAAAGATTTAAGAAGAAATATAAACGGCTACCCTCGTAGCAGCAGCAAATACATAGTTAGCATAGAGGATTTTAACGATGCAGATCTGTACTGAGTTCCCTTGTATTATAAATTAAATATAAATCGTCCTTAAACACAAAAATTTGGTTAAATTAAATATTTCCAATGAGTTTAGAATTAATAATTTCCGAATTTTAAGCTCTTAGGGAGACCACAACATAAAGATGTGAAGGTGTTTTTTTATATTTCATTCTAGATATTCTTGGATACGAAAATTTGTGATATATATTTTTGCCTAAAAGATCAAAGGCGATAGTACCAAGATTTTTAAAAAATTAAGATACGAATATTAATTAGATTCCAAATCTCTTCACCATTGGATCTATCTGTGCATCAAATGAGACAGTATTTTGTATCTACCAACTTGAAGCTAATACCTGAAAATTCCATCACACATTTTGGTAGAATACAAAATATGATACGAATGAAAATTCTTCATTCCTGTATATTTATTTTCATACAATAAATTCAACAAAGTGCGTTTATAATAGGATTTCACTTTGAACAAGTAGATAGTGTATGATTGAAAATAACACGAATTAAACTACGGAAAGATAACACTTAAAGCAAAATTTAATTATAACTAATTCAATCCAGTAGAAAAGTTGATAAGAAAGAGAGAGAGAGAGAGTAATTATATTTTAATGAATGACTTAAACGATTAGCTAATTTAACGTATATGAAGCAGAAAACTTTATCTAACGCATCGACTCCCCGAGTTTCATCTTCCTCGGCTAATTACAAAGGCTGAATTTCATTTTCTGGGTTAATTACAAAGACCGGTTTCAAATTGTATTTATCGTTTCAAATCTGAAGTGAATAAATTTCGAAACTTTATTTTTGAAGTTAAAAGTAAACAAACAATTGCGCTATTGCTTCTATTAGGGTTTTCCGTTATCAATTCTCCTTAACAGTTACTTATGATATTGAAATTAGAATGGTACTTATTACCATTAAACCTACCATTGAAATTAGAATGGTATTTATTAACACCAAACCTACCATAATGGGTCAAAAGTTTTCTTTCAAACGCTTAGTCAGAATTTTTTGACAATAACACTACCACATCGCCATTTAATTTTGATACTTTCCTTGCTTTCTTTTAACTAAGAAATGTTTGTATTTAATTTGGCCTACCTATGGATCATGTGACCCATGAAAAGATTTATATAAAATTATGATTTTGATTTACCGGGCGAGTACCTATGTATATTGGTGTTAACATTAAATGGTTTCCGAGTTATTCAACTTTTAAGAAAAAAAGTTCATTGACATAGTTTTCTTTGAAACTTAATATAATAATAGTAAACAATTAATTGTTATTTTGCAACAATTGTTACGTTGCTTCAAGTTGAACAGAGCTTGGGTGACGATGAACGTTCGGGACGTTCAAAAACTGCAACTACTGACAGTAACATCGTTAAAGTTCAGCAATTGGTGCTAGACGACCGTCGAATTAAAGTGAGATAGATAGCAAAGGCTGTTAATATGTCGAAAGAACGTGTTTGGACATATCAAGATTTAACCATGAGAAAACTGTCTGCGCGTTGGGTGCCGTGTTTGCTAATGTTAGACGAAAAACGTGTTCGAATGAATATTTCCAACGCTCTATTAGCGCAGTTTGGGCGCAATAAATCGAAATTTTGGCGTCGATTAATTACTATAGATGAAACTTGGATACACCATTATACGCCCGAAACATAAATACAATTAAAACAGTGGACTGCAAAGGGGGAATCGGCTCCAAAAAAAGCAAAAACTGTTTTTTCGGCTGAGCAAGTGATAGCGATTGTTTTTTGGGATAGTCATGGAATTATCTTAATCGACGATTATCTTCAAAAAGGAAAAACTATTACAGGAGCATACTACGCATCATTACTTGACAAGCTGAAGGCAGAAATTGTCGAAAAATGGCCACATTGGCAGAAAAAGAAAATCCTGTTTCACTAAGACAATGTGATGTCTCACACCTCAGTGGTTGCCATGGCGAAAATCCACGAACTATGGTTTGAACTGCTTGATCATCCGCCTTACTCACCAGATCCAGCCCAAAGCGACTTTTTTGTTCCCTCATCTAAAAATTGCGCTCGGAGGGCAGAGATTTTCGTCAAATGAGGAGGCAATCACCTTCGTGAACAATTATTTTGCAGAGAAAAAGGCCGACTACTATTTGGACGGGTTAAAGAGATGAGAGCATCGCTGAGAGAAGTATGTAGAGTTACAAGGAGACTATATACAAAAATAAATATAAATTTTAAGAAAAAATGTCTTGTATATCTTTGTTGAGTCGGAAAGCTTTCAGTTTTGCATATATTGTACAATATGAAATTTAGAAGTCGAATTTTTGTTTAATTAATCATAGCAAAATCCATATACCTTAATCAATCTTCAGTGTTTATATTTGAAAAAAAATCTTTAGACCAATAATCCATTAGTATACATTTATTCTGGTAAATTACCAACAAATGATTTCCTTGTCCGATTCCAAATCATTAACTTCGGTTTATTTTATCTACTTATTATTTATTACCATCATTATTTTCACTTCGAAAGGTATAATTTATTTTTCTGACATGAAATAAGTGTATAATATAGAATTGATGGTATATACATATATTCTTTGTACTTCTATTTATCACTAAACTATTTTTATGACCTAAGTCTTTAGTAATTTTTATTTAAATACATTTCTATGCATTTAATCACTGCTACAACTTCGAATGACGATAATATTTCTAAAAAATAAGCACTTAGAAGTTATAATATGACGTCTGTGCGTAGCCCTAGTTACATTACCGCTTTAATGTACAATTAGCTTCGAAAATAACAAATCTATCTTGCCACAACCCAAAGGAAAGCTTAGTACTTTACTACAAGAGGATCATTACGATTATTATTACATTTAGGCATATATTGTAAGCGAACGTGAACTATAGTAACATTTATCATTCGGATATATTCGTGAATTGACAAGGGAATATTTATTCGCTACTAGTATAAGCTATATGAGATAGGAAACAATAAGAATTCCATGTTAACTTCGAAGCTAAACGGTTTTTTCCTGGCTGGACAAATTTACAATGTATTAATAAATATATTTTTTTGAATTACCATGTAAATGTAGAATTAAAAACGTTAGAAATTATTACACTGTAATACGAGGTGTGGCTATTAAATAACGAGACTGACACTGGTTCAGATGCGCTGACTGACAGCTATTTATCGTGAAGCCTTCTCTTTCGAATGCAGTGCCTCTCGTTCTCATTAGAGTGGTTTTTTTCCCGATACCATACTCTGGTATGTACGAGTTCCTGGTACATATGACCTTTAAAAAAGGTTTATAAAGGGTTGGGGGGGGGGTACATTTGTACAAGTGTTCGTTTTAAGACCAAGAAATGTTGACCTATAAGTGTCTTGTGAATGTCAGTGTTTGGTTTTGGTGGGATGAGTGTGTGGAATTTTCTATCTGTGAGCATTATCTCGAATCTAGGTGCGACGCTGTAATTAATAATCTGCTGATAATGACAACTTAGTTGTCGAAAAACGTATAAAGAGTACGAACATTGATATGATAAGGGTTTTTTGCCCTTTTTCATTAATTCAATTAACAACAATCTCCAATAATATTTTCCTTGATCAGAATATTTAAAAAATTCCTTTAATTTGAAATTCGTAATTATAAAGGCTGTTTCAAATTTCGTGTTTTTCTTAAAGAATAAATAAAACATAATTTGCACTCACTTTCAAAAATTTTTATTTATATGCGAAAAATAATATCTGCCAAATGGCCTCCTCTTGCAGCTCCACAGACGTCCACTCTTTTGTTAAAATTTTCAATGACATTTTGACATAATTGAGGCTTTATCTCACCAATGACACGAATAATCTCATCTTTCAAAGCAGGAATTGATTGTGGATTGTTTTTATAAACCTGACTTTTCACATAACCCTAAAGAAAATAGTCTAACGGTGTCAAATCACATGATCTTGGTGGCCAATTAACATCACCGTTTCTTGAGATTACACGTCCAGGAAATTTTTCTCTCAATAAATCAATTGATTTGTGTGCAAAGTGAAATGTAACGCCATCCTGTTGAAACCACATATCCTCTAGACCAATATTCACTAATTCAGGCCACAAAAATTCGGTTATCATCCGACGATATCGATCACCATTGACAGTCACAGCTTCAGCAGCAGCATTTTCAAAGAAGTAAGGTCCAATCACACCACCTGACCATAATGCACACCAAACAGTAACTCGTTTAGGATGCATAGGTTCATGAATAATTCGTAGATTTTCCTCACCTCAGATACGGCAATTTTGTTTATTAACATAACCACCAAGTTCAAAATGTGCCTAATCGGAAAACATTATTTTTTGAGAAAAATCAGCTGGTTGTTCATTGATGAAATTGACAAATGAACGACGTTTTAAATGATCTAATGGCTTCAGTTCCTGTGTTATTTGAACCTTTTATGCCTTCAGAGCTAAATCTTTGTGTAAAATACCCCATATTGTTGATCCACTAAGTCGGAGTTGTTGTGAACGTCGTCTAACGGACATTTCAGGATCTTCACCAACACTTTCACGAACCAAACCAACATTTCCTTGTGAACGAACCACTACGACTGTATTTTTCGCTTTTTTGATCTTCAATGGAACCGGTCTCTTGAAATTTTTTAATAATTCGACCAATAGTGCCTTCAGATGGACGATTATGTAAACCATAAGTTACACGTAATTTTCTAAAAACTCTGTTTACAGAACGCTGATTTTCATAAAATAATTCAACAATTTGAACGCGTCGTTGTACCGTGTACGAAGCCATTTTTATAAATGTCATACATCACACTTTTTAAATGCCCACATACCCAGACAAATTCAGTGCGCCATCTATATTTTATTTATTCCTTAAAAAAACCGCGCAATTTGAAACACCCTTTACAATATCATTGAAGACTATAAAGTGGATTATTTTTAATATACACTAATTGTAAGCTAAATTTAGGAGACATTTTGATAAATTTATTTCACACAGCCTTAACTTACACTGCAAAGCTGACATGTTAGAAAAGCATGTTTGTTATTCACTCACGAACTGACCATATTAAACTTGTCTAAGGCGGCTTTTAAGTTGAAGTGAAATGTTCCGTACAATCCTGGCTGCATGATAAATTAAACTGAAGTTGAAATTTATGCACACATGTAATAAAACTTTTTAGTTTAGACTTTAAACTAATAAAATTACTTTTCATGACATTTTATTAATTAAAATTTTGCTTTAAGACAGTTAAATCTCATTAGAATTAAGGCTCATGTGGTTTCCTTTAACAGAGAATGTCATCAGCTAATTTTACTAACACAACAGTTAACGGAAACTTTAGTGGAATAGGGCTGATTTTCTCCGATTACCTTTTCCCATTATTTACGTTTAGCGAGGGATAATTACAAACGTATCGGTTTCGTTATCGTCAAATGCGGGTTCTGTTTCCACCGGAGGAGTAGTCACATTCCAGTTTTATCGAAAACGCACTGCTAGTTTATTGATTTAATGACGACTGTGACGTTTATACTTGGCGTAGTTATGCAAAAGTACAGTCTCGTCAGAAGATACACTCCGTAACAATTAAATAACTACGTATTTGCTTATCGAGCAATTTCAAGAAAAAGGGTGATGTGATTTACTAATGAAAATGAAACGTGATATACAACGTGACGAAAAACTGAAACTTGTGGTAATCTAAAGAATGTTTCGAATTGTGCAGTTATTTTTAAGAATAAATTAAATATAGATGGCGCACTGAATTTGTCTGGGTATGTGGGCATTTAAAAAGTGTGATGTATGATATTTATAAAAATGGCTTCGTACACGGTACAGAAACGCGTTCAAATTGTTGAATTATTTTATGAAAATCAACGTTTCGTGAAAAGAGTTTTTAGAAAATTACGTGAATTTTATAGTCTCCATAATCGTCCATCTGAAAGCACTATTGGTCAAATTATTAATAAAATTTCAACAGACCGGTTATGAGAAAGATCAAACAAGTGAAAAATACAGTCGTAGTGGTCGTTCACAAGAAAATATTGGTTTGTTTCGTGAAAGTGTTGCTGAAGATCCTGAAATGTGCATAGACGACGTTCATAAAAACTTGGACTTAGTGACTTACCTCTGAAGGCATATCAGATTCAAATAACACAGGAACTGAAGACATTAGATCATTTAAAACGTCGTTCATTTGTTAATTTCATCATTGAATCAGCTGATTTTTCTCAAAAAATAATGTTTTCCGTTGAGGCACATTTCGAACTTGGTGGCTATGTTAATAAACAAAATTGCCATATCTGGCGTGAGGAAAATTCACGAATTATTCATGAGAAACCTATGCATCCTAAACGAGTTACTGTTTGGTGTGCATTATGGTCAGGTGGTATAATTGGACTTTACTTTTTTGAAAATGATGCTAGTGAAGCTGTAGCTGTCAATGGTGACCGATATCATCGGATGATAACCGAATTTTTGTGGCCTGAATTAATGAATATTGATCTAGAGGATATGTGGTTTCAACAGGATGGTGCTACACCTCACTTTGCACACGAATCAATTGATTTATTGAGAGAAAAATTTCCTGGACGTGTAATCTGAAGAAACGGCAATGTTAATTGGCCACCAAGATCATGTGATTTGACACCGTTAAACTATTTTCTTTGGGGTTATGTGACAATTCAGGTTTACAAAAACAATTCACAATCAATTCCTGCTTTGAAAGATGAAATTATTCGTGTCAGTGGTGAGATAGAGCCTCAATTATGTTAAAATGTCATTGAAAATTTTAACAAGAGTGGACGTCTGCAAGAGGAGGCCATTTGGCAGATATTTTTAGCATATAAATGTCATAACTGATACTTCAATTACCAATAAAAAGTTTTTGAAAGTGAATGTAAATTATGTGTTTTATTTATTCTTTAAAAGAAAAACCGCGAAATTTGAAACGCCCTTTAGAATGCGTTTAAAATCACCGCGTTTCATTGGCTCACCCAATATAAGGGTGATGTCGCATACTAAAATTACTTGTGTGTCGAAAATCGTGGTTTTTGACATACAAGAATTAAACGTATTTTTAAGAGAAATGTAACAAGAAACAATAAACATTCTGATTGACGTTTACTGTCACAATGAATAATAAATAACTAATGAATCACTCTGACTTTAATAATAACGAAATCAACAGCAGTACGTAACACCTGCATTAGCAAGGTTATCTAAAACTTTAAATGCTTGTAGCTAAGCTAAGATAGAGTTTTGGGCATCTGTTTATTAGACATTTAAATGAAATTTCTTCAGTAACACATCCTCGAGTTATGGCAATCATGTCATAGAATACCCAGTATATATTCTAGCATAAATGTGATAACATTTCAATACATTTTAACAAAGATATGTATACTTTATAAGTTATTATCTTATATTAATAAAGCAACTGTTTTTACAAAACAGATAAATTTAAACGGATTATATTAATGTAATATATTATAGCATTCCTTGACGTAGGCGACCTTAACCTTTAATTCGGAGATCTAGGACAACTCGTTGAAGAGATAAATATTATGACATATATAGCCGTTCCTATCTTGCATACAAATAATGTTATTAATACATACTCTAAAGAAGCAAATACATACAGTGTACATATAAACATCTAAATATTAAATTCAGATATGTACACAGGATTAATAATTGCCAGTAATAATAATATACAAGAAATAATAACCTAATTTCATATGCATTTAAATACAAATATTGTCAATGTTTTTATATTATTTATTTTAATTTAAATACTTAAAAATTAAACACAAAATTATTATTAAGACGTTTATGAATTAAACGCATATTCGATCGAAAAATCTCCTGTTTAAATCACGTGCTGTCCGGCTTCTATAATAAACCAACGGTTGTCATTTCCTAAAACGAGTGCATTTACATATGCAAACCAATTCCTGGAATATTCTCGGTAATATTTCACTTATATTCGATATCATTTCTATTTTATCGAATTTCTAAATGCAGTCAGAATCAAATATTAGCCTACCTACCCGGTAATTACATTTAGCTATATCGCGGCTCTTAATTAATTCTAATTTTTGGCGTGTCTTTTCTGCTGTGGGTGAAGTTTTTACCGTAACCCGTACATGTAGTGGTCAACGTATTTATTTCGCGATCACGAACTATATTTAACATCGATACCAAGGATACACCACACAAATACACCACGTAAGAAGAAACAAGAATCCAAAAATACTAGCAACAGAAATGAAATTCCTGAGAGGGATAGTGGGAGTCACAAGAAGAGGCCAAATGAGAAATGAGGTAATAAGAGAAATGTTGGAAGTTGAATCAATAAAGAGCTCAGTAGAAAAACAAGAAATGAGATGGTTTGGTCATTTAATCAGAATGCGATCTAACAGACAAACAAAAAAGATATGGCAAGCAAAGACAAATATGAAGAGACAGAGAGGAAGACCAAGGAGGAGCTGGAACGAGATAATGGAGGAAATGCTAAGGAAGAAAGACAAAAACTGGCAAGAGGCCAAGATATTGGCGCGAGACAAAAGGAAATGGGCAGAGTTCGTGCATATGGGTAAACAAGCACAGTGAGACGAGTAAGTGACAATCAAGAAGTGAGAACCGAACCTAGTGGGAAGTGAGAGAGATAATGGACCTCAGAGCGAGTGGAAACGAGAATTTACTCTACACCGAAAGGTAGAAGGGGACTGGATTATATATATCGTTTGATACCTACTTTTATTCTAATGCTTGTAAATTTTACTCCACAGCTTTCTTATCTAGCTATTTTGTTACAGTATTTACAATCGCTTATACTTCGCTTTTGCATATTCTTTTATTAATATATTCAAGTTTTAAATATTTGTTTTTCTTAAGTTAGTAAATACAATTTTAAGAACAACCTTGTTTCATGCCCGTTTTATTTCAGCTTGATACACGTCCTGGACCTGTATTCATCGTCGTAAATCAAACTATTATAAATTATTAACTCTTCTTTTGTTATTATTGTAACGCAAGAGTTAACCCGGAACTCGACCAATTCCACCTCCAATTCTTACTGGCCTTCCTTTATAAGAGCAATTTTGCAATTTCGATCAAAAAATGTCTCCTTTTTTTTTATAAAATTAGGATTCCAATTCCCATTATTTTCAAAATTATATGCCATAATCATTACCATTAATGATTGTTACTTAATCTGCTAGTATTTTATTAATACTGATTTCATTAAATTGTTAACATTAATATACCCCATATATGCATATATAGGTCGAAGTACAAATTTTGCTAGTTACTAGAGAAGAGAGAAAGCTAATCCTAACTTTATATAAACAGACGACAAAACTTTCTAATTAAGTGGTTGTTAAATACACTTGAAGGTATAACTGCTTCAAACAAAGTTTGCACGTATACGTAAATATTTGTGGTTGTACTAACCTAGACCTGAACGGATTATTCAAAGTTTGCAATTAACCGGTGTGTACTGCGTAGTTCTCGAAGACAGGTAAAATGTGCGACGAATATGAAGCTATCTAATTTGTTGGATAACGACCTACAACGAGTGTCAAATCAAGAGTTGAAAGTTGAATTTGAATATGCACTGTCGATACTATTACCGTTTTTAATTAAATTTATTTAACTAGAAAACCATTTAAAAAATAACTACTGAGCGTGTATTTGCATAAAGTATTGAACAAGAAAACCTCTGCTTCTATACACTAGGATTGTCCAGAAAACAAGGAATGTTTAGATATGATTTAATTAAAGCAAAAGATGTCACTGCAAAACTTTATCCACATTAACGTCAGACATAATTCTACTTTTTAATATGGTCGCCGGGATTGGTGAGACACCTCTTATTACGTGGCACAAGTTTCCAATACCGCTATTGTACTCGTCTGCCGTCGAGGCCTGTAACTACGACGTTACTGCTTCTTTCCCTTCAAAAACGGCTTCATTTTCGGAAAGAGACGAAAGTCACTTGGACCCAAATCGGGGCTATAGAGGAGATGCGCAAAAATTTCTCACTTGAGATGTTGCAATTTTTGTTTTATTGTTATAGGGGCATGAGATAGAGCGTTGTCGTGAATTAATACGATTCCGGCAAACAGCTGTCCACGCTTGTTGTTTTAGAAAGAACGTTGTAGTTGTTGAAGAGTCTTACAGCAGGCTGTTAATGTTATTGTCTCCTCCTTTAGCGTGAATTCAACAAGCAGTAAGCCCTCGCGATCTCAAAAAGCGGTTGCCATCGTTTTTTTTTTTTGGTCTTGAAGATGACCTTGTACGATGCTATTCTGTTGTTGCTGAAGAATTTACTACCGTCACAGGTTATTTGTGACTATTTCATCTAGGAAATCTGTCTAAATAGTTAGGAGAACGAACTTTTTTGTCCACTTTCTTTTACAGCTCGTCCGTAAGAAGCTAAGCATTTCGATTTTCATTTAATACGTTTGTTTCTTATTAAATTCTATTAAATTGTCAGTAACGCGAACGCAAACATGTCTCAGATTGAAGCACGGAAGAAAGCAAACTGGCACGCACATACTCATTATGGTGAAAGGCTTGCCCACGGTGCAGTGTGTGATCGTACTTTACTTTCTAGTGAACCCTCGTATATGTAGAATGAGAAGTCTATGGGGATTCAAACACGTGCACATTGTTTCAATTGCTTTTAATTGAGTAATATTGGGTAATATAAATCTAAGCCTAAAGAAAGTCAGATTTGAAGTACAGCTCGAAACGTTGACAGATAAACAAAGTGAGAAAGGTGCCATTGAAACATTTGAAATATGTTGTTGAAGAAATATTCTGAAATTAATTTGGAAAAACAACAATTCGAATGCTGGAATATTAAGTA
Source organism: Dermolepida albohirtum (assembly GCA_031893035.1). NCBI lineage: Eukaryota > Metazoa > Arthropoda > Insecta > Coleoptera > Scarabaeidae > Dermolepida > Dermolepida albohirtum. The sequence continues at coordinate 81,988 of JAVIWB010004037.1, read as the reverse complement.
GAATCAAAGAGTAACGACAAACTATTCAAAAGAAGTATGATAACAAGTAACTAATCTGTACATGTAGTTCAGTCACTGTAACTATGTTATAGACGTCATGGAAGGATGAAAGGAGGAAAAACTGGGTAGAGGAAGACTAAGTCTTTAGTATATCAACCAGAGAATAGAATACATGGAAGTTGTCATTTTTCGTAAGAATTTTCAGTACTGTCATTCGACGATTTCTGTCGAAATTATGATTTTGTTCTAGAATAGAAATAGTTTTTTCAAATTTATTATTTTCCAAATGACTATTCTGCGCTACATTCTGTATCAAATAAAAACAAGTGGAGGTCCAATCAAATACTAATATTTATGTGATAACCAATAAATTTTTTCATATATTACATTTATTTGTATTTTGCAGATCTCGTAAAATACTTATTATTTGTCAATAGTAGTTCACTAGATTATGATGTATTGTCATGTAAATTAACAAAATTTTTCAAGATATTTTACATTCTGGAACAGATATATATTTTTCGTACCCTGCATTATATACTTATTAAGTTGAGATATCTAGAAACTTAAGAATTAAGATACTTTTCTTTAAATTTCTGTCTTCGTGATCACCAAAATATTTATAACAAAGTATTGGAACTATTTAATTTAATTTTCCAAATAACTACACAGTCTGTCGTAGAGAAAACTAAACTTTTTTCAAATAGTAATTCTTAGAGGCGCCATCTATTAAAAAAGTATGGCGTCGGTAAGGTAGATCTTTCACTAACGTTATGTCAAAATATCATACATTGATTTTTGACATTGATCGAAAAATGAATTTTGAACAAAGTGCAAATATCACGTTCTCTTTTAAACTTGGTAAATCGTTTATTGAAACGTTTAATTTGATGAAACAAGTGTATGGTGATACGTGTTTATCACATGCGAGTGTGTATGAGTGGTATAAACGATTTAAAGTCAAGCATCCTGGTGCAAAAAAAATGAGCCGAAATCCTTATTGCGACATGTGGAAATAGAATTTCACATTTCAATTCATCGCATTTTGACACATCATTTGGGATTGAGAAAGATTTGTGCAAGGTTTGTACAACACAAGCTAACTGAATTCAATATTGTATAGACTTCGACGCAAACTTCAGGTATTCTATTGTAACTGGTGATGAGATGTGGAGTTTTCAATATGAATGGAAGCATCCAAGCGACGAAAGACTAAAAAAAAGCCATTTAGAGAAGTCAAAAGTGAAGACAATGTTGATTTGTTTTTATGATTCGAAAAGCATAGTGCACAAAGAGTTTGTACCAACTAGTTAAACAGTCAATGCTGTATATTATTTTGGTGTTACAAAGCATCTTTTGGCGCGTATTCGTCGTGTGCGCCCTCAATATCATGAAAATGGTAGCTGACGTTTGATACATGATAATGCACCATCTCATCGCTCGACGCTTATCACTGATTTTCTAACTACAAATGGTATTTTAATCTTCAATCATTCGCTGTATTCACCGAATTTGGGCCTCTGTCATTTCTATCTATTCTTCAAAGTACATTTCCGATGAAAGGACAGCGTTATGTTGACGTTGAAGCCATTAAAAAGGCGTCGACAGCCATCTTGAAGGACATCTCTAAAGATTAACTTAAAAATTTATTCGATATGTTAATTGACCGTGCAAACAGTTTTCTCTGTGACAGACTGCATATTATGCGCTACATTCTGTATTAAAAATTTTTCGTTTAATAATTAAAGATAATAAGTGGATTCCGCTTAGTTTCACAAAAAAAAAAGACACTGCTAATAAACAATATAATGAATAATGATCGTTCTTCGAACTTAATAATCTAAAAGACCTAAAGGTAATTAAGCAGTTCTCGTGTAAGTTTTATCGGATACATGTGCAAGCACTTGACACCTTCTCGGTCTATTAATCAATGTTATACGTAAGAGCGACAGAAGTTCATTTTATTAACGCGAGATGCCTTAAAAAACTTCACTGACCTTGTTTCAATTTCGATTCAAGTGCACTCGTAAATCTCTGAAGCTCATCTCGGCTCATATACGTGCAGACCGGTATAAAAATGAATTTAAAAATAACTCGGCAACAAGTTTTCATCGATTTAGTTCTTGTGGTCGGTCGATTTCCGCTAACATGCATGGATATTGTGCATTGGTCAACAACAAAATAGGCCGAGGGTATTATTCTCCGCAAAATGTTTAATATTTGTGTTTAGAAATATGTTGTTTATGTATTTAAGTAATTTCCTTCAACGCTTTACATAATTTAGTTTTTAATGCTAGATAAAACCAAAAGTTCTTAAAAATTTTGTATTGTAATTAAGGTTTTCAAAGAAGAAAATTAAATTTATTTTTATAGAAGCATATGTTTTGGAAAAAAAGGAATATTTGCAAAAACATCTTCTATGTAGCAAAATACAATAATATGTATGTATTTAGTAGGTAAAATGTATATAAACACTTATTTTTGTTAGCAATATTTTCAGTATACATATGCACGAAGTGGCTAAGATCGGTTTCATATTTGCAGCATTAGGTATGCTTCAACAGTTACTTGATGTAACCGTGTTCGTCGTGATAAAGACCGTTCGACATTTAATGTTGATATACTTACATAATTAAAATAGTCTTTGTTAATAGACAGTGGATTTGTAGACCGACTATCACCAAAAAGTTGTTCTAATCAGGTAAAATGTGAATATATGATTCAGCTTAACATTATTGGCCAATGCAAATAAGTTATTCTTTTCCGCAATGAAATACATCAGTAATGATCGATGATTAGATTTTCGTTAATGAATGGGAAAACATCTGCATAAAGAAACTCAGATACTACTTATAGGGAACCAATCTAAAAGTTTCAAATACTTATTTGGTGAATTTAGATAGGGTTGGAACCATTTACAACGAGGGATGCCCTAGTTATCGCGATGAGGTGAATGGTGACGTGATAAACGGCAGAATGATGTCGGTTAAAACGATACTAAATTAAAAAGTATTTATCAGTTATATGAAGTGATGGGTTTCTAATATTAAAATATACGTAAGACTTACTTCGAAGCATTAATTTCCACAACCATTTATAGGATAGACAGAAAACTAGGAAAACTTTAGACTTTTGACGAATCTGTATTGAATTGGTCATGAAAGTTTTGATTTTTGGAATAGCAAATTATAATTGAAAAATTAAATTTTTAAAAAATTTCTCTTTTGTCAACCTATCCTAGGCAAAAAGATTTGGCCTTGATTTTTGGAATGGCATAATTGGAACAGCTATTAAATCAAAAATTGGGTATACGTTGGGTAAATTACACCTGTCGAAAACTAGATTTATATTGAAAAATTTGCTCTTTTTGGTTAATATGCTTTAGGTAGAGAAGTTTCGGCCTTGATTTTTGGAATAGTATAACTGAAATAATTATTAAATAGAAAATTGGGTATATATTGGGTAGGTAATATCTACCCAAAAGTAAATTATTTTGACAAAATTCGTTTTTTTCGTCAGCTTATCTTATGCAAAAAAGTTTTAGCCTTGGTTTTTGAAATAACAAATTATAATCGGAACAAATACTGGATATAAAATTAAGAATACATTTTACAAGTGAAATCCACATAAAATTAGATTATTTTCAAAAATTAACTTTTTTGTCAACCTGTCCTAACCAGAAAAGATTTGGCCTTGATATTTGGAATAGTATAATTGAAATAGTTATTAGATATAGATGAGAGTATGCATTGGCCAAGTGATACCTACTCAAAACTAGATTAGGTTGAAAAATGTATTTTTCTGTTAATTTGTTCTAGATGGAAAAGTTTTGGCCTTGATTTTGGGAACAACATAATTGGCACAATTATTAGATAAAAAGCTGCTAATATATTGGGCAAATGATATCTAGTCAAAAGCAGATCATGATGAAAAATTTTTTTATTTTGTTAACCTAATCTACACACAAAAGTTTGGCCTTGATTTTTAAAATAGCAAATCATAATTGAAATAAATATTATTAGATGCAAAATCGAGTATACATTTTCAGACAGAAAAGTTTTGGCCTTGATTTTTGGAACGCATAATTAAAACAATTATTAGATAAAAAGTTGAAGATCCATTGGACAAGCAATATTTACTCAAAACTAGATTATTTTGAAAGATTTGCTTTTTTTGTCAACCTGTTATAGATAGAAAAGCTTTGGCCTTGATTTTTGGAATAACAGAATTGACACAATTATTTGATAAAAAGTCGAGTATGCATTGGGCAGGTGATATCTAGCCAAAACTAGATTATTATGAAAAAGGTGTTTTTCTTGTCAATTTGTTCTAGGCAGAAAAGCTTTGGTTTTGATTTTTGGAACAGCAAAATTGATCCAATTATTTGATAAAAAGTTGAGTATACATTGAGCAAGTGATGCCTACTCAGAATCAGATTATGTTGAAAAATTTCCTTTCTTTGTCAACTTAATCTATGCAGAAAAGTTTGGCCTTGATTTTTGGTATAGTAAACCATAGCCGAAATAAATATTATTAGATGCAAAACTGAGTATACGTTTTCAAGCAGTATCTACCCAGAACTAGGTTATTTTGGAAAATTTGCTTTATTTGTCAATATGCCCGTGTGTCCTAGCTAGAAAAGTCTTGGCCTTGATTTTTGGAAAGCTTAATTAAAACAAATATTGGATAAAAAGTTGAATATCCATAGGACAAGCAATATATACTCAAAACTAGATTATTCTGAAAAATTTACTTTTTTTAATCAATCTGTTCTAGATAGAAAAGTTTTGGACTTGAAATAAATGAAATAAATATTATTAGATGCAGAACTGAGTATACGTTTTCAAGTAGTATCTACTCAAAAACTAAGTTATTTAGAAAAATTTTTTTGGGAATATCATAATTAAAACGACTATTAAAATTAAAATAATTATTACATAAAAAGGTGAATATCCATTAGGGAAATGATATATATGAGGGTAGTTTGACAAGTTGTGAGAATGGAATTTTTTAAATACAAAATAATTTTTATTTTTTAATATATTCTCCTAAAAGAGCAATACATATATTTCAATGGTACTCCAATGCCATTATGCCATCTCTAAAATGAGATTCCGGAAGGCTTGCAAAATATTCATTTACGAAGATGATAAGCTCGTCGTTAGACGAAAATTTCTTTCTACTTAGTGCCGTTTTTAATTTTGGAAAAAGGTGAAAGTCGGAAGGGACTAGATCCGACGAATAAGGCGCATGCGGTACTAATTGGAAATGCAACTCGTGGATTTTGGACATCGCAACTGTGCTGGTATGCGAGGGAGCGTTGTCTTGGTGAAACAGAATCTTTTTCTTTGCCATTCCTGGCCGTTTAGTACAAATCTCAACATTTAATTTTTGTAGAAGTTCTGCATAATATTGTCCGTTTATTGTGGCACCTTTCTGAAGGTAATCAATGAGCAAAATGCGCTTTGAATCTCAAAAAATTCATGCCATCACCTTGTTTACCGATAAAGTGGTTTTCGCTTTCTTTGGAGGTGCAGAACCACTTTCTAGTCATGTAAACATATAAATAGGCAACCTAAATTACAGTGCATTTGTTTTACTCGTACTCAAAACTAGATTATTTTGAAAGATTTGCTTTTTTGTCAATCTGTTCCAGACAAAACAGCTTTGGTCTAGATTTTTGGAATAACATATAACTGACACAATTATTAGATAAAAAGTGGAGTAGGCATTGGACAAATCATATTTACGCGAAATTAGATTAATTTGAAAAATTTGCTCTCTTTATCGGTCTATCCTAAGCAGAAAAGTCTTTGCCTTGATTTTTGGAATAGCATAATTGAATCAATTATTTTGAAAAATTTGCTTGCATTATTTCGAAACGAATAATTACATTACAAGTATATTTCTATCTCTACTCACTGTTTTTTTTTTTAGTACGGTTGTGTTATTTTTGGAGATATTTGTATGGATTATAGATCACCCGAATTAGAAAAATTAAAATTAATAGCGATCTTAATATATTATGTATTGTATGCATTGTAATATTTATGGATATTATTACTGTTTTTTATTTCAATCATTAGTACGTTTCATAAATCAAGGACAAACGCGCAATGTTTAGATGTTGTATTTAATTTGGCCGCTAGAATTTTAGGTCACATAAATAAGTTTCCAAATACAAGTGTATTTAAAACGTGTATGGCGAACGTCTTTCATCACAATTATAAACTGACTCTATTTTATTTGAACTTACCAACCTAGTTATTAAGCATTCTACAATGCAAATCTTAATCTATCATCCTGGTCTCTAAATACTTGGTGTTTGTTGTTGAATGTCGGGAGCTTCGATGATTGTTTACTATTACTTTTGCGGAACGCTTTATTTTCTTAACGATTCCGAACAAATGAGATAACTTTATAATAGAAGAAATGAATACGTTTTACTCTTTTTTTAATGACATATAGATACATATGCAAATGTATTTCAACTAATAGTAATAATAATTCTTTAGTCTACAGATACAAATTCAATAGGACTTATAATAATAAAGACAATACACACACTGCCCATATAATAGCCATTAGTGTCCTGTACAGAATATTCGTTTTGGTTGTAGGAAGATTAAAGGTGTTGGCAGTTCTGGAAACAATATGTGAACTAGAAAATGCTTTCGACATCGTTAATACAAACTGGTAAACTCATGTCTTTGCAAGGGATGGGTGTCCTAAACTTTTCTCTATTTATTATTTATTTTAGAAGCTTTGGTTGGACTTGCTCACCTTGTTTTGTATGGACACTGTAAAACTGATATCACATGGTAGACTCATATGCAACTTGATGGCGATAAAAGCAAAAAGCAACGATTTAACAACAGTCAAATTATCAAAGTCTATTTTTTAGAAGATTGACAAGCTGAGATTCAGGACATGTTCGAAAAAATTATACTTTCATAGATACGAGAGTAGTTTGACAAGTAGTGAGAATGGAAAAGAAAAACGAATTTTTGAAATACAAAATAATTTTTATTTTTCTCCTAAAAGAGCAATACATTTATTCCGACGGTGCTCCAATGCCCTTATGTCATCTATAAAATGCGATTCGTCGTTAGACGAAAATTTCTTTCCACGTAGTGCCGTTTTCAATTTCGGAAAAAGGTGGAAGTCGGAAGGGGCTAGATCTGGCGAATAAGGCGCATGCGGTACTAATTGGAAATGAAACTCGTGGATTTGGACATCGCAACTGTGCTGGTATGCGAGGGAGCGTTGTCTTGGTGAAACACAATCCTTTCTTTGCCATTCCTGGCCGTTTAGCACGAATCTCAACATTTAATTTTTGTAGAAGTTCTACATAATATTGTCCGTTTATTGTGGCACCTGTCTGAAGGTAATCGATGAGCAAACTGCCCTTTGAATCCCAAAAAATTGAAGCCATCACCTTGTTTGCCGATAAAGTGGTATTCGCTTTCTTTGGAGGTGAAGAACCACGTTCTAACCATTGTTTAGTTTCAGGTGTACTGTAGTGTGTCCAAGTTTCATCGCAAGTAACAAATCGCCTACAAAAATCAACCGGATTCCGCTTATAAAAGTCCAAACACTCATTAGAAATGCGCAAACGAGTGAACTTTTGATCAGTCGTAAGCAATCGCGGCACCCATCTTATCGAGAGCTTGGAAAAGCCCAATTCTTTCGTTAAAATGTGGTGTACGCGTTCTGTTGAAATGTTTACCATAACTCATCTTTTATTTCGGTAGCTCTTATACCCTTAATTACGAAGTATTTAATCACCGCACGATACTCTGCTTTTTTCCATTTCAACAAAACGACGTGTTGCTTCTTTTTCAATCAGCTGTCAAAAATAAACTAATCAATCGATTTATCTAAATATCGGAATGTAAACATATAAATAGCCAACCTAAATTACAGTGCATTTGTTTTACCAATTAGAGCACCACCTATGTGTCATTCTCACTACTTGTCAAACTATCCTCGTATTTGTTGGGACAACGGATTTCTCTCAATATTATAAGAAGAGCGCTAGTTTGGCAAAAAATTCAAAATAACGTTCAGATATGTTTATTATTATCCTCTTTTGTGTCAATATTATAGATAATTTTTAAGTTGTCCGCATAAGACATCACAGAACAATCTAAAGAAGTAATGTAGTATAGTACGTTAGGTACATTTGGGTTGATACAGAAATAAATAAGAGTGGACCTGCGTTAGACCCCATGGACATTCAGAAGGAGACATATCAATATCTATAGATGTTGAAGCAAACATAACTCCAATTGTTGATCAAATACAATTTTATACTTTCGATCACCGCAAGGCAAAGGAAATGTTTATAGAGGAAAATACGTTAGTAGGCTGTGTCTAAAAGCTCGGCTGAGTACAGATAATATTCAGTTGGCCAACAGCATCTAAAGTTTCTGCAATTTCATAGAACATACATTGGTGACTGAAGATCACTTAAGTCAAAATCTAAAGGAAAAACGAGAGTTGCATATGCAACATAGAACTTTACATATAACTAATTCGAATACTTGGGTAATGGTGTAATGGTGGACATACTAATGATAGGTCTATAGTACGTTGTCTCTTTGTTTTAATGGAACATATTCAAGGAGTCTTCTTAAATCTCCGTAAATCTGGTTATTAATAAGGATTAACTAATATTTTACTTAGAGGATTGGCAATCTCTTACTAAGAAACGAGGGATGGTATCACAGTCAGTCGTTCGCTTGTTTTTCAGTAGTTTTAGGCATCGAAGATCTTCCTCGGATATTATTTACTCAAGATATATAAACAAACTGCTAGATAGGTGGACGGAAAATGAATTGTAAGAAGTGCTAGGTGAAAATACCATGTTAAATGTCAAGACGAAGGTATTAACATTACGTATAAACGAAAACATTCAAATATCTTGAACAATACTCTGTGGATTATAAAAAACATCTGCGCATAATGAAGAAAACAAGAAAGCATAGATGTGTTGTTTCTAACTAAAAATTAGTGCGGATTGTTGGCGATACGCAATAGTATATCTCCTACTTATACAGTAGTGTAAAAAATAGTCTGGATACCAGACGTATTAGGATACATCTGGTAATATTTATTGTACGACCAACTAGTTCTGGTTTCCCATCTCTTTCCTTGATAAGTATTATTACTATGTAGCAGGTGTACAATTCTTTGCACTATATAAGTTTTGTCATTTGATAAGAAAAACACGATTTTATGGTTTGAAATATATTTTATTATTCAATATATCCTCCCTGAACTTCAATACACTTGTTCCAGTGATCCTAATTTATGGATTCCATCCCCGAAGTGAGAATTCGGAAGCTGTCTAAATACGCTTCGACGGATGCTATTACCTTTTCTTTGAATCTTTGAGATGTGAGAACAGTCAGATTTCAGAGCGAGCTAAATCTGGTGAATAGGGTGGATATTGCAACAATTCGTACTTTAATTTACTGATTTTTGCGATGGTTTTTTTGAGCTGTATGAGACGGAGCGTTGTCTTGATGAAAAATGATTTTTTCATTTTTTCTCTCTGCATGTGCGGTCGTTTTTTGCGACTTCCTCCTTCAAACGCACCAGTAAGTCAATATAATAATCACTGTTGATCGATTTACCTTTTTCGAGGTAGTCAATGAAAATCACGCCATGTGTATCCCAAAAAACTGACGCCAGGACTTTGCCAGCTGACTGCTGCGTTTTCGGACGTTTCGGACGGCTTTCGCCAGCTGTGCGCCACTCAGATGACTGCCGCTTCGACTCTGGAGTGTAGTGATGTATCCATGTTTCGTCCATGGTCACGTAACGACGCAAGAAATCTATTTTGTTGCGAGTAAATAGCGATAAACAGCTTTCTGAATCATCGACTCGTTGCTGTTTTTGTTCCATCGAAAGCAATCGCGGCACCCACTTGGAAAAAACCTTTTTCATGCTCAATTTTTCATGAAGGATAGTAAATACACTTCCATATGATATCTGTGTCATCTCAGCAATCTCACGGAGCTTCACTTTACGATCTTTCATTATAATTTTTGTCACTTCACTCACATTTTCCGGTGTAACGGCTTCCACAGGTCTACCCGAACGTTCCGCGTCATTTGTGTCGATACGACCACGTTTAAACTCGGCAAACCACCGACAAATCGTTGCCTTTGATGGACAAGAGTCCGGGTAACATTTTTCAATCCATTGTTTTGCTTGCGTGGTGTTTTTACCCATTAAAAAACAATGTTTTATCAGAACACGAAACTCGGTTTTTTCCATTGTTTAAACAAACTACAAAACGACTTTACTCCAACCTCGATAACTCGGCTGTTTCTGGTCCGATCGACTTAAAATTTTGACACGTTTCAAGCAAAGGTTAGTACTCTATAAAGACGTGGTTACTGGTTTACTACGAGCGCCATCTATGGGTTAGTCTCGGGACTTATTGATCCATGTGTTATATCCTCCCTGAACTTCAATACACATGTTCCAGTGATCCTAATTTATGGATTCCATCCCCGAAGTGAGAATTCGGAAGCTGTCTAAATACGCTTCGACGGATGCTATTACCTTTTCTTTGAATCTTTGAGATGTGAGAACAGTCAGATTTCAGAGCGAGCTAAATCTGGTGAATAGGGTGGATATTGCAACAATTCGTACTTTAATTTACTGATTTTTGCGATGGTTTTTTTGAGCTGTATGAGACGGAGCGTTGTCTTGATGAAAAATGATTTTTTCCTTCTGTAAACCAAATCTTTTCTCACGAATTTTTACATCCAGCTTGTCCAAAAGGTTACAATAATAGTCTGAGTTTATTGTTTTACAACGACAAAATTTATTCAACAACCTGGTATATGAAGATGTTTTTCTTGGGTTCCTAAGGTGCGTATGAGTGGTCTCAGAAGGACGTATCTCCTTCGTCATCTTCTGGAGTTAGACTGTCGCTTACTGACGATGAAGATCGTTTTGCATCAGTAAGCGATTATTAGTAAGAACGTTAAAGTATAGTGTATCGACTGTGACTAATATATTGGGTCTGGGAAAAAGTTCGTGGCGTTTTTTCAGTAAAATTCAACTGGTCCCCGCATGGCGCGTGGACGAATTCATTTAAACCGAATATGCTCCATTATTATCGACAATGTTTCGCCATTTTTTTGGTAGATCCATGATCCCATCGGTGAAAAACTTCTGTGGTTTCTGGTCGAAAAACTGAATCAAGTAGTTTTCACAGGCTTCTGTTGAAACCAACTTAATTCCATTGAGAGAGTTCTGCAGAGATCGAAACAGATGATAGTCAGAGGGTGCTATATCCGGACTGTAAGGTGGGTGCATCAAAACTTCCCAACCAAACTCTCTCAATTTTTGACGGGTCATCAAAGAAGTGTGTGGTCGGGCGTTGTCATGATGGAAGACAACACCTTTCCTATTAATCAATTCGGGCCGTTTTCTTTCAATCGCCTGGCGTAATCTCTCTAGTTGTGCACAGTAGAGTTGAGAATCAATCGTCTGACCAGTTGGAAGTAGCTCGTAGTGGACGATTCCCTTCCAGTCCCACCATACACACAGCATCACTTTTTTTGGCGTCAATGTTGGCTTAGCGAACGCTTGTGACGGCTCACCATCCTTTATCCACGATCTTTTACGCTTCCGATTATCGTACGTAATCCATTTTTCATCTCCGGTTATTAAACGTTTCAGAAACGGCTCGATTTCATTCCGTTTCAGCAGCGCATCGCAGATGTTAATTCGGTCCATCATGTTTTTCACGCTCAACTCATGAGGAACCCATACGTCAAGCTTTTTTTGTAACCAGCTTTGTGTAAATGGTTCAAAACAGTTTTGTGGTCAATGCCTAGCTACATGCCAATATCGACACTGCCGATATGCTTATCTTGTTGGACTTTTTCAAGAATTTCATCAGATTTTTCAGTGATTGGACGACCGGAGCGTGACTCATCTTTCACATTGAAATTTCCAGAACGAAAGCGAGCGAACCATTTCCGCGCAACAGATTTCGATAAAGTACCTTCACCGTACACAGCACAAATTTTATCACAAGCCTGCGCAGCGTTCTTCCCCTTATCATAATAATATTGCAGAATATAGCGAAATTTCTCATTATTCTTCTCCATTTTCAAGTGCGAATAACTTTCCAACCACTGCACCGATTACAATGTTTCTACGCTCAAACTAACGTTCGGAAGGTCATCTAAAAAACGAGCCGTCGATGGTGTCGCTGTGACTTGTTGTTCTTTAGTTATCGGCAACCAATGCCATCTATCGGGAAAAACGCCATGAACTTTTTCCCAGACCCAATATTAAGAAAATATAGGAAAACTGGCTCCACAAAGAGAAAAATTGGTTGTGGTAAGAAACGCGTTACAACTGTAAGAAAAGATCGTCCTTTGAAGAGAACGTATGTGGCGAACAGAACATCTATGTCATCAGAACTTCGTAGTGAATGTTGTAAAGCTGCTGGTGACAATTGAAGTTGGTTTAAATGCGTGTCAACCTAGGAAAAAGCTGCTTCTTACCAAAAAAATTAGATCTTTTCAATTTAAATAGAAAAAAGCACTTAGATGTACTGTCGAACAGTGAGATTCGCAGATCGGGAGAAGCACTCAAAAGAGAATACATTATATTGAGAGTTAAGCATACCACACGTGTTATGGTTTAGGGTTGCTTTCCAGGGAGATACACTACATGTCATCGAGGGCACTTTAAAAGCTGATAGTTATATAAAAGTTCTCAACGAAGATTTATTATCATTTATTGAGAAAGATTTCATATCTACTCAAAATTGAATTTATCAAGATGATACAGCACGTCATCGCTCAAAAAAGGCGTGAACAATTTTTTAAAATTTTTTAACCAAAAAGACATTATTTATCAAAATTCTTTCGTTAGATTATTTTTGTCAAACTAAATAAAAAGTCAATATACATATGAGCATGAACTTGCCATATTGTTTAAATAATTGTGTAACTATGGCTATACAGCTGAAGTTAAATTAATAACAATTGAAAGAAATACTGTCAGTACAGTAATTGAATCAGTAGCGTATGGATTATTTTTCACATTACTGTATGCTTGAGGAATTTCGACTTTAAAAGGTTTTCGCATAACTTCGATTATAAAATTTGTGACATCATTTATGGTAGGACTATGTATTTATATTTACTTGTATATATTCTACACAGAATGTAAATTATATCATGAAAAAGCGTTACCCAACAATGGGAACTAACAGGGCAAAGAATGTACGGTAATACGTAAAGTCTCGAATAATAAATCCCAGGCACGCGTAACAACTTTTTATTCTTATGAAAAGAGATAGAAAACACATTTATTATACCCGCTCTCATAATGAACAAGATATGGCGCACAAAGCCCTGTTTCAATATTAAATTATTCACGTATTCGGAGGGTGTTTTCAGTAGGGAGAAGATGCTCTTATAGCGTACGTAATATTATGAGTGTAAGTAAGTGGTCCAAATTGAGATATTTTAGAGGAGGAATATTGACGAAGGGTGATATACAATTGTTTATGTAAAAAAAAGGTTGCCTACGCTTCCAGAATGGAAAATGCTAGACATATGTTACGGAATACAAAATAATGGGAGAATTTTCGGCAGTAAACATAGTGTTTTGTAATGGAAAGTTGAACAAAATAACATTATTTTGAAGTTACTGCTTTTACATAATATAATAAAAATAAATATGGAAATTTTGTCTTATATGAAGGAGTTATCTGCGTTTCCATGGATAATTATGTAAGGTGGGAATATTATTAACTAGTCTAATTTTGTTTTCATATTGTACATATATGTATTTAATATCAAAATTAAAGTAAAACAGAACGTGGATATTGTCTTCTACGTTAATAAAACAAGTTTAAATTAGTAAACTTTGAATATTAAGTTGTTCGAAAAGCAATTCCGTTTCTCCTCGCGAGGGTTGTTGGTTGTATACTTGTAATCAGTCAACTTCATTCTAAAACCTACTATCATTACATATTTTGACAGATCACATTTCAAAGTTTATTTACTTAGAAAAAATTTTGACTATCTGCGTTTCCTGACACACAAATATGTATATGTATATATATATAAGGTGTTCCAATAAGACATTTTATTTTCAATAGCTCACCATTTTACCAGTTGTCATAACACAACCTGTAACTACTTGACAGATGACAAGTAAAAACTACGCCATTAATAAAAATAGAACGATATATGCTTCAACAACGCATTGCATTTTACAAAAAAGGTGAAAATTTTGCTGTCACAGTTCGCAAAACTAAAGCATATTTGGCTCATCGTGAAGCCAGCAATTGTGAAACTGGTGGAAAAATTTGAGCTGTTGGGATAAGTTATTGGTGCGAAGAATGGAATTCGTGCACGTCGCTCAAGAACAACTGAGAATATTGTTGTTGTAGCCCACAGTGTTGAGGAAAATCCAGGTTTGTAAATTTCTCGTCGATATTTGGAAATGGGCATTCCACAAACGACATTACACCGTATTTTGCATAAAGACTTAGGTCTTAAGGCTTTTAAAGTTCAGTTAACACAAGAACTCACGTCTACCGACCATCAACGACGTCGTGTCTTTGGTGATTGAGTCCGTGAAATACATCAAACTAATCCGGAATTTCATCGAAAAATCATCTTGAGCGATGATGCCCATTTTCACCTCGGAGGCTACGTTAACAAACAGAATTGTCGCATTGAGGCTCGGAAAACGCAAAAATTATTGTTGAAAAGCCTCTCCATCCTCAACCTGTGACTGCTTGGTGTGGCTTTTAGCACGGCGGGGTCATTGGACCTTACTTTTTCGAAAATGAGGCTGGAGCAATTGTTACGGTGAATTGATTGCGCTATCGAACGATGATTAATGATTTTGTATGGCCTGAATTGGAAGATATTGAAGTGGACGACGTTTATTTTCAACAAGGTAGCGCTACGTGCCACAAAAATAACGATACCATCGCTCTTTTGCGTGAAAAGTTTCCTGACCGTGTGATTTCTCGAAGAGGCGATCACAATTGGCTACCGAGATCTTGTGATTTAACATCTTAGACCTTCTTATTTGGAGCTACGTGATAGATAAGGTCTATGCCAATGGGCCACAATCGATTCAAGACCTCGAAGATGGAATTCGTGAAGTTATCGAGAACATACAGCCTCAAATGTGCGAATTGGTGATGGAAAATTTCATGAAAAGAATATGGTCCTGCAAGCGGCCATTTGGCTGATATTGTTTTCCATTATTAATGGCATACCTTCCTCTTTACAATTAAATAAACATCCGATGATTTCGCTTAAAAATACCTTTTTTATATATCAAAATGAAACCTCTTTTGGAAGACCCGTTATATACTTCATGCTATTTCATGTTTAAGTATGTTAAAACGGATATTTATGACTAGAACTGCGCACCACATGTTAACTGAGTAGCTCGCAGTGAAATATATATCGGACCTACAAAGAGTGCATCATCACCACTGATTAGAAATAACAAATCGTATATTCTATTTATGCATTTAGTTACGTAGAATAAGTAAAGTACTTTTTAATTAATTAAGTAGTGCGCATAAGTTCTTGAAATTAAAAATATATTGTTAAATGAAAACCAATACAGTTTCAGAGAAAATATCTTTAGTTCATTCTACACAGGTAATCTATCTCGCATCAATGGTTGGTTACTTCGTTACCTGCTTAAGGACAGTTGGCGCCCACTGTGGGTAAGTATACCACTGGACTTCAAAGCCTTTGGTTGAATCACTGTGTCTTCAATCTTAAAGAATTTTTTTCTTTTTGTACAAGTATCTGTGAATATTTTTGTGACATATATGCACAAGGAGTTGGCTCATTAATTAAAATTACTAGAAAACTAATGTCAATATGCTATACCAGCAGGAACACAGTTAATTGGAAATAATTACATTTTTCGACGCGATAACGATCCGAAGCGCACCACTAAAATTGCTAAAAGATTATATAAATGAAATTAAGCAACAAAGAACTGCACAAACTTTAGCCTGGCCATCCCAAGATCTACAGGGTGCGGCGCTTAAATCCGGACAAATTTAATTTTTCATTTAAAAACAAATTTATTGACACAAAATATGAACAAAATTGAAAATTCATTTACAGAAATATAGTTGTACCTGCCGAGAGTAAATTACTCTATATAACCTCCTTCAGCCCTAATGACCGCCTCTATCCTTGTCCTAAAACGGTGCGTAGAGATGCGACATTAGGGTGCCTGGACTTGTTAGTAACCCTTTCGACTACGCTCCAAACATAATAGTCCAGGGGGTTCAAATCCGGGCTATTCGGGGGCCAGAACTCTTTGCTCCAGAACATGTCCGCGTTATCCGATAGCCAGTTTTGGACTAAATGGCTCGTGTGGGCCGGTGCACCGTCCTGCTGAAAGACATATTGTCTCCCCGCGGCCACAGTTACCATCCACGGTTTCACAACATTTGTCAAAACTTGCAGATAAACTTCTTTATTGATAGTTTGTCCTTTTTCGAAGAAATGCGGCGGCATGACATCACCTTCACTGGACACAACACCTAGGACGTGAACACTAGCCGGAAATTTTGTTCGAGCAACAATCGGGACGTCTTCGGGGTCGTGGGCGAGCCAGCGATCATTTTTCCGGTTGACCTTCGCGTCAACAGTGAAAATTTTTTCATCAGAAAAGAATCTGATTCGTCCTACCGCCTCATTTTTTAATGAACTCAATAACAGGTTGCAGCGAGCAAGCCGTTTTGTTCTGGCAGCCTCAGACAGCATCTGTCGCACCTTTATTGTGTACGACTTGTAACGTAGGTCCTCCTCTGCAATCCGACGCATGGTTCGCTCGCTGACACCCAATACTGATGCCAATTTCCGCAACGATTGTCCCGGGTCCTCCAAAATCAGCGCCTGAGCCTTTTCCACGACTGCCGGAGTTCGTGAAATGCGTTCCCTCGAATGAGTTCTCCTCGCTGGGTTAGAGGAACCTTCCCTTGACTCTTCAAAAGCATTGTACTTGGATGTAATATCGTATACAGTTGATCTCGGGTACCCGAAGAATCGAATTATTTCTGTCGGCGAACGCCCAGCGCGAAGACTTTCGATAATCGCGGCTCTTCGGTTGTACTCCGCAGTTGTACGTAACATCCCGGCCATTTTTAGGTTATGACTATTTACTAGATGCCCATGGCTTACAAGAACGCCAATAGCGATCTCTGGCGGAATGACTATGTGACGGGAAATTCAAATTGAAATTTGTCCGGATTTAAGCGCCGCACCCTGTAGATTTAAACATTATCGAACATGTATGGGATTATTTAGACAGCGCGAAGCAGGAAAGTTCGGCCGGCACCTAACACCAATCAACTTTTTGATATCTTTTTCGATGAATGGAATTACATTCCACAAAAATTTCTGACGAAACTGTTCGATACCCAAACGCATTAGAAGTGCTGAAAGTGGCCATAAAAATACTATTATTATCTTTTTTATTAACATTTTGCAGTTACGTGCAATTATTTTTGTTCTATTATTAATACTGAAAAAAAATATTTCTTTAACAATGATGCAGAACGATAAATTGTCTATGGTGGTCACTTACTTATGCACACTAATGTATATCACTACTTGCTAATTATTAATAGCAACATATTTCTTTTTCTTCAATTAATACTTTGTAAAAATTAAAGGTTTCTGTAAATAGTTTTACATAAAAATGAAAAATAAAGCATAGAGGACTACTTATATTTTTAAAAGTGTAACACACAAACGATTACGTGCAAATAAATCTAACTCTGACATCGCATGTCTGTATTCTTCTGATTCCCTCTCGTTTCCCGCTGCCTAATAGATTCGCGGAGTATTTTTTTACACGTACTTTTAGTAACAGGTACGAGGGTAGCCGTTTATATTTCGGGAACTGGCAACATTGTTAGTGTTGCCTCCGATCTGATGATTGCATCGTGAAGTTTGTCATTTTTGACAATATATTTACCTTGATAGCTTTATTATCCGGTCGCTATTTCTATTATTGACAGTGATTTGAAAAATTTTGTCAGCTAAAAAATGGAATTAACTCACGAACGTTTTGGTGCAATTATTTTTCATAACTTTCGGCGTGGATTATCTCAACAAGTATGCATCCACGAGCTGAATTCTTTTTATGATGATGATGCGCCATCGAAAACTACAGTACATCGTTGGTATAGTGAATTCGAACTTCAACGGCGTTCTATCGACGATGAATTTCGTGAAGGTCGTCCCACAAATGTTGTGTCGAAAAACATTAATGCAGCGTCTGAATTGATAATGCTAGCATATGATCCTGGAACCACATAATTTGACAACCGCTCAAAAAAGGACTCGCATCGATTGGTGCCAAGAAATGTACAAAAAATACAATGGCGGTGCTTCAAAGAACATTTATAAAGTAGTCACAGGTGATGAATATTGGATCTATACGTATGAGCCCGATAGAAAACAACAGTCGGACTATGTGGGTATTCCAAGATGAGCCAAAAGCAACAGAAGTTGTTCGCGCTTGAAGCGCATCAAAACAAATTGTCGCCTGCTTTTTCGGAAAAACCAGTCACGATCAATTCCGAATGGTACACAACTATTTGTTTGCTAAAAATTTTTGAAGGAAAACAAACTGAAAACGGCAGATACACCATGACAATCCGAGCTCTCACAGGTCGGTTCAAACAATCGAATATTTGACCGGGCAAAACGTTGAATTGATGAGCCCATACACCGTACAGCCCTGATCTAGCAGCCTGTGATTTTTTTTTGTTCCCACGCGCGAAAAATAAACTTCTTGGTGAACGGTTTTCTACGCCGGACGAGTCAGTTGAGGCATTCAAAACTCATATTTTGGAGATACCGCCTTCACTGTGGCAGCAATGCTTTTCGGATTGGTTTAAACGAATGCAAAAGTGCATTGATTTTCAAGGAGAATAATTTGAAAAGATATAAAACTATTTTTGATAATAAATTTTTTTTTGTTTGCTACTCCCGAAATATAAACGGCTGTCCTCGTAAAATGAATAAATTCCCCGATATATATGTATATGCCGCATATATGTCGTCCCTCTTTATTAACTATCCAAAATCACTGCTATTAATCTATAATATATATGTACGTCATAGACTCAAACTTAAGCACCCTACTTTCATTTGTTTCCTTTACAACTTCGATATAGTACACTGTCAACCTTTACGGAAAGAAAAAACATTGACAAACGTTATTAACGATCATTTTTTATTTGATTAATAACCATTTGTCATCCATAAAAATAAACAAAAAAGCACGTAGAGTCAGCTATGTTCTACACACATACACACTAAATATCGAGCAGTCTGTTCAAGGTAGAGGGAACACGGAATGTAGCAATATATTCGAAAATTCGGAATTTTATGTGATATTTCCCGAGAGTATGTAAAAGTAAAGGTCGAAGTCGGACTGAAGCTGATATCACCTTTAAAACTACTATATATGTATGTATATGTATACACATATGCATGTATGTATGTATGCCTGCACATTTTTTGCCGAACGATAAATATGCCTATCGAATGGAAAATTTAAAAAACAAATCCATAAAGGTATACATACATTCCGTTATGTTTATTTGTAATTAAATTGATTGATTTCACGTATTTTTGTTATTCAACGGATATTAAACTTTGTTTGCAAAATCTGAAAATAATTATATTTTTTTTATTATTTACAGTGTTAGAAAAATACCTTTTAAAAAAATACAATTAATAACAGAAGAGAGCATGACTCCCTCTAAATTTGCTCTTTCAAAAAGTTCAGATAAATATGTAAGAATCATCACATACTGCACATTGTAGGTTTCAGGTCAGCTGCGAGTAATTTTCAATTATAAAAAGATATCCGTATTGGTCGAAGTGTTTTATAAGAAAATACACTATTCAAAACAATTAATAAATAGTCTATATACCTAGAGCGGTCACATTTGTCTGTGCACCAGGTTCGTAATATATGTTATATGTTTGTAGGTACAATCGTTACCACAAAAAGGTTTATGATCTAAATCGAAATTGTTACTCAATATTTTTAGGTTGAGCCGTAGTGATGTCAAAGTAGAAAGAGAGCTCTTGTATGTTTCATAAAAAAAAAACGAACAATGATGTTGATAGTGTGCAGTGTTATAGTCAAAACATATTCTTTTCTTTTTTGATATGTTGATCGTTTTGTTGTACTTATAATTTTTACTATTTTCTATTGGGAGTTTCGACCGTTGGGTTCACAAAGCACTTAATTTATATTAACGACGTTTCGGGAACCGTCTCCCTTTTTCTAAGTTATTTATTTTCTTCAAACTGCAATAGCTTTTACTGTTACATATTTCCAATTGTGAATAACAGTTTTTTAGATATATAAATATTTGTGATTACCTGCTTTTGTTAAAAATATACTTCTTTGTCTAATATTGTAAAATTTACAAACACACATCTTTAAATTAACAATTGCGTTCTTGCTAAAAGCTTCATTCTAAATGTTTCTAGTTGATGTTTACTAAAAGCAGCATCAAATACTTTCTTTTTTTTTACCTCATGTTGGTTACATCTGCATGTGTATTTATATAATTATATATGTTTATATAAATTTCCGTTGTTGGATGCTCGTATATACAGGGAGATGCAGAAAATTAAGTTATTAACTTATTTTTTTTAAGATACTAAGTTGTAATAAATATCATTGAGACTGATTATGTCCATTCTATCATTTATTATTATTTTTGTCTTTTTCTATGTGTACCATTTCCCTATTTATACGTTTATGCGTAAACCTATGGTGTCCACTATTGTAGCGTTCCATAGTTTTTGTATATATCAATATGTTCATGTATTTAAGATGAATTTGAATTAATTCTGAACACATTTTACAATTTTTTTAAATTTTCAATTTATTTTGCTTTATGCTTTAAATCAATTAAGGTTAACCCCTTTCCATAATAATTTTCGACAACCAAGTTATCATCATCAGCAGTCCGTAGTAGATTTATACCATCGAAACTCAAACACTGTGTATGTTTGGCTTTCGATGGTGTTAGTCGAGTACGGACTTTGTCTTCGTGCAGATTTTGCCGTGGTTCCAGGTGTGACACTGTGATTAATTATCTGCTGATGATGACAACTTAGATATAGAAATACGTATACAGAATACGAAAATTATTATGGAAAGGGATTAACCTTAATTGATTAATTTAATCAACCGCAGTCTCCATTATAATTGACGTTATTTGCTTTTATTTCTAATATTTAATTTTATATATCTCTCACTCAAAAACACAATTAATATTAATTTATTTTTATGTTTGTCTTTGCGGCTGTTGAATAATTAATAATTATTTATATTAAATTATTTATTTTTTATCTTTTCATTAATATAAGCGTTAAAGATATGAAATAAATAAATATTAATTTATTTTAAAATATACTATAATACATAAAAAATGCAAAACAAATGATTGCAATAAACTAACCAGTCCTGCAAGTAAGTAAGTAAATATAAACATATTTTCCATAAAGTGTAAATATGAGGTACTATTTTCGTACGTTAAATGTAAGAGTAAATAAAGATTTCAAAAGAAAAATATTTTTCATTTTAATCACAACTTAGTTTGGTTTCTTTTTTCTCTAGTAAGCAATAATGAGTAAATATTGCAGAAATTACGTATTTTACGGCTTTGATGAGTGGCGCCGGATCCTCCGCGGAAGCACATGATAAGTGACGTATTCAAATTATAATCTTGATAAGAGTCGATTTTAATAAAAGAAATCTACCATATATACATACATAAACGCATGTTGACTGCCTGCAAATATTTGGGTACCGCTGTAATATTTATATGTGCAAATTTACAATCTAAAAGACCTTAATTATGAAGGAAAAAATAATAAATCACCGGCAAAGAAAACTAAGTGACCAATAATTGTGATGGCACAACAAATAAATTCTACTCTATTGCTTGTTTTGCGTAGATCAAGCCGTTTTTATTGCAACCGTCACTTCAAGGAATTACGTTAATTTTTATTTATTTTGTATCATTCATATTCCTTGGATGTTTTACTGTATTTTTAGAGGATTTTTATTTGTTTATTTTCATTGGGAGCAAGCAAAGGACTATAAGAGTTGTTCGAATGCCAAATACTGCTCAAGTAAAAAGTGTATGAGAATCTAGATGATTGGGACGTACAGTTTGGAGTTTGACGACAAATGGGCTACAACAGGGGTTCCCAAAGTATGCGCCGTGGCACCAGGGGGTGCCGCAAAGAGTCTCCAGGGGCGCCACGACAGCATCGACAAAACGAAAACAAGTTGAAAAATATAATTTTATTATTTATTTTTGGTGCAGTATCAAAGATGAGTATCCAGTAGTGACCAAGAGGGCACTTCAATCATTGATACCGTTTGCCAGTTATTACCTGTGTGAATGTGGGTTTTCAGCAGTTGTTATGAAATTTAAATATAGAGGTTACCTTAAAATCGAAAATGAAATTAGTGTTGCTCTATCAAAAATAACACCAAGATTCCACGAACTGATCAAAAGTAAACAAGCCCATCCCTCTTATTAGGACAGAAAACATTTTTGAAACTCTTCTTACTTGTACCCGATTACGTTTAAAATGATTCTCTGTTTTGTATTTAATTAGTTATTATTTCTGTTCTCAAAATAAATGTGATTTTCTTTACTTTTCGATTTATTTACGTTTTCCTTCTCCTCTTTATTACAATTTCTAAAAAAAAACAAATTTACCAACAATTATTAACCAAGTATTTAAACAAAATGAAAGTTTTATAAAAATCTAAAAGTTAAATTTAGAAATCATAGAATAGAATTTATTTAAATTTAAAATTTTAGACTTAAAATTATCAGGTCTCCAGTTTTGCTTCATAGGGAAGGGCGCCGCTGGAAACAATCTGAACGTTAAGGGCACCATGGCTTTAAAAAGTTTGGGAACCTATGGGCTAAAGTATCTTAATTGAAGAAGAAGTATTGAGAAGAAGAGAATGACTCAGAAAAGACTGGAGAAAAACAAAAAATCTGGGAGAGGTAAAAGTCATGGATTAGAAAGAAGAGGAGAAAGACAGAAGAAAACTATGGTGGAGAATGGCAGAAAGCCATAGACCACTGATCCTACACAGCTGATATTTCGAAGTTCATCCAGAAAGATAAGAACGTTCTTCGTTCATACACTTAGGACTTGAGATAATGAAACAAATTTTGTTTGACATTTATTATGATACTTTCACTACTTCTGTACATAGCCTTCCTTCAAATTTAAATACTTATCCTAACGATTTATAAGTTTTTATTTTTCTTAATCATATACGATTGCTACCATAGAGCTCATCAGTAATGGCCTTTTTCAGTTCGTTATCATTTGGGAAGTAACTACCAAACAAAAAATCTAAGTCTGCGTTATAAAATAGATATTTAGAAACTTTCCAGCAGAAAAGTTGAAACAAGGTTTATGTTACTACACTTATCAATACAACGTTTGAATAATATATAATAATTTAATCGATGCTCTTTTGAAATCCAGGCTGAATGAAGCCGCAGAGCCGATGAATGGACTGCATTTATTTTTTCTCCTTTTTGCATAAAATCGATCTGGATTCGAAAAGTCGTTGGGATTATTTTTTTCAACGTATTTCCTTTATTTTATTGAGGACCTTGAATGATACATTAATTGGTACTTTATGTTTGGTACTCCATCTCTTCTTATGTTAAAAAGAAAATTCATCTTCCATTTTTCTTGTGTTGATTGCATTTTTTGGTAGTTTTATCTTTTTGATAATTTCAAATACAGATCTTGATATTTCGGGAAAAACGAGTGTAATCTGTCAAGCATATGACTGTTGAAGTTGATTTTGATCTTGAATCGTCCCAGAAAGTCGGCTTTTCATTATGAACGCTTGATCGCCCATTATTTCCACATTTTTGAACTGATGATTTATTCATATTGTTATCACACACTTTTAATAATAGTAATAATAAAAACACATAATAGACCAGACATTATACCAATAAAAATACTAAAAAGACATATCTAATTTACATTTGTATAATTAATACTCACAAGCTTCAGTAAAAACATACAAAGAAATGCAATAAATATATCTCTAGCAGATACAATTAAGGCATCAGAAAGAAATCAAAATTATACTGAATACAATTTTCACCACTGAAGTAACTCCCAAGTAATTTACTCAATCGTCCGATAAAATTTCTGAATATACAATAAAAGAGAACGAAACTGCATCTGTATTTAAATAAAAAATATTTATAATAATATTCCTTCTTATAAAGACATTGCACAAAGCTTGTATTAATTTACCGTTCAATGATGTATAATATTACCTCAGTATCAGCCGTGTATAGTCCGAGTCCAAATGCATAGATATGTGGTTTGAGTGAAAAGTTTCTCAGCGTCAGATTGAGAAAGCGAGTGAAAGTTACGCCAAAATAATAATCCATTCCCTAACAGTTTTACATCAATGACAGCGGGCATTGGCACACTACAAATTATTATTATTATTACGTCCGTGCTGTTAACGAGATTTGAGATCTGAGAGTTCTGATAATACTTCATGATTGGAAATATAAAAAAAATATCCAACACCAAGAACGCCACTGATATACTTCGAACCATTTTAATTAAAAAGCAGCATATTTGGGCTCCTGTTAAATATACTTTATGAAGTAACCGCAATTCCAACAACGCCTAGAGCGATCTCCATGACATCTAAACGGGAAACGGACAATAGACTTCTTACATTGTTAACAAATATATTAATTAGTTGTATTAGCAAAAGTTGATTCAACAACGCAATAACAATTGTTATATTTTTATACTTAAATAATCCTTAAGTGATGATGTTACCACTTCCTGGTCGTTATGTGTGACTGTGTTAATGAATAAAATGTGTGCTTTGCATACAGATTAAGTTTAATTACTATTATTTCAATGTTGATATAAAAACATTTCATAGTAAACATGGACAATCACAAAGCAAATCCGCTATATAATGCAGAATATCAAGGCGAGAATTTTAAAAGGTCGTTATAGTCGCGTATTCCAATCGCTTGATATATACAAGAGCTGATAATATAATATTATGCAGCACGTGTGTTATAAAAACTCGACACGTGTATGCAGATACAATCCGCACACACCTTTTTTTTCCTTATTCGTTACTTTAACTTGGAGCCAGTACGAGTATATGCAAAGCTTAAGGTTCTCGCGTGTTTAAACTAAAGAACAAATGACTAATTAAAACTTATACGTATATATCGAAAGGAAAATGCAATGCTATTCTTCTCCATTCAGGAAATATTTCAAATACGTTGAACATCATTCCGAACATAGAAATTGACTTAAAGGTTCGAGGTGGAAAGGAAGTGTTTGCTTGTCAAAAGTGTACGTTCAGGTTGAAACACGATGAATAATGCAAACGATATTTTTCGAACGTCAGTCACGTTACTGTATATACCTAAGACGAGCTGGCGGCGTACCGGTTTATACAAATTATGTAAAGTAATGTATATTTTCTGGTTCTTAATTTAACGCAATTTTGTCTAATATAAATGATACACAGTTTATTTAAATTTTCACGTATTTTACTTTATTCTTTCTTTTACTTATTGTATGACAGTTGTTTTTTCGAACGTCTGAAGAAGCTACTGTGACGAAATAATTGTCATGTCTTCGTAAGGGGGTAGCCGTTTATATTTCGGGAACTGGCAACACTGTCAGTGTTGCCTCCGATCTGATGATTGCATCGTGAAGTTTGTCATTTTTGACAATATATTTACCTTGACAGTTTTATTATCCGTTCGCTATTTCTATTGTTGACAGTAACTTGAAAATTTTATGTCAACGAAAAAATGGAATTAACTCGAGAACATTTTCGTGCAATTATTTTTCGTAATTTTCGCGTGGATTATCTCAACAACTGAATTCTTTATGTGGTGATGAAGCTCCATCGAAAACTACAGTATATCGTTAGTATAGTGAATTCAAACTTGGAGGCGTTCTTTGGACGATGAATTTCGTCAAGGTCGTCTCACGAATGTTGTTGTGTCAGAAAACATTAATGCAGTGTCTGAATTGATAATGCAAGACCGTCATGTGACATACCGTGAGATCGAGGCATCTCTAGATATTAGTAACACCAGA
This sequence comes from Dermolepida albohirtum, assembly GCA_031893035.1. Lineage (NCBI taxonomy): Eukaryota > Metazoa > Arthropoda > Insecta > Coleoptera > Scarabaeidae > Dermolepida > Dermolepida albohirtum. The sequence continues at coordinate 55,739 of JAVIWB010004037.1, read as the reverse complement.
GTGCTTAAGATCCTGCATGAACATTTAGCCGTTAAGAAGCTATATTCACGTTGTGCACCACATAATTTGACAACCGCTCAAAAAAGGACTCGCGTCGATTGGTGCAAAGAAATGCACAAAAAATACAAAGGCGGTGTTTCAAAGAACATTTGTAAAGTCTTCATAGGTGATGAATCTTGGACCTATACGTATGAGCCCGATAGGAAACAGCAGTCGACTGTGTGGGTATTCTAAGATGTGTCAAAGCCAACAAAAGTTGTTCGCGCTCGAAGCACATCAAAACAAATGGTCGCCCGTTTTTTCGTAAAAACCGGTCACGTTGCAACCGTGCCTTTAGAGTGTTGTAGAACGGTGGTACGCAACTATTTGTTTGCCAAAAGTTTTTGAAGAAATACGGAAAACAAACCGAAAACGACATATCATTCTCCACCATGACAATCTGAACTCCCACAGGTCAGTTCAAACAATTGAATATTTGACCGGGCACAACATTGAATTGATGAGCCATCTGCCGTACAGCCCTGATCTAGCCTCCTGTGATTTCTTTTTGTTCCAACACGTGGAGAATAAACTTCGTGGTCGACGGTTTTCTACGCCAGAAGCGACAGTTGAGGCATTCAAAACTCATTTTTTGGAGGTACCGTCTTCACAGTGGCAGCAATGCATTTCGGATTGGTTAAAACGAATGCAAAAGTGCATTGATTTTCAAGGAGAATACTTTGAAAAGCAATCAAATTATTTTCGATAATAAAAAATTTTTTTTCTTTGCTATTCTCGAAATATAAACGGCTACCCTCGTATTACTTTTTTTCTCTTATAGCGATTAAATTACCCTGTCTAACTCATACATACCTCAATACAGTCTAACATTTTTGCCTTACATCCTGGAAAGGAATATTAATAAATTGCGTAATGTTAACTGAGTTGGTGTACCCTAATTCTTCAATCTCACAGCCAGTAAATATGCATGCAATGGACTTAAAATTTGAGCAAAAATTACATTGCATTTTACATCTCTATTCGATTCATTCATAAATCTTAAAAAAGGTGAATAATGGAATCTCTCCTTATATAGATTATTTTATTTAAAAAAATCTTATTTTTAAACTTTTTTTAATTGATTGATGCGTTCAATTTGTATAAATTAAACAATATTAGAAGATTTTCAAAAGTGTAAAAATATTTAACTAAAATTCATTCGAGAATTTTTCCTTTTTGTAGAAAAGTTTTACACATGAATTAATAAAGTCTAAGGATTTAATTTGAATCCAATTTACTGATTCTAAATTTAAGAATAGCAGTAGATGTTTGCATGTTGGTAAGAAATTTAATGATGCTTTTATGCTCAGAATGCTCGTTTTACGGTTGTAACGCGAACATTTCCGAAAAATAAAATACATTTCAAGATATGTGTCCACGTGTTCTAATGATTTTTCTAGGTTTTCTTTAGAGACGAATAAAATTAAATTATACCAAACAAATAGCAATAAATGCGGCGTAGATCCTTTTCAGCTTAAGAAATTGAATATGTTGTTGAAAAGTTAGCGAGATTTATTGCTTGTATAAACAAGTTATTTTTTCCCCGAATCTCATCATACATTAAAAAATATTCACTCAGTCATATGCCAAACAGCTTGGCGAATAATTTTAGTGGTTGTTGATTAGTTCAGAACATAAAATATCGCGCGACAAGTACAAGCTATTAAGGCAGTTTATGAGTGAAAATAGATTTTTATAAAGTTTTAGCTTATTTTAATAATCTTTCTGGTGTCAAGATTTCAATGCTTTGCCATTAGCCTCTCTGGAGTATCTTTTCTGATAAGAGGCAGACGGAAACATAGAAGAGCACAATGATCATCTGATCAAAATCTACAACTTGCACTGCTAATTAATTAAGAGCGACTGAAAATTTTTGGGATTACATCCACCAATCATTTATAAATGATTATTAGATCTTTTGGATAATTTTTATGAATTTAAAATGTTGGGTTGTTCTTTTTTTCTCGTGATAGTAATGAGCTAACTTCACACTAAAGTCGACTGTTATTGTATATTTTGACAGCTTACATTTAAAGGTTTATTTATAAAGAAAAAATCTTCGATTATCCGTGCTTGTTTTCATTTTTGTCGCGATTTTGAAAATGAAAAATAAAAAGGAACACACTTGTTATATTTTATTTTTTATTACCGCAGTGAAAGTAAGAAAAAACGTGTGTGGAGTGTATGGAGGAGGCATCTTAACAGAACACCAGTGCTTGCAAAATTTCGTTTTGATAATTTCTTAGTCAAGAAACCACCTAGTTCAGGAAGACCTATTGAAACTGATGTGGATACAATAGAGGCATTGATTGAACCAAAATGCAGAATAAAGCAAGACATTGCCATGGAATTAATCTTTTGACAGTTTATAATCATGTGAAACAACTTGGTTTCATATCAAGCTGGATATTTGGGAGTTACGAGTTCTCAAAGAAATTAATGTGCTTCGTTGCCTTGGCGCCTGTGATTTACTGCTGAAACATGAATAAAATTATCCATCTCTGAAACGAATTATAACTAGGAATGAAAAATGAATTATTTACAAAAATGTTGGCAAACTATCATGGACCATAATTACAAAGTATACTGCTACCAATTAGGTGAACTAAGTGATTCCACGAAATAGAAGCGGCCAGACATTGATCAACTGAAAATGTGCAGTTTCTCATCATAATAACGCGAAAACTGTTACAGTTGGTGACTTGGTGCTGGGAGATGCTAAAGAAGTTTAATGAGGGACAATCTCGGTATGTGAATAACATCGTGACATGTGACTAGACTTGGTTGTACTATTACGATGTGCCGACCAAAGCTCAAAACAAAGTTTGGGTCTTGGATGATGAGGACACACCCGTAGTTGTCAGAAAATCTCGATCTGTAGAGAAGAAAATGATTGCTGTATTTTTCAAATCGAGTGGAATTGTGGAACGCGTCGTTTTGGACACAGAAGACAGTCACAGCTAAGTGGTATACTGAATAGTGCTCGCCTAAAGTAATTGGATCTATGAAGAACCAGTCAAGAATCGACACCTGGTTTTTCCATCACGATAATGCTCCAGCTCATCGCGCTAAGCCTGCACCGAATATTTGACCACGACAGGATTGAAACTTCTCGAGCACCCTCCCTACAGTCCAGACCTTGCTCCTTGCGACTTTGCACTATTCCCACATGTGAAAATGAAGCTAAAAGGGAGGCGGTTTTCCAGTGATGAGAACCTTCTGCGGGCTTGGGATAACGAGTGTGCTTTACTCCCTAGTGAAACTTGGCAGAACTGATTTAAAGATTGGTTTCGGAGGATGGAGAGGTGTATTGAGTGTAGAGAAAATAACTTTGAAAAAATTAAATAAACAGGGCTGTGTTGCAAAACTATCCTAGTACCCTTTGTAAATGACGAGAAATCGCTAATTTAGAATTTAAAAATATATCACAAGATCCTGAACACGTTCCAGGTCGACGACATATCAAAGAACTTAAAAGTTTATTAGATGTGTTTGATAAAAGAAACAACCATAACAACTCGAAAAAAGTTGTTTTTCTCTGTCAGATTTTTTATTTATCCTCGTAAGTATGTGAGCTTCTGATGATTTGCATGTGAAATAAATATTAAGTGAAAATGTTGTGTTTTAATTGAAATAATTAAAATAAACCTACATCAACATCGAATCTTTTTCTTAAAAGAAATATAGCCACCCCATCCTTTTATAAATTCAGTCTGTGTGAAATGATCCAATTTCTCAAATGTCCAAATTGAAGTCGTAAAAATAGCAGCGTTCTATATATTAGAAATATGGCAAAAATTTCCATCCGAAAACGTTTCCCTTGACACAATGAATGTCAGCCATTGATTGCAGACACTGTATTCTACAGTGGTGACATATAAACCGATAGAGATTGTTACAACATTAATAAAACATTTTCATTTCGCATTAATAAGATCGCAAAAGTTGAGTTGAAGCGATGTGTACTTGTGTCATTTGTGTCGTAGACAAATTAGTTTTAATATCGTAAATTCATACGAAAAGTGGAAATATTAGAGAATATACACTGCTCAAAACAAGTGGAGGATATTTGGAAAAACAATAAAATAAACAAATAATATAAAACACGCAAATATTTTTATATTGCAACTGGAACACTTTTAAACAAGAAACAGAAAATATGGACAGGTTACAACTTGTACAGCGCCTGCGCGAACCGTCACTGTTCGTATAAAAGCGAGTAGCGAGCGATCTCGATTAGTTAGATTTTACCATTTTCTGTATCATAGCTAATTTCTCACCTGTAATTACGGGTAATAATGGAAAGGCAACGCGATTTAACTCATGCACAGACTTTGAGTGCCATAGGTCAATTGGAAGGTGGACGGAAACAGCAAGCTGTTGCTAAAGTTTTTGCAGTTAACCAAAGTGTGATTTCGTGTTTGTGGAATCGGTTTTTAGACACTGAAGATGTTCAGAGAAGACGAGGACAAGGATGCCCAGCAACTGCAACGACCAAAAGATGATCGGTACCTAACAGTATTTGCACGTAGACAACAAGAAATCGTCTTCATAACGTTGGCATGTATGCTCGAAGACCCCTAGTATGCGTTCCACTAACTGCTCTTCATGAAGGGTAGCGAGAATATGGGGTGAGCAGCATAGAAATTGGAATCACGATGACAACACAAGTATTGTTTTGTTACGAATCTAGAGTCGCCTTAAATCCAGATAATAAACGTATTTTAATTTGGAGTGAACTTTGAATACGTAATCAGCCACAATTTGTTCGAGAAAGGCCGCAATATGAAGGTGGGAGTCTAATGGTATGGGCTGGGATAAGTGCAGGAGGTCATACAGACCTTCATGTGATACAGAATGGCAACCTGACTGCTCCGAGGTATCTGAATGAAAGTTTGAGACCCATTATTTTTCCGTACGTGGTATGGGTAAAAGATTCATTTTAATGGATGACAATGCTCGTCCACATCGAGCAAACATCGTGAACAACTGGATCGAACAATTGGGAATCAATAGAATGGACTGGACAGCATATTCTCCTGGTGGTAATCCTATCAAACATATTTGGGATGCTTTATACGTGTTGCAGCAAGAAATATGTCACGGCGTACAATTCATGAACTTCAAATTGCTTTGATAGAGGAATGGAATAATATTCTACAAGAATTTTTTGATGACTTGATTCAATCAATGCTGATGAGATGTCAAATCTTTATCGACGTTCGTTATTAATAATAGATTTTTCGTCATTTTATCAATAAAACCTCTTATAGAGTCTCATAATTGTGGATTCATTTAATAATATTTATTCACTCTAGCGCCTTAGTAGCTTTATAATGTGCAGAAACAAGTTCAAACCTGTCAATGCGTTCGATTTTAAATATAAAAATATTTGCGAGGTGCTACATTCCTTATTTATTACAATTTTTCCAAATATTCCCTAATTGCTTTGAGTAGTATATGTATATTAGAATTGCTAGCGATTGAATAAAACTAGCTGGACGATGAACAATTTTAATTTGAAAAGAGAATTCAATAAGAATGGAAATAAACGCGTCTGTTTGTAGTAAGATATCGAGTTTGAAGCATTGTAATTGGAGTGTTACGAAAAAGGTCACGTATTTTCTAAATTTGTACGTATTAAGGCGCGAGTCCTATTTTTAAATTTATTGATGCAAATAGTGTAATCTTTATATTTTATTTTGGAACACGTTTCAATGTTTAAGCACAGTGAATGTGTTTGAAGTAAAGAAATATATATTTCTAAGCTCCGAAAGCGAGTTTTAGATTTATATAAGCATACATTTTGGCATATTTACCATTCAAGTTGCGGAAATTGTCAATTTAACTGGATAAATGTATACATAAGTAAAAGTCGAGTTTAACAAACCACGGCAAATATCGTGTACTATAATTGTCAATTTAGTATGATATTCATCTTACCATACAGCGAATGAGATCTAAATATAGGTAGGTATATGTAGCACGTAATTGGTCATACCTGAAAAAGAAACATAATTAAGTTAACGGTTCTGGTAACGTAAATATACTTTTTTAAACATCAATTAAATTATTTATACATTTTTTGTTAATAATAAAATAATTCTTTCCCATTTAGACGCACAAAATACATCTTACGAGATAATCTGCGTACATGTAATAAGCGCTGTAAATTTCTAAGCCTAACTTAGTCGTATATGTTTAAATAATATATTTGTTGAATTGAGTAAAAATTTCAGGCTTGTAGCATTATAGTAGTCCCTATAAGCATAAAACCTAAGTGTGTTCTATTATTCGTTCCTGCAGATGTTTCTTGAATTCTTATACTTTAACATTATTACACCTTTGTACGTTTTAAATTTAAATACAATTTAAATAGGCTCTTATTGCATCTGGAACTTAACAGAATGCAAAAGCAACTTTTAAAATATCTTTGCGTTTAAATTCAATGGCGAATATCCTTCTCGTGGTGTAGTTTACGTGCGTATAGTTCTCAGAGTTACTTAGTATAACATTTTTAATTAGGGTGAGGAATAATACAATAGATTCTCCAATTTTATCGCAAGTTAATTTAAGAACGAAAAAAGAAAAAAGTGTGGAGAAAATCGTTCACTGCTTATCGAGATAAACATACCATTAAAACTATGAAAATCAATGGCGGATTGATGAAAATGTGGGGTTGCTTTTCGTGGCATAGCCAGAGAAATTTAGTTCAATTTAAAAGAATTTTAAACGTAGCGCGTCTTTTATAGCATTAGTAAAAATTTAGAGAAATCTATGATCAAAATGAGTTTACAAGACGGATTTCTTTTCAGACACGAAACGACCCGAAACATAAGGCTATAGTATAGTTATTGGAATGGCCACCTCAATCATCAGATCAAATCCAATTGATTTTGTTACACAGTTTTAGACCAAGCTGAAATCATAAACAGGGGAAACAAATAACAATTAGAGCGTTAGAAGATTCTTGGCAAAAAAAGACCTTGAGTTACTTAAAAAAAAACTTGGTAGAAAGCATCCTATGAGGTTTGCAGGCTGTAATAGCAAAAGAAGGCTATAGAAAGTATTCGAATATATGTTTCTGTTTGATTTAGTTCTAGAATTTTTTACTTTTTAATTAATATAATTTTTTCTATAATATTTCAGTGTGCTTTTGAAATTTTTATATTTACCGTTTTATTCTATTAAAATAACATATTATTTTGTACTTTATTAAATAAATATAATTTAAATGTAGAGTTTATTCATAAATCATCTAGTGGTCATTCAATTTTATCTCTCTTTTGTATGCTTTGATTTTATATTTGACTAATTATTATTTATTTTTACTTTTTTGCATTGAAATTTTGTTTTCCATTTGCTTTGCCATTGGATTCTGTTGGGTAAAATAAAGATTATTATTATTATTATTATTATGAGGGTAGCCGTTTATATTTCGGGAATTGGTAACGCTGTCAGTGCTGCCTTCGATCTAATTATTATATCGTGAACTTTGTCATTTTTGACAATATAAGTATTTACCTTGACAGTTTTATTATCAGGTCACTATTTCTATTGCTGATAGTAATTTGAAAATTTTATGTCAGCGAAAAAATGGAATTAACTCGCGAACATTTTCGTGCAATTATTTCTCATAACTTTCGGTGTGGATTATCTCAACAAGAATGCATTGACGAGTTGAATTCTTTATATGGTGATGAAGCACCATCGAAAACTACAGTATATCGTTGGTATACTGAATTTAAACATGGACGATGAATTTCGTGAAGGTCGTCCCACGAATGTTGTATTAATGCAGTGTTTGAATTGATAATGCAAGACCGTCATGTGACATATCGCGAGATCGAGGCATCTCTAGGTATTAGTAACATCAGCGTGCATAAGATACTACTTGAACATTTAGCCGTTAAGAAGCTATGTTCACTTTCGGCACCACATAATTTGACGACCGCTCAAAAAAGGACTCGCATCGATTGGTGCCAAGAAATGCACAAAAATACATTGACGGTGCTTCGAAGAACATTTATAAAGTTGTCACAGGTGATGCATCTTGGATCTATACGTATGAGCCCGATAATAAACAGCAGTCGACTGTGTGTGTATTCCAAAATGAGCCAAAACCAACAAAATTTGTTCGCGCTCGTAGCACATTAAAACAAATGGTCGCCTGTTTTTTCGGAAAAACCGGTCACGTTGCAGCCGTGCCATTAGAGAGTTGTAGAATGGTCAATTCCGAATGGTATACAACTATTTGTTTGCCAAAAGTTTTTGAAGAAATAAGGAAAACTAACCGAAAACGACAGATCATTCTTCACCATGACAATGCGAGCTCTCACAGGTCGGTTCAAACAATTGAATATTTGACCGGGCAAAACATTGAATTGATGGGTCATCCGCCGTACAGCCCTGATCTGGTACCCTACGATTTCTTTTTGCTTCCACACGTGAAGAATAAACTTCGTGGTCAATAATTTTCTACGCCGGAAGAGGCAGTTGAGGCATTCAAAACTCATATTTTGGAGATACGGCCTTCACAGTAGCAGCAATGCTTTTCGGACTGGTTTAAACGAATGCAAAAGTGCATTGATTTTCAAGGAGAATATTTGGAAAAGCAATGAAACTATTTTCGATAATAAAAAAATGTTTTTTTGTTTGCTATTTACGAAATATAAACGGCTACCCTCGTATAATCTAATTTCATTGCACGTTTAATGTTATTCTTACCGAAAATTAAGAAATGAAGATTTAAACAATGAACCAATTATTAAATTTCCAATTGTCATCACCTACGTAATTAAGCTATGTGAAAGAAAAACAGAAACGACGAACGGAAACTTGTCTTCATTTGATTACATCATTGAAGGAACAAGAAAGTCTTGAACGTCTATTTATAAACGATATCGAAGCGTTCAAAGGTAAACAGATATTAAGCATCCCTCGCGTGAATGGAAATGGTATCGATTTCCCGAAGTTCGGTTCGTTGGATAATGATAACGTTGAAGGCCACAAATTTACTATTCGAAAAGCAAGAGTAGGCTAGGCCGCATATTACAACTTATACACGCCGAACGAACACAATTTCAATGTCATAGCAGTCGGGGTTCAAGGCCGTCTTTGTCAAAAAAGAAAAAAGAAACGAAGGATAATGTTCGTATAAAACAAAATGAATACTTAAACATTTTATTTTATACTTTTTGTACATGCATAAAATCATACAAGGCCGATTAGCGCGGAATGATAATGGCAACGACACATTATACGCACGCACTCGATGAGATGTAGAAAATACAAAGGATTATCGGGTTGTTAAGTATGCGAGGCACGGTCCAGAGTCTGATGAGCGGTTCTGTTGTCGCTTTACAGAATTTTAATGGTGGGTTTTATTCCATTCATGTTGGTGTTAACTTTACGGATTAAATATTTTCAAATATGTATGTAAATGTTTAGGATAGAATAAAGTACTCGTACATTTTCTGTTTTTACTGCTGTTGTAATCTCATAGCGGGTAAATTTTAAAATAGAACCTTGATTGTAATTACAAACTAACTCTGAACTAAATAAACGATGCAAAGGTTTCTATTGAATTTTAGTGTTCAACATATTTTAGATTACTTGAAAAAATGAAATGATAATAATTTATTAAATTTCCAAGAGATAAAATTCAAAAATGGACAAAAACCAACAAAATTACAACAGAATTACTATAGTAAATACAGAACTGAAATCTGCAACCACTTACAAAACTACACTTCAAGATGTTTGAAATTCCATGCCGAATGTACCACAGCACGGTGGGTTCCTCATAGGTTATAATTCCAAAATATTAATGTTAATATTCTTGTGCGAAGTTATGCCTGTTACCCCACTACCACCACTACTTAATGCAGGTATAAGAATTAGCCCCGTAAAATGGTTCCATCATTTGAATTTCGGCACTTGAAATGACTATATATCAGTAGAACGCAATCGTGTTATCTTTCTGACCCATTAGCAACCCTAATTACTCTCTGCATTTCTCGGAATTGTCTGTGTTTTGGTGGTTGTTGTGCAATAGAATTCCAGGAAGGAGGTATATACTCTGCCTTTACTTACTTTTTTAATGATAATATTCCATAATATTTAAGTAATGTGACTACTACAAACATGAATAAAATTTGAATTTTTTTATGTATTTCTTCTTTTCTGAGACTTTTAACTACTTTCTCCCGTGATTTCCCGTTTATAATATATATAAATATAAAGCTTACAGTCTATATCTGCTTCTGGGCTTCCGGGCTGGAACCGCGTCACCTGTATATCTGCCGACATTTTGTACCCATTTGTATGGGACATCTTCAGAGCACAACCACTGCACTGAAACTAAGAGAGAGAGAAACTCAGTTTCAGTGCAGCAGTTGTGCCCTGAAGATGTCCCATACAAATGGGTACGAAACATCGGCAGATATACAAGTGACGCGGTTCCAGCCCGGAAGCAGATAGCATGGACCACTACCGCAGAAGTCTACGTACCAGACTTACAGACTATAGTATGAAAATAATAAAGTATTGTCGTTCAGAAATGTTCTCGCTTTCTGTATGACTTCTACGCCGTCGTAGAATACCCGTAGACTGTGTCTAGAAACAGGCTAAAATGCAATATTTGTAATTAGTTTCTTTATGATTTATTTTCAGGCAATATTCACAAGTATTCTTTCACTAGAACGCACTTGTCTGACCTCTGGCTGTCAAATTATGGGACGGAAGCGGAAAAGGCTCGACTTGTGTTACACATAGTGCTAGAGCCCTTTCCTGACACTGAAAATGTGGTCACTAGCAGTTTGTGAAAATGTATCACTTACATCTGCAAAAAAAAATTGCGGAATGGTGGAATAAGAACAACAGTACGAAGTAAAAGTTTTTACAAAAACATTCAGATTAATTCAATGCAGAAGTAGAATTCAACCTCTCAAGAGGAAACACGAACGGCGTTGGCAATGTGCAGTTGGAGCAATCGCCATCGCCGTTAGGGCGACCCAAAAAGGATTTGTTCAATTGTAGTAAGCGGACAAAGCGTAGGTTAGCTGAATTGTCAAAAGGAGGTAATTTTGCAGTTAATGTGTTGCTGGACATTTCTGATAAGTCTAACACATCTTTTTCTCAACCAAATCCAGACGATGTTTCATCTCTCATTGTAGAGTCTAGATTGACCAAACATCAATATTTATTTTACCTTGTCTCAGAATAAGGCGTGGTTCAAATATTGCGCCATATTTTTAAGAGATTTCATTGGTTCTTGAACAGGCAAGTTTAATATGGATAAATGAATGTCAGATATTCGTCATTTTTCATAACCAGTAAACGTTTAATTACATTTTTGCATTGCTTTACTATATTTTTCTGTATTATTTAATAAAATCTGTACTTTTAAGTACAAAAATAAAGTGAATGATCACCAAGGTTCTAGCATTTATTTGTATATAACAAAGAAAAAGATTAATATTGACAAATTACTACATTCACAACTGTTTATGTTTCATTTTTATGGTAAGTTACATTTTTAAGCTGTGTTCCGCGTTTTAGCGGGATATTTGAATCACGTCTTCTTACTCTGAGACAAGGTATAGTCAAAAACTTTATTAATTTCCACATTTCCTCTGAGGTTATGCTATTGTATAAGAAAATATTAAACGCGAAATAGCGGTTATCTTTCGGAAGAAAACGTCACAAAAACATCCGACGAAATAATATTACAAAATTTACTTGATCACACTGCTAACCCAATAATAAAAGTTGCGAGACATACACAGATGTATATATATATGTATGTATGTATGTATGTATCTGTATATGTATATGTATATGTATATATATATATATATATATATATATATATATATATATATATATATATATATATATATATATATGTATATATATATATGTATATATATATATATATATATATATATATATATATATATATATATATATATATATATATGTATTTCTCCGCGATGTTGCACAGAACTTCTCGAAAGATTCGGCGTCTCGATATTTCGATGACATCTTTTCGCTTCACTACGAAACAACTCCTGAGAAGATGATTGAGATGTCATCGAGACGCCGATTCTTTCGATAACTTTTGTCCAACATCGCGGTGAATCTGAGAATCTAATACTATAGTATATATTATAATATATGAGATGTAATATACTACTGGAGATAGAGTCTATGTTAGCCGAGGGATATATATGTATATATTACTTTATATATCTATGGTATTATTTACTTTATTATTTTTCTTGCATTTATTGGCAAACGTGGAAATACAAAGATTTACCCTTGCATTTAATTGATAATTAATATGTTGAGTAAAAGAATGTAGTTGTACTGTATTCAACTGACAGCCAAATTGAGGCTGTTTTGTATATCTAGCACTTTTACTATATATATATATATATGTATGTATGTGTATATTTACATCATGATACATTTTGACATAAAAATAATTTTTTACGTGTAATTTATTTTTAAAAGCGAACAATTGCGTGCCTACAGCAATTCCAGAGAGGATACTACATCCTCATCAAGAATTTGTGTAATTTCCTTTCATCATTTCATTCGTGCGTGGACATTAATTGCTACTCGAACTAAATTCTTTGAACAATTTCCTGGAACAGGTTGTTTCCATCGTGCAAATAGAAAACGTAAGTCATAAACTCCGTTTACAAAAGAAAATAACGTTTTCCTAACGTGTTGCTTCTTCAATAAGGCGACTATCTACCCAGTCAGATAATAAAGCTCAGTTACACAGAATATTAGCAATAAAAAAATAAAACCTTTAGAGAAAATGTTTATTAAAAAGTATTTACCATATTTTAGTGCAAATATATTTAAACAAATTATTTAAAATTGTTTTCTTTTTGATATTACTGTTTACTATATATATATATATGTATGTATGTGTATATTTACATCATGATACATTTTGACATAAAAATAATTTTTTACGTGTAATTTATTTTTAAAAGCGAACAATTGCGTGCCTACAGCAATTCCAGAGAGGATTACATCCTCATCAAGAATTTGTGTAATTTCCTTTCATCATTTCATTCGTGCGTGGACATTAATTGCTACTCGAACTAAATTCTTTGAACAATTTCCTGGAACAGGTTGTTTCCATCGTGCAAATAGAAAACGTAAGTCATAAACTCCGTTTACAAAAGAAAATAACGTTTTCCTAACGTGTTGCTTCTTCAATAAGGCGACTATCTACCCAGTCAGATAATAAAGCTCAGTTACACAGAATATTAGCAATAAAAAAATAAAACCTTTAGAGAAAATGTTTATTAAAAAGTATTTACCATATTTTAGTGCAAATATATTTAAACAAATTATTTAAAATTGTTTTCTTTTTGATTTTACGCGCAAACTTTTAATTTTTGTGGCCATTTCTTTATATTATGATTATGAATGCTATTCACTCGTATATTTTTCCTAATCTACATGGATTTTCTACTCGTAGATCCATTATGGCAAACTATTGTTACACAAGAAATTGTTAAAGTAATTAATCTTGGTGGACAAATGGACGCGGTCTATACTGATTTTAGTGGAGCTTTTGATACTAAATATCATGCTATTTTGTTTATGGTTTTACAAGATCGTCATTGGCGATGCATAGTTATCTTCTATAACGGTTTAACTATGTATAATTGGCTTCGAATCTAAAATATTCAGTTTAACTTCAAGAGTCCTGCAAGGCTCAAATTTAGGACCATTACTATTTAACTTATTTATTAATGATCGTTTGTTGTTCGTTCCGAGTTCAGTATTGGCGTATAGGGACGATTTAAAGCTTTATCATAAGATTGATTGTGATGCTGATATTAAGTCATTGCAATGAAATTTCGCATGTGAATGGCGTACTCGTAATAAAATAATATTAAATGTTACTTAGTGTCACTACATCATATTTACCAGAATAGTATTGAGTCTTCGTATTATATGTCTAAATTTTAGATTTAAAGTCCTTTTATTGGTGTAGAAAATTGAAATATGCACTTATTAAAAAGCACAAGTTCTACGAGTATGGATTGATATTGATCATAATTTTGATATGAGCATTTGTGTCCCGTAAAACTACCTATGCCAGCATATCAAACTTTAGCGAAAAGCATAAACCCTTTTAAATTTATAATAAAAAAAAGGTTCAAAATTGTAACTTTAAGGGCCTATAGCGCATAAATTAACCAACTTTAATAAAGTAAGTGTTAGAAGAAGTATTTTACATAAAAATACAATCATACATTAATAAAAAAAACGAAAGCAAATTTAATCTGCTATTGTAATAAAATCGCTGTTATCTCGTAAACGGTTGCTTTGTAAATATACAGGGTATTTCAAAAAGAATATACGTATTACAAAGTATTATTTTGTCCAAACTATTGATCGTTGCGCCTCGACTCGGCTATTGGAGAAACGAATATAGTGTTTAGTTTATTTAATAGCCGCTAGATGCCAGTTGTCTTCTGTTTTTCTTGATAATCGTCATATGTTTAAAATGGCTACTCCGCAGCAGAAATCATTTTGTGTTCTCGAGTTTGCGAAGTGCAATTCCGTGATTACAGTGCAAAGACGTTTCAGGTTGAGCTACCAAATTGATCCTCCGAATGGGTGGAACATTCGCAGATGGTATCGACAGTTTGTGGATACAGGATGGGATGTGTATGTAAAGGAAAGAGTCCTGGCCGCCCTCGTGTTTCTGAAGAGCATGTTGCACGAAATCAAACTGTTTTCCAACGAAATCCTTCAAAATCAACTCGTCGTGCCAGTCAGGAGTTACAACTGCCTGCAACAATAATTTGGCCTGTTTTGAGACGTCGGTTGGTTATGAAGCCCTACAAGTTACAGTTGTTATAAGCTCTGCGTTCTGATGGCGGGGGGGGGGGGGTGCCATTTTGTAACAAGATTCATGAGGCTATTAACAATGATAACATTTTCGCGCAATGCATCGTGTCCAGTGATGAAGCGACTTTCCATGTTAGTAGTCTGGTAAACAAACAATGTTCGAATTTGGGGTCCACGGAACCTACATGCAGCCATTAAACATGTACGAGATTCGCTTAAAATCAATGTGTTTTGTGCGATATACCGATCATTTGTTTACGGCCCATTCTTCTTTGATGGAAACACGGTTAACGGTCAGCAGTATCTCGCTATGTTACAAAACTGATTGTTTCCGAGGCTGCACGATGACAACTTCATTCTTCAACAAGACGGGGCACCCCCTCACTGAAGTCACCAAGTGCGTGAATATCTGAATGAAACTCTACCGAACCGTTGGATTGGTTATCAAGGAGCTGGCGACCTAGCATGTCTCAGCTGGGTTCCACGGTCACCCGATTTGACATCCTGTAACTTCTTCCTGTGGGGTTTCGTTAAAGACAACGTTTATGTACCTCCACACCCACACAACCTGAAAGGGTTGGAGAACCGGATCCGTACTGCCATAACATCAGTGACGAAGGACATGTTTGCCCGAGTATAGGAAGAATTTGAGTATCGATGTGATAATGTTCGTGTCGCTGATGGAAGACATATTGAACATCTGTAATCTGAACTTTGGAGGTTCGTAAATATGTGCGTAAAGTTTCATATTCGTATGTCTTAAAGATTAATAAATATACAGCATTCGAAATACGTATATTCTTTTTGAAAGCCCTGTATATTTATTAAGACTTTTTACTTTATTTTCGACCGTATTATATGCCCTTAAAATTTTTAAACATTGTCTTAAAACAGCTTATATATTCTTGAATATATCTAATGTCCTATTATTGATATCGTTGTTGGGCAATATATAGAAATTTTTGCAAACTTTAGATTATTCTATTATTGACTTGAAAAATATGAAAGGATTCTAAATTGGAACAGAAGAAAAAATGAACATGTTCGCAATTCTATGACCCACGTATACATCATTTAACGTAAACTATTTTGTGAGGTCTACTGTCTAAATTTACGTACAACAAATAGGACTCTAGGGTAAAATATACAAAAGGTAAAACGAAAGAACGGAATATTAAACTTGCAAAGGAAGCTTTCCAATCCGAAAATTAAAAAAAAGAAACTTTGTGTGAATGAATAATTCATCCGGGAACATGCTCAGAACAAATTTTAATCAATATACAGACTGTGCAATCAAAAACGATCAATATCTTATGATGGATGGAACCTGGAGAATAGGTAGAAATATCTTTCTCTAATACTAGTTTAGTATTAATTAGAGGACGTTCTAGTTTAGTTATCCTTTGTATGTAACGCAAGTAACAGTTTTTGTTGAAATGAGAGGAGTATTCTTATGGGAACACCGGAAAAGTCTTAAAATTACAATTGCAACGACAGCTGGGTCGGAAAGCTATGGTAGACGATATGTAAGACGTTATCAACAAACCCAAAGTGTAAATAATTTTCTTCAACACGGGCAAGACCTTACTATGACAATGCAGAAAGATAAGTTTATTATTATTTGTTTAAGAAAAAAAAACCACATTAGCACGTTGTCAAAGACAATCCGAGATAAGCAAAAAGAAGATAAATATTAGATTACGCGAACCCGATAGCACTTATCGAAACACAATTATTAAACTGTCATTGTTCGATAAGTATGGACAGGCGCGCGTTGGTCTAGATACGAGAAAATTCCAGTAAAGATTGACCTGAAGTCGCGTTTACAGATGAATTATCTTTAGGGGCCAGGTCATCTGGAAGAAAGGCATGGTCAACAGACAAGGAACGTATTTATAGCGCACTGTAAAACGTCTTGTGAAGGTTCATTGTCCAGGATTGCTTTAACACGAGTGGTTTCGGAATTCTTTGCATATTTACCAGTATTTTAATGGGGAAATGAATGATAAAATTGTACCAAAAAGACGTTCTACGATTGGTATGGATGTGGTTTAAAGATAACAGTGCAAATTGAATTCAATAAAAAGACAACAGTCCAAAACATCGAAGAAAACTGTACTGTGAGTGTAATGTTACAAATGATATTATATCAATGGATTGCCTTTGAAGTCCACAAATACCAACCCAATTGTAAATACTTTGATTTATGAAGCAGAAACTTCGTGAGGAGCGTGTATATAAAATTTTCCAACTATCTCGCATTATAAAGAAAAGATGATATTCAATACTTATGAATTATTCAGAAATTTTGGTCGCAAGTACAGAAAATATATAAAATATAATACATATTAAGTATTAGCGTAAGATAAGTATAAGATGTACTTTGTAACAATATCTATTCTTTTTCTATAAGATTTTCTTTGTCAGCCTAGATTTGTTATGTTCCCGAAAATTAGTAAACCAACTCACTCAACACTTTTCGTATCGTGTTAATGTCAGGGTAAGGAAATTCTATTTGACTTTGCTCTTCTATTCACGCTCCATTTCGCCGCTGTATATAGAGATGCATTCTATAAGTAATTTCATAATATTCTGGCTTTGAAGTCAACCTACTTCGCTTTTGTCTGAAGTAAACTGTAATGTGATGCTATTATATGGTATCCTTACCTATATCAACAGTTGCTTGGAAAACTTTTAAAGCAACCTACGTATTATAACAGTATATAATTTGACCAAGAAGTATTAATTTAAGTAATATGGATCGGAATTGATGACATGTTTCACTGAATGAACTGCACGAGAGTGGTCCCAGAAGTACCAGACCCAAAAAAGAAAACACAAAAATTTTGGAAGGAAATAAATTTATTTTTCAACATAATCTCTTTTCAGCTCTATACACTTTTCCCAGCGACGTTTAATAAGTTCGATACCCTTCCTATAATAAGAACTGTCTTGCTCTTCAATATAGCTATTAACTGCGGACATCACTTCTTCATCGTTGGAAAATCTTTGACCACTGAGTCATATTTTCAAGTTTGGAAATAGAAAATAATCCGAGGGAGCTAAATCTGGCGAATAGGGTGCATGAGGTAGCAATTCAAACTTTAATTCATTAATTTTGGCCATTGCAATAACAAATTTGTGAGCTGGGGCATTGTCTTGATAAAGCAACACTTTCTTCGTAGTCAAATGCGGCTGTTTTTGCTTGAGTTCTTCGCTCAAACGTTGCAATAAGTTCGCACAATAGTCGTTGTTGATAATTTTTCCTTTTTCAAGATCGTCAATGAAAATTATTCCACGTGCATCCAAAAAAAAAAAACCGATGGCATGACCTTGCCTGCAGATGAAACGGTCTTCGCCTTCTTGGAGCCGGTTCTCCCTTTTGAGTTCACTGTTTTGATTGTTCTTCTATCTCGGGTGTGAAGTGATAAACCCATGTTTCATCCATGGTCATGAAACGGTGCAAAATTCTGCTTTGTTGCTGTGAAACTTCCCTAAACACTCAATTGAAAAATCTTCACGACAGTGTGAGCAAGCGCGGCGGCACCCATCTTGCACTCAGCTTTCTCATGTCCAAATTTTCAGACAATATGCGATGTACCGCACTTTTTTGAAATGCCTACTATGTCTGCTAGCTCGCGCACTTTCAGTCGACGATCATCCAGAACCGCTTTGTGGATTTTCTTCACTATTTCTGGAGTCGTCACCTCATTTGGTCGACCACTGTGATGCTGGCGTCTTGGCAGCTCGTACAGCCTCGTTTAAACTCTGCTACCCAATGTTTCATTATTGTTAACGAAGGAGCACTCACCCAAAGTAGAATCCACTTCAGCTTTTATATCGGTTGGGCCCCGGCCTTTCAAATATAAGTACTGTATCATGTAATGATGACCAATTTTCTCCATTTTTACAAATTCACTGAAAACGTTCAATATTGATGGCTGCCATACAAATACTAAACAACGTGGCATCTTCAAACTTGAAACGTATGCTTTATAGATTGTTTACTTTCTAATACAGTGATGTTTTTCAAATAACTACCGCCATCTCTAGGTCAGGTCGGGTACTTATGGGACCACCCTCGTATGTTCATATACAAATTTTTCCTAGTCATAGCTAAACATTACTCTTTTGTAGTTCCTTTTCTGTAAATTGACAAACTGCAATAGACAAAAAGAAAAATAAGATACTCCATATAATATTTTAATGACAGTTTTATTTGTGTTGCGTGTTAGATGTAGTCTCTGAAGAAATAGGTTATTAAAATGTAGTGGCATATTACGTGAGCTATTTTTTGCATAATACTTCGTTTATATAATTAATCGAAAGGCGGTCGCACTCTTCGTTTGTGCAATCATTCCCTTTATTAAATTAGTGTTAGTAATTAGCTAGGTACATTTAGAAAAGTGCAGTGCTGTGCAGAAACTACCCGAAGATCGTATCAGGCGACACTACTGGGGCCGACAACGTAATTTGCAAATAATAGTTAGAAGCTTTTTAATTAGATTGAAGATTGAGCTTGTGCCGTACACTCACTTCTCGTTTCCTTTATTTCTCATTGCAGTCTAATTTTCCTATTAAAAATAGTGCACAAACTACTTAATTTTGTTGACCTATTTCTGTATTTCAATGAACCATAATTAACCTAATCCAATTTATCAAGGAAATTCTTTACGTTTTTTATATGCTTTTATTGTTACAAATATTTATTTTAATCAGTAATAAAAATAGGAAATTAAATTTTGCCAAAAAATGTATAAATAAACAAATTACGTTTGTGAAAAAAGATGTATCGGGGGACGACAGCAAATTTCAACTTTTTGGCAAGAAAAAAAAAGAAGAAAATGTGGAAAGAACCGTACACTGCCTACGAAGAGAAACATACCAATAACAGGTTGCTCAATAAATTTTGTCGTTCGAAAGAGATGGCGCTATTAGTTTCGTCGTTTTATTTTTCTCAAAATTGTACTACTACATGTGTGAAGTTTTCTCATTTTAAATTTTTTGATTCGTATATTTACAGGTGTAAACGTGTCACAGTAACAAAGACTCTTCACTTTCATCTAGAACAGTAGAAGTATGGGTTGCTGAATTTAAACGTGGCCGTACTGGTCTTGAAGACGATCCACGTGAAGGACATCCAAAAGTGCATCAACAGAAGAAATCTTAGCAAAAATACATGGTTTGCAATGCATGGTGGGCAATATTTTGGCTGAAGTTGTGGGTTTCAGAAAGCTGTGTGCAAAATGGGTGCCGCGTTCGTCAACAATGGCATAAAAATACAATCAAATGCGACTTTCTTATTAACATTTGAAGCGTTTTATAAAGAATAAAATCGATTTTGTGCGTTGTTTCGTCGCTATAGATGGAACTAGGGTCTACTATCATGATCCTCAATCAAAACAAGAGGCTAAGGAGTGGTGTGAACCTGTTACTTCGGCTCCGAAGCGAGTTAGGGTCCAGAAACCGACCAAGAAGCTGTTAGCATCAGTTTTTTGGAATGCAAAAGGAATTTTGTTTGTGGATTACCTCCAAACTGATAAAACGATAAACCCAGATTAGTATTGTAACCTTTTGGATCAGCTGGATGTAAAAATTCATGAGAAAAAATCTGGTTTACGAATAAAAAAAATCATTTTTCATCAAGACAACGCACCCTATCACACAGCTCCAAAAATCAGTGAATGAAAGTACGAACTGTTGCAACAGCCACCCTATTCGCCAGATTTAACTCCCTCTGCCTTTTGGCTATTCTCACATCTTAAAAAATTCATGGAAAACGATTGTTATCGAACGAAGAGGTAATGTAACAGCATCTGCGGAAGCGTATTTCGACAGTCATCCGGATTCTCATTCCAGGGATGGAATCCATAAATTAGATCACTGGAATAGGTGTGTTGAAGTTCAGGGAAGTTATATTGAATAACAAAATGTATTTCAAACCATAAAATTGTTAATCTGGCACGTAGGCTTCTGCGGTCGTGGTCCATGCTATCTGCTTCTGGACTGGAACCGCGTCACTTGTATATCTGCCGACGAAATCGTGTTTTTCTTATCGAACGACAAAACTTATTAAACAATCTGGTAAAACCACAAATTTCGGTGGCGATCGATATTTTTCGTGGCACTGCGTAGGAAATTTTATTCGAATTGAAGGAATTTATGAACGCGTCTTGTGTAGATCTAATTTTAATTTTTTTCCGTCCTAAAAAATGTAGAAATCTGTGCTCGAAATGGATTTAGAAAACTAATTTCTTTTCCAACAGGACGACTAGAAACATAGCACTACAAGTGAGAAAGTTCTTGCAGAGTATAGTATAGTTATTGGAATGGCCACCTCGATCACCAGGGTTAAATCCAATTGAAAATTTGTGGGACACTTTCGGATCAACGAGTCAAAGTTATAAGTAGAGAAATTGAAGAACAATTTCTTAAAACTTTAAGGGAATCCTGGAAAAAAATTAACTTTGAATTACTCAAAAATTAGTAGGAGGCGTTCCACGCCGTTTGCAGGTTGTAATACAAGCAAAAAGAGGCCATACGAAGTATTAAAATGTTATTTTTGTTTGTCTCTTTAATGTAGTCTTGCTTTACTTTTTAGAATTTATATTTATTATACCTTTTTATTAGTCTTTTTTCTCTAATATTTCACATTGTTCTTGAAATTTTTATATGTAACCTTTTACTATATTAAAATAACACATGATTTTGTAATTTGTTACATAAATATAATTAAAATTTAGAATTTATTCATAAATCGACTAATAACAGCTTAATTTTGTTGCTGACTATATATGTATTGTAGCTTATACATCCAACATTATATTGGGTAATACATCAGGATTGAAATTCAATCATTATAACAATACAAGAAGGAGATCAGACAAGGAAAAAAGATTCCATGACGTTAATAAATGAAATGCAAAACATACATTATCTCACAAAATTCAAGGTTAATAATTATACGAATTTATTTAAGTATTTGATCTCCAAATTGTAATTCGCATTATTTAAAATATTTAATTTACATGGTATCATTTGCAAATTATATACCTTACACCATTTTCATCCCAGTTTGAATTTACATGGTATTTCGACAATGGTTTTCCTATGAAAAACTAATTGCATAATATAGTATTTAAAAACATTAACAGTAGTGAAATAATACAAAGGGTACTAGGAAAGTGTTGCAATATGACGCAACAATAAATCGTAGGAAACTGCCTGTTGCTGCATGATGAGACATGTTCATACGTGCATAGTCGCCGCACCATGTCGATGGGCTCAGTTATTCATTAGCAGTGAGAGTGTAAAGTGCTTGCGATGGCATCGTGGTCACGAAATGAGATAAGGGCAGTTTTGCGTTATAATTTCGTGCGTGGTTTAAACATAGACCAGTGCTTCGAAGAAATGACTCTTGCACTAGTTTGTCCACATCGCACAACGATATTAAGGTGGTATAGAGAATTCC
Source organism: Dermolepida albohirtum (assembly GCA_031893035.1). NCBI lineage: Eukaryota > Metazoa > Arthropoda > Insecta > Coleoptera > Scarabaeidae > Dermolepida > Dermolepida albohirtum. The sequence continues at coordinate 33,337 of JAVIWB010004037.1, read as the reverse complement.
AAAGGGGAAATTTAACTGTGGAGGATGCTGAGAGGCTGGGAAGGCCACGAACGTCAGTTACGGAGGAAAACGTTACTACTGTGAGGAAAATGCTTGGCGAGGACAAGCGAGTGACCTACCAACAAATAGAGGGTACTTCAGGCCTAAATGCACCAGTAATTCGTTCGATTTTGCATCATCATCATTTGCACGTGAAAAAACTTTGTTCTCTCTGGGTGCCGCATTGACTGACTGAGGAGCAGATGACACGACGTGTGACTTGGTGCCGGGAGATGCTAAAAAAGTTTAATAAGGGACAATCGCGGTATGTGAATAACATCGTGACAGGTGACGAGACTTGGTTGTACTATTATGATGTGCCAACCAAAGCTCAAGATAAAGTTTAGGTGTTTGATGATGAGGACACACACCCGTAGTTGTCAGAAAATCCCGATCTGTAAAGAGGAAAATGTATTTTTCAAATCGAGTGGAATTGTGGAACGCGTCGTTTTGGACACACAGAAGACAGTCACAGCTAAGTGGTATACTGAACAGTGCCTGCCTAAGGTTATTGGATCTATGAAGAACCTGCGGCCAAAGTCAAGAATGGACGCCTGGTTCTTCCATCACGATAATGCTCCAGCTCACCGCGCCAAAGCCTGCACCGAATATTTGACCACGATAGGATTGAAACTCCCTCCTCCAGATCTTGCTCCTTGCGACTTTGCGCTGTTCTCGCATGTGAAAATGAAGTTAGGGGGGGGGGGTTTCCAGTGAGGAGGATCTTCTGCGGGGTTGGAACAACGAGTGTGCTTTACTCCCTAGTGAAACTTGGCAGAACTGGTTTAAAGATTGGTTTCGGAGGATGGAGAGGTATGTTGAGTGTAGAGGAAATTACTTTGAAAAAATTAAATAAACAAAGCTGTATTGCAAAACTTTCCTAGTACCCTTTGTAGATATTTAATTTTTGATGATATATTAGCGTGTTTGCTTACACATTTCGATAACAAAAAAAAAACGAATAAATAAAATTTGTTATTCACGATAAGCATTTAATGAATATCTATCGTTTCAAGTATAACAAGAAACCTGTAAATTACATATGTACCAATCATTAAACATTCACAATGGACTTTGTGCTGTCAGGGATTTAAAGTTGCTAACACGCGATGTTGTGACATATTCGAATTTCCTGTACAATTGATTTTCTTTATTTTCGTCCAGAATAGATAGACACTGAACATGTGAACTCTGACCATGACATATCGTCACGATATGTACCAGTGCGAACGTCATTCTAGTTTCTTTTTAAATATTTAAATCATATGGTTGGAGAGGCATGTCTGATAACATAAATGCTATAATTTGTTGTGAAAATAATCTCGTAATTATTGAATATTATTAGAAAATGCAATCGATAATTCCAATTAGGGGCGTATATAAAAGTTATTATTGACAACTTTAAATAGTTCTGTTTTAGATTGATGAATATATACGACTCGGAAATATTCCAAATGCTATTGGAAATAAGAAATATTATATTTTTGAATTACAGTACGGGCAATTAAATTAGGAATTAGAAATATTCAGAGCTATTTAACAAGTAGAGAGAATACCATATTTTCTGTTGGTGAAATATGTTCTTTTATAACATTGGCGATAATCCCTTACAACAACTATAAAGTTGTCAGTATTCTAACCACCACTAAACAACTTTTCGGGAATAAACACAATTATAGGATGTTATTATTACCTGCTTTACGATATTCTGGGTGCAGCGTTCTATGTTCAAAGTGTTCAAAGTTTTACTGGAGATATGAAATTTGTTAAATATTATAAATAGTTTTAGAATTTTCTGGCATTTTAGTTTTTTTAAGTCTTTTTTGTGTGTTGTGGAGAGTCGCCATTTTCGAACAATGGGGAAACGCAAAGACATTACCAGTGCAAAAAAGGGTGGCAACAGAGTCTTTATAAAAAACTATTAACTATTTTCATGGAGGACGGCGTTTGTAAATTGCGGCGATGGTCGACAATATTTTAATCCCTTTATGTAAATTCCGGCGCATGGTCAAAGAGGCTCGTAAATCTTACCGGGTTGTTCAATAAGTTTTGTCGTTCGACAGGGAAAATGCCATTTTATGGTTTGAAATACATTTTATTATTCAATATAACCTAGAACTTCAATACAATGTGCATTGTCTTAATCAAAAAACTGTAAATCAAGTCTTTTTTCAGGAATTTTTACATCTAGCTGGTCCAAAAGATTACAATACTAATTTGAGTTTATTGTTTTACTAGTTTAGAGGTAATCCACGAACGAAATTCCTTTTGAATCCCAAAAAACTGATGCTAAAGTCTTCTTGGCTGACTTCTGGATCATAACTCGCTTCGGAGACGAAATACCAGACTTAGACTATTATTTTGATTGAGAATAATGATGCTAGACCCAAGGCTCATCCATAGTGACGAAACGATGCACAAAATAGTTTTTGTTCTTTCTTAAACGCTCCAAATGTTGCTGAGGAAGTCGAATTCGAATGTGTTTTTCGTCCATTATTAACGAATGCGGCAGCCGAAGTTCGTACCACCCAGCCTCCTGTTTTGATTGAAGATCATCATCATCCATAGCGATGAAACGAAACATAAAATGGTTCTTATTCTTTCCAAAATGCTTCAAATGATGTTGATAAAGTTGAATTCGAATGTGTTTTTGTCCCATTATTAACGAATGCGGTATCCATTTTGCACATAGCTTTCTGAAACACAAAACTTCAACCAAAATACTGCTCACACTGCCTAATGAGATGCCTAGGGCTTGTGCTAAATCTCTCTCGATTAATCGATGATCTTCCAAAACCATATCTTGTATCTTTGTTACGATTTCTGGTGTTGATGCACTTTATGGAAGTCCTCCATGTCGATCGCCTTCAAGACTTGTATGACCACATTTAAATACAGCAACCTATCTTTCTACTGCTCTAATTGAAGGTGGAGAGTCCTTATACACTTTTAACAATCGTTCGCGAATCAACTTTGGTGCTACACCATCCAAAAAATAAGAATTTAATCACTGCACGATATTAAATTTGTTTCATTGTAAAAAAGTACTGTGACACGTTAATTTTTAACACCTGTAAATATACGAATGAGAAAATATAAAATGAGAAAGCTTCATAAAGTTCGTAAAAAAGTAGTTCAATTTTTAGAAAAATGGAACCTAATAGCGCCATCTATTGTCGAACGACAAAACTTATTAAACAACCTGGTATATGTAAACAGTGGCGGTAGGAATGCTTACCTGCAAAATAATCTAATCCTTTAAGTTTTATAAATAGGAATTATAAAGCTAAAGAAAGGTAAATAAAATATTGGGTTGGCAACTAAGACTTTCGGTTTTGTAGTATAAAATAAAACACTTTTTTTTTAAACAAAGAATAGTTTTTAATCAATTATATATTTTCCATTTTGCTCAATGACCTTTTGCCATCTTTCTTTCAGCTGCATGATTCCGCGCTCATAAAATTTCTGGTCCTTATCAGCAAAAAACTGAACCAGGTGCGAGTAAAGGTCATCGTCATTTGTAAAAGTTTTACCATTCAAAGAATTCTGCAAACTTCGAAATAAATGGTAATCAGATGGTGCTAGATCAGGGCTGTATGGGGGATGTGGCATCACTTCCCAGCCAAGCTCCAATAGTTTCCCACGAGTTGCCAAAGATGTGTGAGGCCTTGCATTATCTTGGTGGAAAACTACACCTTTCGGATTTGACAATTCTGGCCGTTTTTGTTTGATTGCTTCATCCAGTTTTATTAACTGTTGATAGTAAACATCAGAATTGATCGTTTGGTTCCTTGGAAGCGGCTCAAAAAACACAACACCTTTGTAATCCCACCAAACTGACAGCATGATCTTTTTTGGATGCAATTCAGCTTTCGATGTGGTTTGAGCTGGTTTATCGTGTTTGCTCCATGATCGTTTTCGAACTATGTTACTGTACAGGACCCATTTTTCATCACCAATGATGATTCTTTTTAAGAAAGGGTCAGTTTCATTTCGTCTAAGGTGCATATCGCAAAAGTTGATTCTTTGTGTTAAATGAATTTCTTTCAATTCGTGAGGTACCCAAATATCAAGCTTCTTAACTAGCCCAAGACATTTTAAATGTTTTTCAATTGTTGTGTGCGATACATGTAGCCTCTTCGCAACCTCTCGAACAGTTATGTGACGATCCTCTTCAATTATGACTTTGATTTGGTCATCATCAACTTCAGTAGACCGACCAGAACGTTGCTCATCTTTGAGGGAAAAATCTCCAGAACGGAATTTTGTATACCAATTCTGACACGTGCGCTCTGTTAAGCAATTAGCACCATAAACTTCACATATCTTTTTGTGAGCCGCAGCAGCTTTCTTTCCTTTACGGAAATAAAATAGTAAAATATGTCGAAAATGTTCGTTTCTGCACTCAAATTAAAATTAACCCACAACTAATAGCTTTAATAAAAATCACGCACTACTTGCTTCTGAAGTTACGTCAATGTGACTAGTATCACGCGACAAACGGTAAAGTACAGCACTAACATACGCTATAAAAAAAATAAAGCAACGTTCTCTATCAGTAAAAACCGAAAGTACTTAGTTGCCAACCCAATATTAGCTTCTCTTGACTTACCTGGTTGTTCAAAAAATTTTGTCGTTCGATAAGAGATAGCGCTATTAAGATCTCCGTTTTTTTTTAAATTGTACTGCTTTTTATGAACACGTGTGAAGTTTTTTATTTATATTTTTATATTTTGCCTAACAGAATTTCTTCCATTAATAGGCCAAAATCAATTACACATATACACAAATGTTCAAGAAGAACAAAAAGTAAATATATTTCCTAAATAATAACTAAACACAATAGTTCTTTATATGTAAGTACCTGACTAAAGAAAAAAAATACATACGAGGGAGCGTTTTTATATTCGCGGAATGAGCGGGTTGTAGAGGGGTGAGTAGGCGCATTGGGGGCGTGGCCTGTGCAGCGACTCATGATTAGTATAAATACGAAGTTTCATTGTTATTAGACAGTTAGTCTTTGAGCTATCGTCAACCAAGTAACATAATCAGGAGTGAAAAGTGAAATATGGAAAAAATCGAATATCGTGCCGTTATAAAGTTCCTTACCAGGCAAGGAAAATCAGTCGCGACCATAATGAATGAGATGTCATTGGTTTACGGCGACTCTTGTCCAGGAAAAACCATGGTGTACAAGTGGCATAGTTTATTTAAACAAGGAAGGGAATCCCTTGAAGACGACCCGAGGCCGGGCAGGAGCATTGAGGTGACCATGCCAGCACTTATCCAAAAAGTTGAACAAATTGTACTCGAAGATGCTCGACTAAAGAAGAAACAACTCGCAGAAATGGTTGGAGTATCCGATACAACAATTTTTAAAATCCTGCACGATCATCTCGGCATGTCTAAGGTCAGCGCAAGATGGGTGTCGAGAATGCTCACGCCGCCGCAAAAACAATAGCGCGTAGAGTGTTCGCGTGCATTTTTGGACCTCTGTAATGAAGACAAGGATGGTGTATTGAGTGGAATTGTTACTGGAGACGAAACTTGGGTTCATCATTATGAACCTGAGTCCAAACAAGACTCCATGCAGTGGCATAAAAAGGGCACAGCACCTCCCAAGAAATTTAAAGTGTCACAATCAGCTGGGAAACTCATGGCAACGGTATTTTGGGACTCGGAAGGAATATTGTTGATTGATTATAAAGATAAAGGTGTTTCTATAACCGGAGAATATTACGCTTCAATATTAGAGCGACTAAAAGAAGCCATTAAAGAGAAAAGACGGGGAAAATTGACAAAAGGTGTTCTGCTTTTGCACGACAACGCGCCCGTCCACAAGAGCCGCGTTGCGTTAGCTGCCCTGCATAAGGTGGGCTTCGAAATTGTGAATCACCCACCCTACAGCCCAGACCTGGCCCCGAGTGATTATTACCTGTTTCCGAAAATGAAAAAGGAGCTGCGGGGTAAAAAATTTACTGCCGATGATGAAGTCAAGGAGGCAGTTTCGGCGTATTTTGCAGATAAAGAGAAATCATTTTTTTATGAGGGTATAAATAAATTAATTGAAAGATGTGAAAAATGTATCCGTCGTGCAGGTGAATATATTGAAAAAGAAAAATAATTTGTTTTTTTTATTTCCACCCCTTGTCCCCCATTCCGCGAATATAAAAACGCTCCCTCGTATAAAAGTACAGAAACAAGCAGAGAAAAAATAAAAACTTAGCAATTCCCCTACTTGTCCTCAATTGCTAATCTGAGTAATGCTCCTGTGGAGCCATAGCGAATGTCTCCTGCACAAAATATTCTTTTAAAATTACTGCACATTACATATAGAGGCGACTTTAATATTACATTAGTTCAGCACTAACATACGTTATACAAAAAATAAAGCAACGCCCTCTATCAGTAAAAACCGAAAGTACTTATTTGCTAACCCAATAAATTTAGGCTAGTATAAGAAGTTTAATTAATTTTAGTCATAACATCTGTTAAGACACAATTATTATTATATGAACATTAATGTAATAGAATAAATTAATAAAGTATTATATTATAGTAACAAATACTTAGGAAATTAATTAAACTTAATCTTAATCTAAGGTTCTTCAAAGAAAGAAAGACTAATGTAAGAATCAATTACTTAAGCTGAATCTTAAATTAAGGGTGAGTGACCATCACGGCAGTTTACATGTTATTGCTTTCACCTTTTTCGCTGACCCGGATTAAAAATTAACCGCCACCGCAATTTACCATCGCCCATCGAGAAATAGCAAGGCGAGAACGTGTTTTTCGTTAAACAATGGACACCACCCACTGCTAGTGGCCGCGTTCATTATAGAAGAAAGAGAAAAACAACGGACAGTGAAGCCAGATTAATTGTTAAAAGATCATTAGATAATTGACAGCGACCTATTAGAGAACTGCTACGCATCTTAGATGTAGATAACATAAAAATGCCCAAAATAAATTTTGCAAACTCAGTTACATGATGAGAAAATTTAGTCGCCGGTCAGAGAAAAAAAATCAAGATTGAAGAAGGATGAAGAAAATGAGATTACAATAGCCGAACTGGTATAAAAAACTCACGATTGAGGATTGGGAAAAGGAATGCATCTTCTTATTTACACAGTCTGTCGCAGAGAAAACTGAACTTTTTTAAAGTAGTAATTCTCAGTGGCACCATCTAGTAAAAAAATATGTGTCGGTAAGATAGACTTTTCACCAATGTTATGTCAAAATATCATGACACTTGCATCATTAGAAGCAGAGAAATTGTGCAAAAAGTAACAATGTGTATTTGGCAAGTGTATGGTGATGAAAAATGAATTTTAAACAAAGAGCAAATATCAAGTTCCGTTTTAAACTCGGTAATCGTTTACTGAAACGTTTAATTTGATGAAACAAGTGTATGGTGATGCGTGTTTATCACATATGAGTGTGTATGAGTGGTTCGAACGATTTAAAGACGGTCGTACGGACATAAATGACGACGAACATCCTGGTACAAAAAAAATCTGTGGGTTACAGAAAGTAACATCGAACTTGTGCGTGAATTTATCAGAAATGAGGCGAAATCATCATTGCGATACGTGAGAATGGAATTAAATATTTCCAAAGATTCAATCCATCGCATTTTGACACAGCATTTGGGAGTGAGAAAGATTTGTGTAAGGTTTATACCACACAAGTTAACTGAATTGATCATTGTACAGACTTGATTAAAGACTCAAAAAAAAAAGACGAAAACTTCGGGTGTTCTATTGTAACTGACGATAAGACATGGTGTTTTCAATATAATCTAGAGACTAAGCATCAAAGCTCTGAGTGGAAGCATCCAAGCGAAGAAAGACTGAAAAAAAAGCGTTTAGAGAAGTCTAAAGTGAAGACAATGTTGATTTGTTTTTATGATTCGAAAGGCATAGTGCACAAAGAGTTTGTACCAACTAGTAAAACAGTCAATGCTGTACATTATCTTCATGTTATGAAGCGTTTTTGGTGCGTATTCGTTGAATTGAATATCGTGCAGTGATAAAATTCTTACTTTAGAAGGTGGACAAATTAATGAACGACTGTTAACAGTACAAAGGACTCTTCACCTTCAATTAGAATAGTAGAAAAATGGGTGGCTGAATTTAAATGTGGTGGTGCAAGTCTTGATCCACGTGAAGGACGTCTAAGAAGGGTATCAACACCTGAAATCGTAGCAAAAATACAGGATATGGTTTTGGAAAATCGTCGATTAACCGCGAGAATTTGATAGTGCTAGGCATCTCATTAGGCGGTGTGAGCAATATTTTGGCTGAAGTTTTATGTTTCAGAAGGCTTTTTGCAAAACGGGTGCCGTATTCGTTAACAATGGAACAAAAAAAACACATTCGAATCCGACTTTCTCAGCAACATTTGAAGCTTTTCAAAAAGAATAAAAACGATTTTGTGCGCCGTTTCATCACTATGGATGAGACTTGAGTCTACGACCATGATCCTCAATCAAAACAAGAGTCTAAAGAGTGGTGTGAACTCGGTACTTTAGCTCCGAAGCGAGTTAAGTTCCAGAAATCGGCCAAGATGTTAGCATCAGTTTTTTTGGATGCAAAAGGAATTTTGTTCGTGGATTACCTGCAAACTGGTAGAACAATAAACTTTTCGGGCCAGTTGGATGTAAAAATTCGCCAGAAAAGATCTGATTTACAAAAGAAAAAAAATATTTTTCATGACAACGCACTCTCTCCCACAACTCAAATACCCATCGCAACATCCACCCTATTCGCCAGATTTAGTTCTCTCTGACTTCTGGCTGTACTCACATATCAAAAAATTCATGCGTGGAATACGATTTTCATCGAAGAAGTAATAGCAGCCCTGGAAACATATTTCGATAGTCTTCCGGATTCTCACTTCAGAAAGGAAATCTATAAATTAGAAGATCACTGGAACAAGTGTACTGAAGTTCAAGGATGTTATATTGTTTAATAAAATATATTTCATACCATAAAATCGTGTTTTTCTTATCGAATGACAAAACTTATTGAACAACCTGATATTACATTTGTTTTATTTTTTCCTTTGTTCGGATTTCTTAAAACGCAAAATTTTAGGGGTGCCTTACAATTATGTCACCAGCTATATACTTATATTGAAAGTAAATTTGGAATTTGCAAATATGGTCTTATTTTGTACGTATTATTTTTTCAACTTAGTGTTTGTTTTTAACTCTTATCATAAAAGTTAAATAAACATTCTAAATTAGACATATTTCACCAATATAATTTCGCAAAGTTATATTGGTATCATTTGTCTAACTCCACTTAGCAAACAAATTATTGACTTATACTATTGCTCAAGGTTTTACTCAGCTTTAAAGAATAAAATTGTTAGTAATAAATTAAAAATCGTCGAAAAAGCAAGCAGTGTAAAAATGCCTAATATTTTAGTACTCTAATTTCATATCATTGATCCTATGGATTCTTTCGGTAAACACGAATTTCCTTTCTAATTAATTAAATCGGAAAAGCGGCTTGAAACGAAGCGAAAAATCGAAAACGCGTATCACCATACATAAAAAGATTACCGATATATCGGAACCAATGGATGACATAGAGATTAAACGCATGGTTAGCCGACGTATTCACGAAATTCTACCAAAGAGGTTCGGCTACGTTAACGAGGGTAGCCATCAGGCAAACGGAGCCCAATCAAATAATTAAAACAACTGATCGAGTTAATCTCTTGCCGCAGATGTTGTGATAATAGAGCTCGATGTTGTTGAATGACAATCTGTAAATTTCGTCAATCCCCGTTTTATCGGCTAATTCGTTGACTGTTTTTAACATTGTGCAACTGTTACGAATGTGATATGTAATTGAACTCGAGTGTCCATTAGAAATATGTGTGTATTACCATAATAAATAAATCCAAATGCAATTACCAATACTTATCTATCAGCAAATTATGTTACAAGGATTGTATCAATTACCGATCGTCTTGTACTATACACAAATACGATATAATGCAAGGTAACAATGAATTTAGGTCTCGTTAGACATAAATCAATCAGTTTTGTTTGTAAATAACATTGGCAATTATCATATTCATTATTCCATCATGAATATGATAATTGCCAATGTTATTTACAAACAAAACTGATTGATAATGTTTTGAATATAAACATAATTGAATTGAAACATCAATGAATGTTGAACACACTTATTCATTTAAATAATAACAGAACTAAAATCTTTAAATAAACCTACCCTTTTTAATGTCTAAAAATAATGTAGACTAATACAGACTAATTAAATGAACCCACCCTATAATGTTAGTTTCAATGAAATAAAATTCAAACACACGAAATTTAAAACGTAAATTTCAATTACAAAGGGTACTAGGAAGGTTTTGCAATACAGCTTAGTTTATTTAATTTTCCAAAGTAATTTCCTCTACACTCAATACACCTCTCCATCCTCCGAAACCAATCTTTAAACCAGTTCTGCCAAGTTTCATTAGGGAGTAAAGCACACTCGTTGTTCCAAGCCCGCAAAAGGTCCTCATCGCTGGAAAATCGCCTCCCTTTTAGCTTCATTTTCACATGCAGGAACAGTGCAAAGTCGCAGGGAGCAAGATCTGGGCTGTAGGGAGGGTGTCCGAGAAGTTCCAATCCTGTCGTAGTCAAATATTCGGTGCAGGCTTTGGCGCGGTAAACTGGAGCATTATCATGATGGAGGAACCAGTCCATTCTTGACTTTGGCCGCAAGTTCTTCATAGATCTAATGACTTTAGGCAGGCACTGTTCAGTATAACACTTAGCTGTGACTGTCTTCTGTGTGTCCAAAACGACGCGTTCCACAATTCCACTCGATTTGAAAAATACAGCTATTATTTTCTTCTTTACAGATCGGGATTTTCTGACAATTACGGGTGTGTCCTCATCATCACCCAAACTTTGTTATGAGCATTGGTCGGCACATCGTAATAGTACAGCCAAGTCTCGCCACCGGTCACGATGTTGTTCACATACCGAGATTGTCCCTTATTAAACTTCTTTAACATCTCCCGGCACCAAGTCACACGTCGTGTCATCTGCTCTTCAGTCAGTTGATGCGGCACCCAGAGAGAATAAAGTTTCTTCGCGTGCAAATGATCATCCAGAATCGAACGAATTGCTGGTGTATTTACGCCTGAAGTACCCTCTATCTGTTGATAGATCACTCGCCGTCCTCGCCAAGCATTTTCCTCACAGCAGTAACGTTTTCCTCCGTAACTGACGTTCGTGGCCTTCCCGGACTCTCAGCATCCTCCACAGCTAAATTTCCCCTTTGGAATTCTCTGTACCACCTGAATATCGTTGTGCGATGTGAACAAACATCACCTAGTGCAAGAGTCATTTCTTCGAAGCAGTGGTTTATGTTTAAACCACGCACGAAATTATAACACAAAACTGATCTTATCTCATTTCGTGACCACGATGCCATCGCAAGCATGGTGCGGCTACTATGGACGTATGAACATGTCTCAACCTGCAACAACAAGCAGCTTCCCACGATTCATTGTTGCGTCATATTGCAAAACTTTCCCAGTACCCTTTGTACATACGCCAGTATGAATTTGAACACATTTGCAACTACAGGATATACACTACCTCTCACAGAAGTTTGGCCAAAGGTAAAAATTAGGAAGAATTAAAAAATATGCATGAAATAAAATTACAAAGTAATATATATATATATATATATATATATATATATATATATATATATATTATTTCAAACATACATACATAAAAGCATAATAGAAAAAAATAACTAAAAATTAATAATAAAGCAAATATAGGTAATAACCTTTTATTATACTCGTCTTCGTCGAAAAATTCTCGTTTTGAAATCAGTACTGTCCCAGCAGCATTTCTCTAATTAGTTTTCCAATTGTTTTATTCTATATATTATTTCATTTGCTTTGTTAATTACTTGTATTTGGCTATCATCAGCTTCCGTGATAATTCGAGACGAATCCGATCGTGCACTGTATTCACCACTTTTATATCTTGATGCCGACGAATACGTAGGTTGCTTTAAAAAATTTGCGATTCATACAGAAATAACTAATTTTTTTTTGTTTTTCAAAATATTCGCCTATATATGATTTATGTACTTCTGTATTCGGTGGAACCAATTCTCAAAACACTGGGCCCATTGTTCTTCAGTCTCTTTCGATGCTAAGTTTTCGAAGGCTTCCACAGTCACTTCCAGGGTATTAAATTTCAATCCACGCATTTTGTCTTTTATGTATGGGAATAAAAAGAAGTCATAAGGTGCCAGATCGGGCTATAAGGGGCTATGAGTCGTCAATTCCGTTCGGGAATTTCTCTGATGTTTGAAATGTGTTGTGTGATCGTCGCATCGTCTTGATGCAGAATTATTCAGTCATTTCTCGCGCACTTTTTGGAATACAATTCTTGCTAGTTATCAGCGAGAAACTTTTACTTTTCGCTTTAAGAATGCAAACGAGTTCATAATAAAGTTACTATTCTAATTTTTTCATTGTTATGTGGGTAAAGTAAAGATTATGATTTCGATCAGGGATTAGCAACCTCTTGGCTAACAGTTTATGTACATATTTAAGAAATATGTATACTACCGTCCATATTAGTTCGGACAGCTAGTGAAATTTAGTAAACTCTTCTAAATAATAATATAATTGCGTTTAAATATAAATAATATATTTACATTAGGTCCTTTACGAGATTTATAACCAAGTGCAGGCAAATATATCTATTAGAATACCTTCAAATAACTATTATATTTTGACTCACTGCGGTAATTCTTGAAATAATCCGTACCGTCATAAATACGATTATTTTTGAGATAATATTGCAAGAAAAAAACTTGCAAAACTTACCTCCCCTCACCCCAAAGAGTCTTGTGTACCGAAATATGCATTTCCATATAAACTTGCCAGCGCGTGCATCACTGATAAGACCGTAATTTTTAATGTGAACTTCTTAAAATGCCGAGAGCAAAACCAAACAAGTTTAGAAAAACGTTCTATAATTATTGTTTTTCATGAAGAAGGTTATTCAGTGCGTCAAATTTCCGAAAGACACATTAGTAAATCGATTGTTAGTGATATCATTCGGCGGCATCAACGCACGGGCAGTTAAATAGATCCGGCACGTTCAAGTCGTAAGTGAACAACATCTCACGCTGACGATGAGCGTATAAAATTGTTGAGTAAACTAAATAGGAGACTGATAGCACCCGAAATCGCCGGAGAAATCGCGACCGTGCAAGAAAAATTTCTGTTACTACGATAAAGAGATTAAAAGCTGCAAATTTTCATGGCCGCACTGCTATAAGAAAGCTCTTACTTCGGGAAACGGCAACAATGGGCAGACACACACAGAGATGCATGACTGGAAAAGGGTCTTATGGACAGATGAATCAATGTTTGAAGTATTTGGACAACCAAGGCGTGTTTTTGTAAGACGAGCGAGTAGTCAAAGAATGCTGCGAGATTGTGTAATGCTAACTGTCAAACAAGGAAGAAATTCTGTGCTTGTTTGGGGTTGTTTTTGCTACGTCGGCACAGGGGACTTGAAGCAAATCAAGGGTATTTTGTGAAAGGGGGGTTATTTAGAAATATTGCAAGAAAATGTAGTACCATCAGAGCTACGTTTAATCCGTGAAAATTTTGTATTTATGCAGGATAACGATCCCAAACACTCGGCAGTAATATGCAAGAATTTCTTAAATAGCGAACAAAACAATAACACCTTACAAATAATGACATATGAAAATAAAAAAAGCCCCGACATAAACCCCATAGAATTGTTATGGGATGAATTGGACAAGAGGATTCAAAAGGTGTGTCCTACCTCAACAAATCACTTGTGGAACATAATATTGCAAGAAGAATGGAATAGTATACCGAACAGAGTCTTTGACAAACTCGTGAAACGGATGCCTCGAATTGTACGGGCTTCGATGAGCGGAATGTTTAAGATATATTTGTTTATTTAACGTTACAATTACTTTAATTTTTATTATTATACTTTATAAATATCCATAAACAATAATGCGATAAAAATTTTAAATTTTGACATAAATTAGTTTAACTGTTTTCCCTTTTTTTAAATTTATTTTAGTGCCCGAACTAATATGGACGGTAGTGTACATTTATCTTTCCGGGAGAGTGCACTAATATGTATTTAAAATACAGCGTCTTTCAAAAAGAATATATGTATTACAAAGTATTATTTTGTCTAAAGTATCCTTCGCTGCGCCTGGGCTCGGCTATTGGAGAAAAGGATACATAGTCTAGTTTATTTAATAGCCGCTAGATGTCAGTTGTCTGTTTTTCTTGATGACCGTCATATGTTTAAAATGGCTACTCCGCAGCAGAAATCATTTCGTGTTCTCGGGAGTTACAACTGCCTACAACAACAATTTGGCCTGTTTTTGAGACGTCGATTGGTTATGAAGCCGTACAACTTACAGTTGTTACAAGCTCTGCGTCCTGATGACAAATGGAAACGTGTGGCATTTTGTAACGAGATTCATGATGCTATTGACAATGATAACACTTTCGCACAACGCATCGTGTTCAGTGATGAAGCGACTCTCTATGTTAGTAGTCTGGTAAACAAATACAATGTTCGAATTTGGGGTCTACAGAACCCACATGGAGCCATTGAATGTGTTTTGTGCAATATCCCGATCATCTGTTTACGGCCCATCCTTTGATGAAAACACGGTTAACGGTCAGCAGTATCTCGCTATATTACAAAACTGGTTGTTTCCGAGGCTGCACGAAGACAACTTCATTTTTCAACAAGACGGGGCACCCCCTCACTGGAGTCGCCAAGTGGGTGAATATCTGAATGAAACACTACGGAACCGTTGGAATGGTCGTCAAGGAGCTGTCGACTTAACATGTCTTAGCTAGGCTCTACGGTCACCGGATTTGACACCCTGTGACTTCTTCCTGTGGAGTTTAGTTAAAGACAACGTTTATGTACCTCCACCGGATCCGTACTGCCATAACATCAGTGACGAAGGACGTGTATGGGAGGAATTTGAGTATCGATGTGATATTGTTCGTGTCGCTGATATTGAACATCTGTAATATGAACTTGAGAGGTTCGTAAATATGTGTGTAAAGTTTCATATTCGTATGTCTTAAAGATTAATAAATATATGCATTCGAAATACGTATATTTTTTTTGAAACACCCTGTATAGTGTTCATCAGAACTCAGACCCGGGCTAATTTAATTATCAGATACTATAGATGCGCACTGAGATATTGGGTCGCGATATCAAGTTATTTATTTAATAGTTTTAATTCTAATTAATTTAATATTTTGATGCTCCAATCGAAAATTATGTTCTGCATAGTATGGATAGGTATTTTAAAGAGAAACTTCTTTGCTCTGCACATTACGCCGCTGTCTATTATCTACCTGGTTTCGTTCAAGTTTGGGTGATAATATTAGTCAGCTAACATTTTGTATACATTTCTATGCATTTTAGTAAGGTTATCGCTAAAAAAAATACCCTGTTATTGTAATTTTATATTAAAACAAGAAAGTTTTTTGAGTTTTTAATTCAATGACCCCCACGTTTGCATAATATTAAAGTTACGAATGTAAATATTTTCAATTTATAAAATTTTGTTTCTTAGTTATTTCACAAAAAAAAAAAAACATTACAATGGTTAAATTTAGAATTTTTTAATAAGCCACATTCTTGTATCGATTATAGAGCGGCATTACTCATTTACGCTAATTAGATATTGTATATTTAAAGGTAATTGCATGTGAGAATAAGCAACTGGTAACGCCACGAAACGACCGATGTCGGAACAATTTCAATGGACAACGGAAAAACTAGTCGGCTAATAGATGGCGCTAGACTGGTCACTGCTAAATAATGTAATAAACTATTGACTCTCAAGATAAAACCACTTTTCATGTACAAAATTTAGTATACTAAAATAAATATAAAACAATATAAAACTTAAATGGGGAATGAGCGAATTAACCAATGCTTTTTATTCAGTTTATATGCAAACAGTATGAATAATTAGTAATAATTTGGTATTGTTATTTAATCTGAACTTTTTCAAGGCTTATTTTATATTTTTGTTAATATGTTTTAAGAGTTATAATTGTATAAATTATACAATATATACGTTATTTATAATCTTAACTTTCTTGTTTCTTCGGATTTTTACAAGCAGAAACTTTTTACGTTTACATTTACTGCGTAAAGTTCAATTACAAAAAATTAATAACATTTAAACATGCTTTTTGACGAAATATCTTTATTCTTAAATGTTTTCAAATACAGTACGGTGCAATAAAATTAGGGCCACCATTTAAATTCAACTTTTTGGTTTTATTTTTATATGATATAAGACAAAATAACGACTTGACGTTAACAACTGTTTATTAACATTATAATATAAAGATTAATACATATTTTTAAGTAATATGAATTAATATTTTGTTAAGTCACTCTTTGCTTTGATCACGGTGGCAATTCTTGGCATACTTCTGATACACGACCCAGCTATTTCCTTCAAATCCCGATTATTGCACCAAGTATCTTCAATATTTTGTTTTAAAATAGCTAAGGTCGGGTTTGGAGTTGGGTAAAAAATTTGTTTTAAACTATTTCATATTTTCGTTTGGGTTTTGGTAAGGAGAACTGCCTAGCCAGGGCAAGTGCAAGTTGATGTCAGAAAACAAATCTTTTGTTGATTTTGCTCTATGACATGGTGCACCATTTTGCATAAGTTTGTAAACATCTCCAGAACTTAAAGGGTATATGGAATTAGTATTGATTCCATTACAGATTTGCACTGTCCTTGGTTCATTGAACCCGTGACATAATATAGCTCCTTTCCTGATATGCAAGCCATATGATAGTCTCTTGGTTAACCTTGGTTTTTCGCTGGCCGGTGACTATAAATTTTCTCGTATAATCGAGATTACAAAGTTCATCTCGATATTTTGATGTAGTCTGCACCTAAGATGCATAACACTTCTCTAATAGGTTGCTGTCGGTTCTCTAATGATCTTTTAACAATTAACCTACCTCCACCATCTTTTCTCTTTCTCTATCTTCCACAATGAAGTGGGTGGTAGGTTTTCTGCAATTTGCTTTGCCACCCTATCCACTAGTTGACAATACACATCTTCTAGTCTTGCAATTTCTCGATGAGAACAGTTTACAGTTTTTAATAAAGCCTGTGTTGGCACTTTTTTTACACGGGTAATGTCTTCACGTTTCCTCGTTTTGCGAAAATCGGTGCCCTCCACAATACAAAATTTTAAAACTAATTAATAATATTTCACAAATTCGATATCTGGAATAGAAGTTTTACTTTATACATACAACGCTGCACTCGGACTGAAGAAAAGGTAGTAAAAGTAACGCCCTATAATTTTGTTTAAGCCCGAGAAGGGTGTTTAGTGGTGGTTAGAATACTGAGGATTTTATAGTTGTTGTAATAGATCATCGCCAATATTATAAAAGAAGATACTTTAATAACAGAAAATATGATAATCTCCCTACTTACTAAATGCTCCAAATATTTAAAAAAAATGCGAGTGGTCCTTCTTTAATTGCAGCAAAGTTGAATATAGTTGCCATGGTTGCAACTGCGATGTTTTATAAATAAGTTGTCAATCTTTGAAATCCTTTAGTTGGATGATGACAAGATAATGAATTTTTGAAGACGAGATGAAAATTAGATTTTGACAAATCAAGTTTCGATCAGTTAAGTATTTATTTTGTTAACTGTGTTTGACGAGTATACACGTCAATTAAAAACATTATTCCTGCGTGTATTCTCGTGTAAAATAAAAAATTACCATTTACTATAAAGACTTAAATTGTTAATAAGAAGTAATATAAGTGACATTTAGTGTTATGCTTCTTTTATATTCCTAATAAAACTGCATATTGTTTAAATAAAGTTTGGGTAATTAATTATTCTGTTTGGTATATCGGTTACGCTCCATATAATATACAGTGCATTATGATGTAGAGAGGTTACATCATAATCCGGATGTCTGGATTTGATAATACTCGGTAATCCGGACCTGTGTTAGGAAAATTGAAATCGATCGTGGGGGATTCCCCTAATTTCCCAAATTGGGCATCTTATCTAAATTTGACATCTGAGGATTCACATTAAGCAACTTGTACGTTTGTTTTGACTGCTACCTATCGCGTCTGAAGATTAATATTCGCTTAGCTGTTGGTGGTTACATAGTACATATGTACACTGCAGGCCATAAGTTTGGAATCAGTTCCAGTAAATTCATAAAAATTAAAATTTATCTATGTTACGTTCGTATTACTTTGATATAAGTACAAAGGATTATTCTTAGGTACATTATAAAGCTTTACATAAAAGATGTAGTTTTAAATGCATTAATAGTTGGAAAATAACCAGAGATTAAGGAAACTCTGCGTGCGGTATTATTTATTCGAGCAGGTAATATTTCTGCATAATGAACGATTACCTGGAATGGACAAATTTTATTGCAGACCCTTCCGCATAAACCTTTTGTAATTACATTTAGTTTTTATATTTATAAGTATTTATACATTTTGAAGTAATGAGAATATTTTAGTTGCTTCGTATCATTTAAAGTGTGTAGACACATAAAAGTGTGTAGAATCAGTAAACATCGTTTGATTATGGCGAAGAGAAAGCAGATATCGCTAGAAAAACGTGTAGAAATTATTAGTCATCATAATCGGGGAGATTCTATACGGGATATCGCGAAAAGAATGAAGATATCGTACAAAGGTGTACAAAATACAATTAAAAGATACCAGTCTACTGGAGTGTATACGGACAGAAAACGATCAGGAAGACCAAAAATTACAACTCCTGCAGAAGATCAGACAATTATATTGACGTCGAAAAGAGATAGAAGATTAACGGCCTCGCAAATCCGCGGTGAGTTTAACAGGGAGCGTGAAACTCGGATCTCTTTAACCACAGTAAAAAGGCGGCTCAGAGCGGCTAGACTGATGGGACGTGTAGCGGTTCGCAAACCGCTTCTATGTCCGCAAAATAAAATAAAAAGGCTACAATGGGCTAAGTTACACAAAGATTGGACAATAGAACAGTGGGAAAAAGTACTATGGACCGACGAATCAAAGTACGAGGTCTTCGGTTCCAGACGTCGGATATTTGTAAGAAGAACTGCTACGGAAAAAATGTTACCGCAATGTGTGGCGCCCACGGTAAAACATGGTGGCGGTTTTGTAATGGTTTGGGGATGTTTTTCTTCGGTTGGTGTAGGAGATCTGGTGAAAATCGACGGAGTTTTGAAAAAGGAGGGTTACAGACAGATTCTCGAACACAACGCTGTGCCCTCCGGGCTGAGATTACTTGGAGAAAACTTTATATTCATGCAAGACAACGACCCAAAACATTCTTCTCATTTATGTAGAGGATATCTCCAACAACAGGAAGCTGACGGTGTTTTACAAAACATGGTTTGGCCGGCACAATCGCCAGACCTCAATCCAATAGAGCTGTTGTGGGAAGAATTGGATAGAAAAGTGCGTGAAAAGTGTCCGACGTCCCAGACTCACATATGGCAAGTTATACAAGATTCTTGGGCAAATATACCCAATGAAACCCTTACAAAATTAGTGTCTCGTTTACCGCGATTGTGTGCTGCCGTCATTAAAGCAAAAGGAGGGTATTTCGATGAAAAGTCCGTTTAGTTGATAATAAAAATAAGTGGATGTAAATAAATAAAATTTGCTTTTTTTCCTGCTTATTTTATAATAAAACGTTTTGGTATATTAATATTGTTTTATTTTTACAATGTTTGTTAAAGCCACTACAATATTTTCATTATATTCAGAAGTGATTCCTAACTTATGCAAGTGATTCCAAACTTATGGCCTGCAGTGTATATACATATATGTTATTTCATGTGGTACATAAGAACATATAATGAACATTTTTATACATACATACGCTTATTAAAATTCCGTCTAAAAGAAAACACATTGACAGTAAAACAAAATCCAATACAATAGA
The DNA here is from genome assembly GCA_031893035.1 of Dermolepida albohirtum. Taxonomy (NCBI): domain Eukaryota; kingdom Metazoa; phylum Arthropoda; class Insecta; order Coleoptera; family Scarabaeidae; genus Dermolepida; species Dermolepida albohirtum. Next base: position 13,223 of record JAVIWB010004037.1, on the reverse strand, counting down.
ATGACTAGTCGGGGTAGGAACATCAACAATTTCAGATTTAGAAAAGAACAAAGACCAAATCAAAAGGTATGATTTACTTTTTTTACCATTTTGCTGTTTTGTTATGTATGTGTCACTTATTTTAGATTTATTGAGAAACGGGATTCTGGTCTGGGCGCCAGAAAAACCTTACTAAAAGTCGAATATTCAGAAATGGAAACTGGTTTGTATGCATGGTTTTGTACACAACGACCAAGACACGTTCCAATTCAAAACAGTTTTATACCGAAACTTATAGAGATGATAATTGTAGTCCCAGCAAGGACTGGATTTCTAACTTCAGAAAAAGGCAGTGAGTGCTTTAACAGTGTGTGCTGAAAAACTATAAAACGATCAAACCTTTCTTAACTGATGGACTGTAGGACGATCATTACGACCGAAAATTGGAGTAAGCGCTCTTAAAATTGCGACCACCGATTCAGAATTGTGGTAGAAATTTGTAATAATTTCCAAACGTTGCTCGTTTATGAACTTCACCATGATAAAAACGTTATCCTTGACTGACGTTTTTAGGTTGACAGATCATGAAAACGTTCGTATTAAAAGACAAAATTGTTATGTCCCTATTGAAAAACCTGTTAGAATATGGACTTGTCTACATCAACATCAATAGCATTTCTTTTGTGTTGTAAAGAGGTTTTTTGTTTGATTTCAGTAGAATGGGTCAGGAATTTGCAAAGATTGTTAATAGGTAGCTATGGTAAAGACATGTAAATATTAAAAATAAAAACAATTTGTGATTACAATTTTCGTTTAGTAATTTAAAATAGAAAACGAGAATTACTGAATTATGGTTACTTTGAACTTATTTTATATTCATAAGAATTTGTCGTATGTTCAAGGTGTGATATCTTCATTTACCTGTGCGAATAAACAAAAATAGAGACAAATGAAATCATTTATGATTCGGGAATTTGAAATATATTAGGCCACGATCGAAACCTATCGCAGATGTAAAAGCGAATACAATTAATGTCCTGCTATATTTCAATCTTCGTATCAATCCTCATCGTTCAATAAGATCCTCGCGTAAGATCACACTTTATCTTATCATGCAGTGCAGGACATTTCAACCAAACATACGATGCATGATTATGCATTCACAACTGTAGAAGAATTTCATCCAGGGGAGAGTGGAAGATGCATGCACAAGAAGAGTTCATTCAAATATTGTAAAGTGTTTACAAGATTTACGGAACAAAGGGAGATGTCATTACTGAGATCAAAATAATCCAAATCAGCTGCACAAAACACGTTTCTATAATGAAAATATATTTTATGGTATTGTAATTTCAAAGGAAAGTACTAATAGAATCATAGGCAATATTTAATATAACGCACTGCTGGCAGATATCTTAGACCACACATATCTTGATGACATTTCTGGCGGAAAAAATATGGTTATGAATGATAGATAGCATTCTCTTGTGAGCATTTCATAGTTATTCTTAAGGAATTCAGATAAAACCATTAAATGAAATTTTTTGCTAAGAATGATTGTAAGATAACAGAGTGTTTTAACAATATTTGAAAAAAATATTAACTATTTCGACTTCAATTTGTACAAAGAAGTATGAAGACAAGATTCCTACCTTATTCGTTGCGGACGTGGTGTGATAGCTGAACGTCGAACGAGGTTTCGAACTGTCTGAAGTCAGTTTAACTGGTGTCTTAGCACTACCACTCGAATCCGCACCACGGGTCACCTCATGACTTTCGGGAACCGTCTGCAGGGTGGAGCGCATGGCAGACGACATGGTCCCCACTACCTTATTTACTCCAGTTTACATTACCTGAAACGAAAAAAAATATGGTTTTTAGAATTGTTGAATTTCAAAAGTGTTTCGCCTTCATTATAGAATTTAGTGCTTCAAACTACTAAGATCATACGAGTATGGATTTAGGGAATATTAGGAATTTTTGTTTTATTTAATATCCAACTAAACGTTTTTCTTGTGAGAAAGCTTTACGAAAAAAATACTTGATCAGTTTTCATTCTTTGATGTTTGGACTTCAGTGGCAATTATATTTTTCTAATATAGTAGTTGTTTATTCAGATCAAATTAACCTTTTACTACGTTTTGAACGTAACTAGTGATATTGTCTTCAAAGTGGTTTATATATAAGCAGAAAGGAATTGGGCCTAAGACTGAACCCTGTGTTACGTCATAATTAAATTTCCGTACAATGCTCTTTTAACATTCAACTATTTTTCTTTTATCTTTTTTATCAGTTATATAAGATTTTAACAGTTCAGGTGTTTCTCCTTTGAAACTATATTTTTGTATTTATGGAGTCGAATATTACTCAAATGAAAGCAATAACAAGAAGAATAATGTATAATAAATAATAATAAAGACAGTTAAAAGCTAAAAATAAAATTAAGTGGTTAACATATGCAAGTCTACATTTAACTTACTCTCCCGACTTATAAAATGGCCAGACAGAGAGTTAGACTCTCAATAAACTCATCAGAATTATGGCCGCATGCTCAAAAAAGAAGGAAGATCTTCCTTTCATTAATATAAAAAACGCATCCATACCAATTTTCTAACACACTTGCCGACTATGAGAAACAATTACCTTCACTAAACAATAATAGAAGCGGATAATAAAATCGCGCCATTAAACCTCATAATATCGTATAAATTCCAATTCAAAAGAACATATAATAACGAACAACAATGAAATAGAAACCTTGAAAACAAACAAATATATACCGAATAAAACAAACATATATTAAAAAATAGGCAAATAAATAAATAAAGTCGAATAAAATAATTATTCGTATATGACGCGTATTACTATATTTACTCAAATACAAGTGACTATTATGTTATGAATCATAGATATGCTCGGATTTCCAATGTTTTGTTTACATGATGTAAAACCATCCTATATGAATTCGGCAGATATATAACTACTGTACATCCCTCTATAAGAAGAGATGCTAAAACCCAGAAAGGCTTTATATACGCACCAAGTGAAAAAGTTTATTGGTGAATTTGGCGATTTAGTCCACGATGGAACGAAAGTAATGTGTAAAGTATGAGATAAACCGTGAATGTGCTGATATAGTGATTTTTTGATGGCCTGTAATATTTCGCATCATGATATTAGGTAAACGACCAAATACAATCAATTGTTTCAGATACCAAGTTGCGCCACATTATAAAACTATATACCAAGTGTAGGTGCTATTATACAGAACATTTCATCTACATTGCAAAATAGACGATTGTGGTTATGTACTGATAAGGCGACAGACCGTAAAAAAAACTTTACTGTCAATATTATAGTATGTGTTTTGGACCATCGGCAATCGACATTTCCATTGCTACTAGCTAGCAAAAGACTAGTGGCAATAAAATTACGCAGGTGGTGCTGGAGACTTTAGAAACATTTCAAATGTCAACAAATCAAATATTGCTGTCTGTGATGGACAATGCGACAATGCGCTCAATGGGCCGTTCTCTTTCACAACACGATTATAGACTGTTATATGTCTCGTGTAAAGTGTATGCCTTACATCTTGTGGTAAAAACTATTCGAAAATGCTTTTAAAAATGTTTCCAAAATTTCCTAAACGTCTTCGCGAATTTCACAAAAAGTATTCTGGAATTCTCGAACCACTACAGCCGATGTTACATATCGAGGAACATGGTTGAAGACAGCTTTTATTATTCTCAATATTTCTAGGAAATAAAATCTGTTATATAACGGTTTAGTCCTGCTGGGGCCGCAGCTATTAAGAAAAGCTAGACACAATTTCAATATATTTCAATTGAAACTGATTTAAAAACTATTAATTAACTATAAAGGAGTTGCTAACGCAATAGGGAAATTAAAAAATGCTGCGTTGGCGTTAGCGGTGTCCCCTGCAAATAATGAACTAAGTAAATTCAATGCTACACGCTATAAATGATACAAAAAAATGAGGGCTTCAAACAGAAGTTCGAAAGTGTAGTAAAGAAAGACGCCTATTTTCACAGATTACGACAAGTTTTTGATAACGAGGGTAGGTGTTTATATTTCGGGAACTAAAAACACTGTTAGTATTGCCTCCAATTTAATGATTGCATTGTGAAGTTTGTCATTTTGACAATATACACTACCGTTCATAAGTATTTGGGCACCCATATTTTATAAAATTATTTGAACAGCATAGCTTCTAGGAAATTCATTCTTGTAATATTGGATAGGTATAAGGAAAGTATTAAATCTACAGAAACGCTGCATAAGTAACATTATGTATTACTTTATTACCTGCAATAAACCAAAATTTGTTATTGGGACTACCTGGGGATTAGCGCAATAAAAGTTTCTCCAATTTCTTGTAATTGTCTTTCTGTGAAGGATACTGAAGGATAAGTTTAGTAATGATGTTTTAATGACCTCGGGCGAGTTTCATGTTATATTTTTGAAATTGCCCTCAGTTACGTTTCTGTATTCGTTGTAAGATATTCCTGTGCTAGTAGTGTTGTTAAGATCGTTAAATATGGCAAAAAGAAAAGAGATGGACATTGAAACGCGTTCTCTTATAATTGCGCACCATCAAGATGGCAAAAGCAACCGGCAAATTGCGAAACAATTAAAATTAAATAATACTTCCGTAGACTATGTCGTCAAAAAATACCGAGAAAGTGGCAGTGTTCTCAATAAATCACGGAGTGGGAGACCCAGAGCGACAACTTCTGCTGAGGATCGTGCAATAGTGATCACAAGCAAAAGAAATCGACGGAAAACAGCCCCAGAAATCGCTGCAGAAATCAATGCAGACCGTCCAAAGTCAATAAGCGTAACAACGGTCAAACGTCGCTTGTACAAAGCAGGTTTGTACGGACGAATTGCAATGAAAAAACCGTTATTGCGCAAACAGAATAAGCGGAAACGCTTAAACTGGGCTCGTGAACACCAACATTGGACAGTTGAACAGTGGAGTAAAGTCTTGTGGACCGATGAGTCAAAGTTCGAAATTTTCGGGTCCAGAAGACGTGTTTTCGTTCGGAGATCTACAGGTGAGCGTGCGGCAGAGCAATGTATTGTGCCTACGGTTAAACATGGCGGTGGTTCCGTGATGATCTGGGGTTGTTTTGGTGGTACGGTCGTGGGTGATATTGTGAAAATTGAGGGAATACTAAGGAAAGAGCAGTATCGAAACATTTTGGAGACCAACGCTATTACTTCAGGATTAAGACTTTTGGGTAGGAATTTTGTATTCCAGCAGGATAATGACCCAAAGCACACATCCAAAATATGCAAAGACTATTTGCAACTCTTGGAAGCGGAAGAATCCATCGAAGTTATGAAATGGCCTCCCCAAAGCCCCGATCTAAATCCAATAGAGTTATTGTGGTAGGAACTTGATCGGGAGGTCTGGAAAGCAGTACCAACATCGGAGGCTGATTTGTGGAGGAAACTGCAGGAAGCTTGGGTCCGCATAACACCGGATACATTAGCAAAACTAATTGCAAGAATGCCGCGATTATGTGCTGCCATTATAAAAAACAAAGGAGGTCACATAGATGAATCGAAAATTTAAATATAATATGTAATTCTACTGCCAGATACTGTAATTAGTTATGTATGTACATGTAATAAATATATTTTCATTTTTTCACTAGTGCTTTTAATCATTTCTTCTAAATTTATGGGTGCCCAAATACTTATGAACGGTAGTGTATATACCTTAACAGTTTTATTATCCGGTCGCTATTTCTATTGTTGACAGTAACTTGAAAATTTTATGTCGGCGAAAAAATGGAATTAACACGCGAACATTTTCGTGCAACTAAGTTTCATTACTTTCGGCGTTGATTATCTCAACAAGAATGCATCGACGAGCTGAATTCTTTATATGGTAATGAAGCACCATCGAAAACTATAGTATATCGTGGGTATATTGAATTCAAACTTGGACGGCGTTCTTTGGACGATGAATTTCGTGAAGGTCGTCCCACAAATATTGATGTGTCGGAAAACATTAATGCAGTGTTTGAATTGACAATGCAAGACTGTCATGTGACATACTTTGAGATCGAGGCATCTCTAGGTATTAGTAACACCAGGGTGCACAAGATCATGCATGAACATTTAGCTGTTAAGAAGCTATGTTCACGTTGGGTACCACATAATTCGACAACCGCATAAAAAAGGACTCGCGTCGATTGGTGCTAAGAAATGCACCGAAAATACAATGGCGGTGCTTCAAAGAAAATTTATAAAGTCGTCACAGGTGATGAATCTTGGATATATACCTATGAGTCCGATAGTAAACAGCAGTCGACTGTGTGAGTATTCCAAGATGAGTCAAAACCAAGAAATGTTGTTGCACTCGAAGCACATCAAAACAAATGGTCGTCTGTTTTATCGGAAAAACTGCTCACGTTACAATCGTGCCTTTAGAGAGTTGTAGAACGGTCGATTCCGAATGGTACACAACTATTTGCTTGCCAAAAGTTTTTGAAGAAATAAGAAAAACAAACCGAAAACGACAGATCTTTCTCCACCATGAGAATGCGAACTCTCACAGGTCGGTTCAAACAATTGAATATTTGACCGGGCAAAACATTGAATTGATGAGTCATCCGCTGTACGGTCCTGATTTAGCACCCTGTTATTCCTTTTTGTTCGCAGACGAGAACAATAAACTTCGTGCTCAACGGTTTTCTACGCCGAAAGAGGCAGTTGAGGCATTCAAAACTCATATTTTGGAAATACCGCCTTCACAATGGCAGCAATGCTTTTCGGATTGGTTGAAAAGCAATAAAACTATTTTCAATAATAAAAAATTTATTGTGTTTGCTACTCTCGAAATATAAACGGCTACAGCCTATTAATATTACACTATAAAACGTGATAAAGGAAATAAATCACATTTCGCGACTAAAACTTTATAATAATATTGTAAACAAAAGGAAAGTAAAATGCAAAACGTGTTTTATTATATTCTGGAAAAATGCTTTACACCGCCGAGACTTAAAAATCAACACAATCTACAAATATATTAATAAATATAAGCGCATTATAATTGTTAAGTAAATATTTTGTAACTTTAATGCATATCTTTCACCAGGATAATAAAGCAATTTAAATATGTTGACAGCTGGAGATAAATATTAACAAAATTAGTAAAAACGTTGAAGGAGTGGCGTTCAATATCATTACTATAAAGCAATTTTAATTTTAGTTGAACAGCTTAAAAAAGGTCAGTGACTTTGATATATTTTCGCACCATATCGATGTTATCAAATACATACATATGTATATTTGTACTTACATTCTACACATCGTATGTATTTTTAAGTACAACAATTAAATGAACTGAGAATTATTTTGCATTCCGTTCAGCTGAAATTATCTGTTTCTACATGTCTGCAGTTGATTATGACTCAAGAGAACGTTATTAATGAACGAAGGTCTCATTAATCAATCAATGTCCTCGGTATCAGATATAGATGTAGGCGCAATTAATGCATAGGAATGGTTGTAATGTTTATGCAATTATTCGTGGTTATAATACTACTACTGTAATGTACAAGTAGTAAAAAGTACTTTGTTGGTTTGTTTTCTGGTTTCCCTGAGCTATATTCCAATTTGAAAATACATAATTCACTTATACCTACTATATTAGTTGTACAGTCATTAATCATTGAATTAAGACGAGGGACATTAATAATTGTGGTATATAAATGCAATTAGAAAAGCATTTTTTTAAGAATTATTTTATTCAAAAACAAATATAAAATATCTTCACTTCTACGAGGGTGGTCTGAAAAGTTTCCGACCTCAACGTGAAGATGGCAGCACTAATCAATAAAAGCTAGGGAATGCAGTTGTTTATCTATTGTCACATACTCACCAAAGTTTCAGCCATTTTGGACGTGCAGTTGTTATGTAACAGTCGTTTGAGTGAGTCGATGTGAGTGTCGAGTATCGAGCTGTCATTAAATATTTGTATTTGAAAGGCAATACGCCAACACAAATCAAAGTTCAGTTGGACTCTGTGTACGGGGACTCTGTATCATCATTTACCACAGTGAAATTTTGGGCAGCTGCATTTAAACGTGACCGTAAGAGCTTGGGAGACGATGAACGTTCGGGACGTTTAAGAACTGCAACTACTGACTAAAGAACGTGTTTGTCACATTTTAAATCAAGATTTAGGCATGAGCAAGCTGTCCGCGCGGTTGGATGCCGCGTTTGCTAACGTTAGAATAACATTTCCAACGCAGTTTACCCGCAATAAATCCGAGTTTTGGCGCCGATTAATTACTGTATATAAAACTTGGATACACCATTATACGCCCGAAACAAAAATACAGTCCAAACAGTGGACTACAAAGGAGGAACCGGATCCCAAAAAAGCAAAAACTGTTTTTTCGGCTGGGAAAGTGATGGCGACTGTTTTCTGGGATAGTCATGCAATTCTCTTAATCGATTATCTTCAAAAAGTAAAAACTATTACAGGAGCATACTACGCAACATTACTTGACACCCACATTTGCAGAAAAAGAAAATCCTGTTTCACCAAGACAACGCGCCGTCTCACACCATGGCGAAAATCCACGAATTACAGATTGAACTGCTTGACCATCCGACTTACTCACCAGATCTAGCCGCAAGCGACTTCTTTTTGTTCCCTCATCTAAAAATTGCGTTCGGAAGACTGAGATTTTCGTCAAATGAGGAGGCGATCACCTTCGTGAACAATTATTTTGCAGAGAAACTGTACTATTTGGACGGGTTAAAGAGATGGGAGCATCGCTGGGATAAGTGTCTAGAGGAGACTATGTCGAAAAATAGATATAAATTTTAAGAAAAATGTCTTGTATCTTTGTTAGGTCGGAAATTTTTCAGACCACCCTCGTATTTCATATTTTATATGTCTCCTTTTTGCTTTAACGGGAGAAGTAATTCGTTTTGGTATACTATCAATTGTCGCAATGATACTGTTTTAAATTTGGTCACTATTTTGTATGACGTCTTCAAAGTTCTCCATTCAGATAAACCAGAAAAAAAAAGTCAGTACAAAGAATATTGAGATCTTTTAGATCCAAAAAAATTTGCTTCAGGAATTCCTAGAGGCCTTATCAAAGAAAGGAGAATGCTTGCGATATCTTTGACAGCAGTTTCCTGGTTTATCTGAGACGAAGTTGAAAGGAGTATTTGTTGGACCTGACATCCGAAAACTGATGAGGGTCATCCTCAGTTGTCATAACTTTGAGACAAAAATGGGGCCAAAAGAAAAAGCAGCATAGGTATCTTTTAAACTCGTAACTAGATTTCTTGGTAGCGAAAAGGATCCTGACTACAAAGTCATTGTAGCTGAAATGTTGGATAGCTTCAAGAATTTAGGCTGTACATGAGCCTGAAAGTCCACTTTCTCCACTCACACCTAAGCTACTTTCCAGACAATCTTGGTGCTGTCAGCGAGGAACAATGCGAAAGATTTCATCATGATATAAGGGAAATGGAAGAGCGATGTCAAGGAAAGTAGATGTTGACATGATAACGGACTACTGCTGGATGTTGAACAAGGATGATCTGTAGCAATCCTATAGCAGAAGAAGCACAAAACGAAGTTTTGATGGGAAGTCATACTGCAAGGACTATTAAACAAAATATTTGGTTATTTATGATTTTAATAAAATGTAAATATACAATCCATAAATTTTTGTATTTGGTTTACTATTCCTAAATTTTTTTGTGAGAAAACCCTACGTGATAGAAAAACAGTTTCCGTTTTTAAGTACAGCACTGAAGAATAAATAAAAAAGTGATTAAAGTTAAAAATAATTTATAAAAAGTATTTTTGTGTAGGCCTGTGTAATTAGCAAGAGAACTTAAACTACAAGAAGTGGTAAAAACTTTACAGTTCCGAATGGAATTAATGCAATCATTAAAGCCAAAGAAAGATTAACAAAATATGAATCTAATATATGTTAGTATGATATACAGCATAAATAAACATTTTGTTTTAATAATATGTATCTGTCTTTGTTTTATTTCTTATTGATTTGAAAAAATACCAAAATTAGAATGTCTTTTTCAATTGTCAGGTACTATGTGTAGAGAAAAACTAAAAAAAGTATTTAACAATTGCTTTGAACAGCATAGAGGTGAAACGTGACTATAGTTATTATTACATCGTTAACAATTATTATGATTCTGTTTAAATTCTATTTTCAAAGACTTGATTTGTTTACATAAAAACATGTATTACACGTATAACCGATATTTATTTAATAAATCACGTTGTCAATATATCAATCAATTCGGAAATTCACGCTGCGCTGTCATCACGATTCCAGAACAGTATCACACGCTACAATTCTTCATCAAGTTCATTACTGAATGGATTTCAAATGGTACGATTGGCAAGTGTGTAATTACAATATTAGATTATGTACAGACCTGTATAGTTGTCAGACCATTACTAATAGTGAATTACATATATCACCGTTCAATTTGCCGTGCGCTGCTGAATGATTTTGTATGAATTTTCCGGAATTATTTGCCTCGGCGTATGTGAGTAATTATATTGTACTAGTGCATAAGATAATTAGTGAGAATTGTGCGATATAAGAACCTGCACCGGTATGTTATAGGAATGCAAGAATTATTAATGGTTATCCCAATCATAAATTAATTTTAAATGATCGTACGGTACAGTACTTCGAGTAAGTATTCATATATGTCACGATAACTATAAAAGTAAGGTACAGTGAGTTAATAAATGATGACTTAATTAGAGCAATAAAATATAGAATAAACTTGGAATGATTATGTTAAAAATATTTGTAAATACGAGGGTTATTTTTTAAATAAAGTTCGTTTGTGAACGAAAGCGAAAATGACGTCTGTTCCCAGGACGTTTTGGGCTCCTTTAGACGCCATTTGCAGCCGTATCGTTTGGCTGTGTGCTGAGAAGTAGAAGTTTATAATGTCTAAGAAAATTGATTCGCCCGCCGTCTGTGAAATGCGATTTGTAATTTGATTCTTGAACGCAAGAAACTGGACAGCAGCAGAAATATAATAATGCTATGAGTGATACAAATAGTAAAGTTCGAAAGTTGGTAAGAATATTCAAGGATGTGCGAGTTAATATGTTCACGGAGAGCTACGATCAAGCCGACCTCTGATTTCTGAAATTTGGTTCGTAATGTGGTCAAGATACGAGGGGACCGACGATTTACGATTTCAAAGCTATCAATTAAATATCTACAGGTTACAAGGTCAGTTTTGAACACCATTGTTTCAGAAGAAGTATCGAAAATTGGGTATCGGTGAGTTCCAAGACTGCTTTCGGACGATCATAAAACGAAAAGATTGTGCTGTGTTTTATCGTTTTTGTTTTGATAGGAAATGGCAAAGAGGACTGGAAAGGTGGGAAGATTATATAACGTATTGAAAAGCACATTCTTGAAAAAAGATAAGTTCCTAAAGAGTAAGAAACCCACATATAGAGTGTTGTAAGACCATTCTTGGTTTACCTAAGTGAATAATAGATGATAACGAAAAGAACTGCTAGCAAGATTTCCGCGTTGTTCTCTTTCATTATTGTGTTTACTAGGAGAGTATGTTAACTGATGTTACAACCGCAACACCTTGATCACGATTATATTGTAATTACTTTTATATGCCTTCTTTTTCAACTCAGAGATTCTTTTTGCAATGATGAATTTTATGTCGGATTTCTACTGTTGATGTGATGGCATACCCAATTTTTTCAAGCGTAACTGCGCTACTTGGCTCTGTGAACCATTAAGAACGACCCTCAATATGTCTCTTTCTACGTCTACTTTAACAAATATTTGGAAACTGGGCAGGATTGCTCCTGTGCTTAAGAAAGGTGATCGTTCATATATTCACAATTACTTTATTCTAAAATCTATGCTTGCGTTTAGCCATATATTTCTTTAAACCGGTATAGGTTTATGGTGGGTTGATATATTCTCGCAAACTTGGTAGAAATAACCTTATTTATCACCGAATCAATGGATACACAACAGTAAGTTGATGTTATATATATTGACTTCGCAAATTTATCATCGTGTACTTATGTTCAAATTAAATCTCTTGGGATTGTCAGTTTCAACAGTTAAATCATTGGCCTTTACAATGAAATATGTTATGTTTCTTATAATGGTTTTAACTCACTCCTTCATTAGATGATCCACAGCGATCAAATCTTGGGCCACTACGCTTTTGCATTTATATCAATGACCTGATCGCAATTGATGGCCAAGTTTTAGCTTATGCAGATGATCTACAAATATTTTAGAGATGGCATAAGGGCATTGGAGCACCGTTGGAATAAATGTATTGCTCATTTAGGGGAATATATTGAAAAATAAAAATTATTTTGTATTAAAAAATTCGTTTGTCTTTTCCATTCTCAATACTTGTCAAATTACCGTCGTATCCTTTCATTTATTGGTTATAAATCTATTCAAAGCTTTTCGATTGTAGTTAAATAAATTTTAATTTATAATTACGCTACTAACCTATATTCAATCAATACAATCAATATCAACACTTTTGTTTAGTGTATTATTGTTTATTTTAATCATGGAGACAAAAAATCTGAGGTTTGGATAAATAAATTCTCAAGAATATGATGACTAAGTATGATAGTTAGATATATATATATATATATATATATATATATATCAGAACATTCTAGATTATTAGACATAACAATTAGAATTGCAAATTTGCACAGATATTAATAAAGAAAAGGAAAATAATTGAATTTAATAGAATATGCAAAGTGCAAGGTAATGCTTATGCGTTTCGCCGCTCCTAATTAAGGTTAATATTGTTATGATTTACTTGTATTTAGAAAGTAATACAATTCACAAATTCATTGCCAAGAATGAATAATGAAATTATTCATTCATTAGGCACAAACTATGTTAGTAAAATAAGTTCACGATCAGAAAATCCAAATAGGTACAGAAAGTTCGAATTTGAAACAGATTAAGTTATAATATATATATATATATATATATATATATATATATATATATATATATATATATACACTACCGTTCATAAGTATTTGGGCACCCATAAATTTAGAAGAAATGATTAAAAGCACTAGTGAAAAAATGAAAATATATTTATTACATGTACATACATAACTAATTACAGTATCTGGCAGTAGAATTACATATTAT